>CM075851.1:13777174-13826299 GCA_037975125.1 Latrodectus hesperus | reverse complement strand
TGTGTGTGTGTGTGTGTGTGTGTGTGTGTGTGTGTGTGTGTGTGTGTGTGTGTGTGTGTGTGTGTGTGTGTGCGCGCGCGCGCGAAAATTCACAGCTAAATATATATAATTTACATTTATCTTAATAGTGTTTTTTCTTTTTTTTCCAGGTTTTCAAGCATCACTTTGCAGAGAGTGATATCCTGAGATGTTCAGAGTTATATGTTGAGAAAACTGGTTGAAAACTGTGTGTGAGCGCTCCATTACGATACCCACGATTGAAGTTTTACTTGCCATTCCCTCACTAATTCCAAACTACCCGAAATATTTAACGACAACCAAGAATCATCGAGAGGAGCCAGATGCAAAGAAGATAGTGCTTTAGAAGTACAAAAAGGGAAAAAGACTGCAGGGATAAATTTTGCTACAAAGAATTAGGTGAACTCAAGAACTGTTTAAGTCATTTTAAAATTCCATGATCATAGACTGTTGTTGACAATAAAGATATAATTATGTTTTTATTCATAAGTCTTTCAAAAATTCCTGTTCTTGAATCATCGGTAACAGTTGATGAAAACTTGAATTTAGTAAGTTTAATTAAAGGTTTTCAAATTAATAACATAAATAATTTTAAATTTCCTATAATTCTAAATGATATTCATACCTTAGATAATATATTACAAGCGTTAGAAAATTTTAAAAAATTAACGGTAAGAATAACTTATTTGATTTGTGTAAATGTGTTATAAATTAATTGAAAATTATTTGTGAAAGTAATGAAAATTTATTTGATTGCTTAAAAGAACAGATTTCTCTGTTGTAATATTCTTTAAATCATAAGAAATATTTTGCTAACTTTTAATTTTATGCTCAATGCTTTTTTCTATATCACCTCATTGTTATAAATTTTTTCGTAAAAGCTCGTATTTAATTCTTCCACATTCAGCAACATTGAAATATTTGTCAATTATATAGCAAATCCTTTAAAAGAGCAAAACAGGAATAATTTTCTTTTATATATTAGAGACAAATATTCTCACCTTAATTAAAATGTTAAATGAAAAAAATTAAATGTAAAATGTGCTGTGTTTATTTAATAAGCGAAGTTGACGATGAATTTGAAAATTATCTTTAAAAATATAGATGGGGGTGGTTTAAAATATCCTTGCGATGAAATCGTCAAAATAATTAATTTTAATTGTATTGTTATTTCTAAACTAGTATCTTCGGAAAATGAAAACGATTTTTTGAAGTGTAACAATCATAGATTTATCGCTAACAAAGTAACATTAAAAAAATCTTCGATTAGCTGAAATTAATATAACCTCAGAATGTTGCAAACATGACAGTTATGATTTAGTAAAAAATATTTTCTTAACTTCTACTAATATTTTAATCAAATACTATTGTAAAAAAATTTATGATGATTTAATAAATAAAAAAACTCCTTAATTCAAAATCAAAAAGAAAATTACATAAACATTAGGAAAATAATGTAAATTTCAGAGAAGAGTTTTCTGTAGGTAAATATAATTATTAAATTGAGATGTTCCTATAAACTTAAATCGTTATTTAAATTTTGCTTATTTCAAGAAATTATTTTGTATATCAAAACAAATAAATTACATTTTGATACTAATTTATGATATATTTTAATGTAGAATTGAAGTGTTTAATAAAGTTATCTTAAGCATACAGTTGTGGTCTTTATTCTATTATTATTATCTGAGCAAGTTATAAATTTTGTTATTTTTATGTGATATTTAATAAAAAAAATTAATAATGCAATAAAAGCAAATGTTTCATTTACTCCAGTTTTTTGTATAATGGAAAATATGAATGTTTTTATTTGGCCACAAATTTAATTAAAAAAATTTTTTTATATTTTTGGTATTAATGATTTAATATATGCCTATATATTCAATACTAATACAATAAGTAATGTTGATATTATCAGAATAAATCGTACAAATTATGTTTAAAAATGATTATTGTGAAAAACTTTAAAATGTATAATCATTTTGTTATGTGATATAATAATATATTTATATTGAATTAGGAGAAAAATGTAGCAGGAATATATTTCAAACATGATCCTAATAATTTCATAAACTTTGTCTACAAGTTACTTAAAAATCATATCAAGCTTCAAATAATGGTTGATAAATTAAAAAATTATAAAACTGGAAATTTAGAAAAAACAAATGAAACAAAATGCATAACAATTTAATATAATTATTAAAAACATTTTTTACCTAAGAATTACAAATTCAATTGTTAATGTAATATTTTATTTATATATTTCTTATTTTCTAATCCCTTAGTTTGGCAAATTAAGTATTTTGTTTTGTTCAATTCTAAAATTTTTATAAGTTTACTATTATAATAAACTGAAACATTTGAATATATTATGAACATAAATGGGAATAAAATGTCGTGTGTAAAAAATTCATGGCAAAATTAAATCAATTATGTTATTAAATATGCAAAATAAAATATTTATAACTGTTTGTGTTGTTTCAACATGGTTGAATTTAAAAACAAAGGAAAATTGTAATTAACGTTTTTGTCAATTCTAACTCAAACAATGAACGGGGAATAATTTCTTATTCACTAACTTGTAAATCACATTTTTATTTTTATTTTTTTATTTTTTGTTTAGCTATTTTTTAAATTTTTATTTAATATATTTCTAAAGGATATCAAAATAAATTTAAAAAAGAATATTTATCCTTTGTTAAATAGGCATTAAAAATTAATAAGAAATTTCTAAAAAATAATCGTAGGTAATTCGGATTTCACAGATTTTGGGAATAAATTAACTACTAGTTTTCCTTTGAATCGAGTTGTATTAATTAATCTAAATGTATCAGAATATCTAAATATCAGACAGTATCACATTTTTGAAGCTACTCATCTCGTCTCGTGCTCTCCACTTCACACATACTCCTTCCCCGGGGTGTGTAATCAGCATAGCAAGAAGTCAAATCGCCAGCTTCGATGTATTATTCTTGGAGCATTTGTTTGCTTTGGCATTGTATTAGTACCATGTGTCTCGATTGTGTTAAAAGAAGGTCTTCTTATTTGAGACTGAAATTTCAACAAAAGATCGATGGTCTGACAGATGTTCATTCAATTGTTTGCATCAAATTTTTCACACACCTGAAGGGGAACTAAATGGGTATGCATCCTTATATTCTTCCAGGTTGCCCCTTTTCTAAGTCATACATGAGGTTTTAATAGCTACGATAATAATTTTTATTCGATGATTTTTGTAATACATTTTATAATGGGATTTTTATCGACATTCTCATCCAATAAAATAAGTTGTTTTCTGAGTACAGTATTAAATTTCTCTAATTTACCTTCTTAAGCAATTGTTTACAATATTTCCTTACATTAAATTTTAATCTGAATATAAAATAACAAATTTTTTAGCCTTACTCTAAAGTAAGATTACTTAAAAATAAAAAGAATTGAAATAAAAAAATTATTTAAATATTTTATACTGCAATTTTTTTTATGTTTTATTCAAACTATTTTACTTTATTTCTATTCAGATTAATATACTGTTTCGATTAGTTTGTTGTGCAAACTTTAATATTTAGATAATCTTAAGATTATTGATGCACAATATCCTAATAATTCTTTTTTATTCATTTTGTACATTTAGTTCGCCACCGTTATTTATACAATTAATATCTTGTGTATCTTCTGAATACAAATAATCAAGCAGTTATAACTAAAAATGATTCTATAACAAATTCAACCGTAAAAAATACATGATTTTTTTTTTAAATTATACTAATGATGACTCTTGTAATAATATGGATTTTGCTTGTGAAAATTCCGATAATTTAAGTACTAATAAATCTCTTAAAAATGTTAAAAATAATTCTAATGCAATTTCTAATACTATTTTAAATATTGTATGTGATTATAATATCTGTGTATCCAGTAAATGTGTTAACGTATCTAATAATATAGTATATAGAATATAGTACTAATGAAAATACTTTACTAAACATAAAGTAAATACTAAAAATGTAGTAGAAAATAACAGTATTTCTAATGGTGTTAATAATTGTTCAAATGTTGTAAATAGTAAACAAAATAATGATGTTAATTCCAACCTAAAATTAATGAACGCAATACTGAAAATAAAAATGTAAATAATTTTGATATAAACGCCCCTAGTACCAGTAAAAATGTAGTTATTGATAATTGTGTGGCATTTAAGATTCCTGAAGTACCAGATAAACACTAACCCTCATTCTATTGCACGCGGTGCTACTAGGCCTAACGAAGTTGCACGTGATGCAAAAACTAATAAAAGGGCCATACCCTAATTACACGTCGTTTAGGACTCAGAAATATCGGAAATTGATTCTGGATGTACTAAACAAAAATATAGGTAAAAGAAATATAACAAAAAAATTATTAAAAAAAACTGATTTTTCAAATAGTGAAGTGTTTGATCCAACCATCGATAGTAAATGCGATGCCTTTCAGTCTGACATTGATGCAGAAATAAATACATCGCCCCACATATACCAAGCAGTCTAAATGTTGTCAACGAAAATAATGAAAGATTAAACCCCCAGAATTTGTTGTTTCAACAAATATGAAAGCCGCCCAACTTGTCTAGTGGTCAGCGTGCCTGACTGCGGATAAGTAGGTCCTCGGTTCGAATCCTGGTTCGGGCATGGATGTACTTTCAATCTCTATCTATCCTGTCTTTGTCCTTTCCTTGTATGAATGATGTGTGAATGGTTACCTACCCTATAAACGGGTATCTATATCATGTGTATAGAGCAAAGTCGTACTTTCACCTTCAGAGTGCTCTGATTAAAACGAAAGACGCTCCCAATTGACTTAAATTCGCATAGCCAAGGCAAAGTGAACTTGGCTTGTCAAAGTGTCATTAATAACAACAACAACAAATATGAAAACCATAGAATTCCTAAAATTCATAAATTGCAAAATCGAATTTAACGTCACAGGCAGACCAGCTGGTCAATATCAAAAATTATTAATCAATATCCCCGACGAACATAGAACACAACCTTTTTACAATTAACTGCAAAAATGTCAATAACGAAGGAAAAGTGGGAAAACGAAATGCTTCAACTGTTTGGGAGAACATCCAGCTAGTTTCAGAGGATGCCCCAAAACTCCGAAATTTAAACCCAGAAGAACAGATAATAGAACCAATAATAAATAATAGAAATGATATAAATAACAGAAATAATACAAATAACCGAAATAACTCCCTCTCCAAATAACAGACAGAAGGACTACCCAGCTCTTATCAATAACTCAGCAAATACAAGCAATAATGCTTCCAAACAACAGTATTGAACCCAGAACACCCCAACCTACACAGAACTTGTCAATCCCTCAACTGCCAATAGCACAACAGCCATAGCAAATGAAGATATTAATGAAAACATTCAAAATCAAAATATCTTAGGAAATACTTCCCTATTCAGCTCAATAATGGATATAATTAATTTCTTTAGAAGTGATAGTATTTTAATGAATCTAGTGTTTATAATAAAAAATAATTTAGAAAATTTAAAGCAAACTGACAACCCAATAAGTAAAATTTTTTATTTAGTGGAGCTTGTCAGAAACGCATTCCCTTAATTCATAAGTCCCGTTTTATAAACCAAGGAATATTAACATGTAAATAAATAATTTATAAATCATCTTGTATATAAATCATTCTATAGTTAAATAATGATCATTTTCATTCTATTTTTATATATTAATTGTTATATCATACTACCTTAACTAATCGTGCAACTAACCTAACTAATTAATACTACTAATAATTAGTTTTAATAATAAATAAAATTTATTATGACAATGAGCTACTTGTTTACATTGGAATGCACTCCAATTCGCCTATTGCAAGCCACCTCCTTCCCGGAGAGGAGCAACACCTGAACAGACGTCAGGACAGGTGACCCCCTCTCCACCCACAATGTTTACAAACTTTGATGTAAGCAAACGAAATCTGGGAACCCGATCGTAACAATGGACTTTTAATCATGATCAAGACAATTGTGTGAGTTGATTGTAATTTAATTAAAAGATTGTAATTGAATAAAAATTCTCTTAATCGATTAAATTATATAGATTTAATAACTTTAATTAGTGGATATGATGACTTTTTAGCAATTATCTAAGAACTGCAACTGTATTTTCTGCAACCTCTAATAGTTATGGCAAAATGATGTTATTGCATCGATAAAAAATACTGTAATTTCAGAAATTAGAAATAAGGTAAAAGAAATGCCATTCATTGCTATTATGCTGAATGAAACATTTAACACATCTCACAAATCACAATTATCGGATGTGCTACGATATGTTAATAATTGTAGTGCACCAGTGGAAAGATTTTTGTATTTTAAAAATGTTAGTGGTGATCGTTGAACGGAAGGTTTGTGTAATGTGCAAGAAACGATTTTGAGTTGGGGTTGTGAGAACAGACTGATTGCTCAAGGCAGGAGCGTTGAAGGCGACGCAGAAAATGTAAGACATTTTTCCATAAGCTATGTTTGTGCATTGTTGCGCACATGTATTTAATTTAATTCTGTCGCAATCTGTATTGCTTGTAAAAGATTGTAAATTATTTTTTGCAACATTTTCTGGCATAGTCTCATTTTTTTCGGTGTCCACAAAAAAAATCATGTTTTAAATGAAATAATTAAAAGAAAATTTTCAAAATTCACCTCAACACGTTGTAATTATTCACTTCGTTTGGTAAATACCATAAAAAGCAAAAGGCAAGGCCTATCTGATTTATTTCAAAATATTATTGAGAATCCAGAAGGCTGGGATAAAGATTCAATTAATATTGCAAAGAGTTTTCACATGTTTTTTGAAGAATTTAAGGGTAATTATCTCCTAAATATTTTTGCCGAAGTGTTTAATTACCCTGATGTTCTATTTGATGTTTTACAAAAACTAACTTAGATATAGCATATTCTAGTCAAAAAGTAGAGGAAGTAAAATTTGCAATTCAAAATATGCGAACTTCTGTTGCATTTGAGGAACTTTATGAAGAGATTATTTCTGTAGTGGGTCCCCCAAATTTAAAAGAAACGTCGTGTAAATTTACAAAACTCAAGTGTAGACCAACATTTTAAAAATTTATATTATGAAATAATGGGCACTATTTATTGTCAGTTAGATGTCCGTTTTGAAAAAATAAATTCGCTTATATTTTTTGAACTATTGAGTTTCAGTTTTTTTTAAAGAAATCAAAGTTAATTTTCAGATGAATGCCTTAATTCATTAAAGAACGCTTATACAAAACATTTAGATTTTGTAAAACTAGTCAATGAATTATACGTTCTTTATCGTAGTGAGTCATACCACGAAATGAATTAATCGAAACTTATTCAGCATATAATGCTGAATGGTTTGACTGATGCCCTAAGCAAAGTAAATAAATTGGCACATTTAATTTGTACAGTCCCATTTTCATCTGCTTCGGTGGAGACATCATTTTCAGCTTTGAAAAGAGTAAAAAATAATACACGCAATACAATGAGTCAGGGAAGATTAAGCAATTTATCTCTAATAACAATAGAAAAAGAAATGTTACACTTATTACTGTCAAAACCAGAGTTTTTTTTATCATGTAATTGATTATTTTGTTAGTAAACGGATAGACGTATGGATTTTGTGTACAACTGAATAATAAAAAGTTAAAGAAGTGTTTAATGTACATTTCTTTGGTTGCATTATTATTGTTGTTCTCTGCACACCCTGCATGAAAACCTACCGCACGCCACTGATATGTATCTATCTATCTATCTATCTATATATCTATATCTATATATATATATATATATATATATATATATATATATATATATATATACATATATATATATACTATATATATATATATATATATATATATATATATATATATATATATATATATATATATATATATATATATATATATATATATATATATATATATATATATATATATATATATATATATATATATATATATATATATATATATATATATATATATATATATATATAACGCTCTGAGGCCCTGTATTCCAGTGTGGTACCCACTCCGTGTAGAATCTGGGAAGTATGTGTGAACTCAGGTGGATATGAGACATGTTGTTTCCAATCCCCGTGATCAGCAAAGCTAGATCAGGTCCATGAGTCCATTCACCCTAAAAAGTACTAGAAGAGCCCCACATACGATGTTTAGCATTATGATAGCCGAGACAAATAGTACTTAGTAGGAAAAGATGTTGTAAGTCAATGGGTATTTTATCAAGATTTGGAGGTTGGTACATATTAAGTATGTTAAGGTAACCTCTCCAGTTTATACCCTGTTTCTCTAGATTAGAGTTATCAGTAATATTGCTCCTAAAATTTATGCTTTGATATTTTCCTCACCGTGGCGAGGGGTGCCATAGGCCGGAATGGGCGAAGAACGTCGGGAGTGTATTCTCCTGGTAGGGTCACCCAAGGCATGAAGGCCACTCCATTGTGCCCAGCTAATGTCTGTACGCCCCGAAGCTAAGTCAGACTTCTGCCACCTGTCCTCCAGGTCCCTGACCATAGAAGCTGCCTCCTTACCCCTCCCATGGATATGAGACATGTGATTAGGTAGCAAGGCAATGGCGTCAAACTCGACTCTTCCCTCTATTTACAACTCAGAAACGGTATGGAAAAGTTGATATTTTCATTTTGGAATCACGTTATTTCAAGTCTTACCTTAGCTATAACGGACACCCAAGTTATAACGTCTCGAAAAATCGATCATTCTTGCCGACTTTTTTCTGAATTCCCGTACAAGGTATGTGAAATTTTGACATAATATTTAAAAGTATTTGATTTTCTTAGTAATAAAACAGAAGAATAAATTAATTGAAAGAATTGTATTAAATTTTCAATTATTAATGGCATTTAAGTTAAGTGATTATCATTTTAATTTGTTTTAATTAAATGAAATATTCGAAAATTTTAAATTTTATTTATTCATTCCTATTTAAGCTTTATTCTTTTATAATTACCATAGTTTAATAAATCAATAAATGGTTTTAAGAATAACTTTTAATTCCAAATAATTTTTATGGAGAATTTTATAATTTATATACGTTTTTTGTATTATTTGTACCAATGTTAGAAATATTTGTTGTGAGTTTTAAATCTTCCTACGTTCTACCTGTTGCGTAAAATAGCATTCAATCGTTGAAAAGAATATTTTCTTTTTTTATTATTAAACCGTGTTACCCTTCCTTACATATAATTCCTTCAATTCTACATTCATCTTAATATTATTTAAGAAGTTCTGAGTGCATTTTTTTCATCACATTAAGAAGTGGCTTAAGATTATCATGAAATTTGAGTGCAATTTTAAAATTTAAATTATATCCAAAATCAATAAGCCAACAGAAAGTCAAATTTTAATTCAAATTATTAAACTATTAATACGTAAAATCATTCTGGATTTCTATATGTGTGTGTGTACTTTACTCTATAAAATTTCATAAACTAAATTAAAAACCAATAAGAGATTTCAATAGAATCGTAAACACTCTTTTTTTTCTGTTCATTCTCTTGACTTGTTTAAAAAAATAGCATTGTTTTATTTCTCTTTAAAATTAATCCTATGTTTAAGTTTTTGATTCCTGAAAGTTTTGAGTTTTTGAAAAACTTTCGAATGAAATTTAAAACAATTTTCGATAAGTGCAATGCAAATTTAAAAAAAAAATTTAATATCTTTAATAAATAAAAATGTTTTTATTTATTCTAAAATATATATTTAATTCAAATATATATTAAATTAAAATATATATTTAATTCAGAATTAAAATATATATTTAATTCAGTCACAAATTAAAATAATCCTAAAAATAATATTTTTTTATTTTGCTTAACTTTATTTTTCAGTTATTAAACTTAAATTCATGATTATTTTATCTTAAAATAAGTATCATTTATTTTTTATTTCACTTTTTTATTTTATTGTAAATGAGGTTTTGAAAACTAAAATTCACGCCCACGAAAACTATATTATTTTTTTCCCTTAATAATACTTAATAAATTTTAACTTTTGGTATAAAAAATAAAGAAAAATTGGAAAAGGGCAGTGATTACGTCAATTGTTCATCTTTGCAAAGCATTATGAGCCACAAATCTACGCGCGGAAGTAACGCGTTAAAAGTTTGGAAAAGTAAATATTTTGCCTTTAGGAATTTTGTTAAAATCTATCAGTACTCTATTCCTAAGAAGTCAATGCAACTGAGCACAGTTGTCTGCTAACTGTACAATTAGAGACGTAAAGTTCTCGGGAATTTTGAGACCTGGGAATTTACTCGGGGATAATGGAAATAAACCAAGAATTTTGGGGAATAGTGGAAGTTTTGAGGGAATAAACTCAACCAATCATCTTTCGTCTAATGGATTTTTTTGAATTACATATATGATGAGGAAAGTGTAAACTACGTAAATATGCAATAAAGGTCTATCTGGATCTGATAAAACAAAAATATTTGTTAAAATAATAATAAGAAGAAATTAGTATTTAATAAAAAATATCAAGATGTATTTCTGTGAACTGTCAGGTAAATATTATATTTCCCTTTTTCTTTCGTTATATATTTATAAATTAATGCTGAGAAGGAAGAAAAATCTTCTTTAACATTAATTTTTGAAGTTATTATTAAGTGGTAATTAACGCGAAAATCTTTTTTTCTAAGGAAACTTTCTGTTACAGTAATTAATTGTAGAAATCGTTAAAGAAGTGTGTTTTTCTGTATTTTAAAAAATGTCATCAATCAAAATTCCAAAAATTTCAAAGTTTTAGAGTTGTTTCAAAACTCCGGTTAGTTTTTAAATTTTCCAAGGGAATAAACCGGGTTTATTTCCGGGAAAAAAATCTGGTCTTTTCCCTCCTTTACAACACTATGTACTACCCGGAAGAAAAAAGAAAGGCCAATAGTGAAGTAGAATTTTCCCCTCCTCATTGGTTTCGTAGGCAAGGTTTACTTGGGCGAGCTGTGTAGCATAATTATTGTGGTTGACGAATGCTGATTTCTCCTTTTTCCCCCGTGACTTCGCTAAGCGAAGTGTAATATTTGGCTGATAATCGCCAAAATAGAAAACTGTAATTGAAAAAAATTAAATATATTTCTATGGAAAAAAAATTCAAAATTTATTTTGAAATGTTTAATATTATAAAGTTGTGGTTTTTACAATAAAAAATGCAACTTAATGTCAGAAAATTTATTTTCAGATCGACAAACATAAAAATGTTTGAATTAAGTGACTTAATAAACAGAAAAAATACAAACTGCGGCGCATAAAACCGGCTTATAATATATGACGTCTTTTGATTACTATTTGATTACTTCAGTATATTACGTTTCGGCAATAAAATTCCTGTGGGTGGGGCCCATATTCTGTGAGACGACAGTAAAAATAAATTATAATTTCGAATCCTAGAATTTAAATTTTTCGATAGAGAAGCTTCAGTTATGATACTTTCTTCAAGACAGATCAACGTGCCACAGATCAAATCATAATTGTCCCGTGTGCACTGGGCCCTACCTAGCCTAATTAGGTTTCGTGGCAAACACTTTCTTTTTGGGCTCTCCTCTGCTTCACAAAAGCAAACTTTTTATTGGATTTGGCCACCAATTCTATTACATTGACAAAGTAAAATAAAATTTTATTTGATTTAGTTCTCTCTCTCTGATGTGGAGGACTATGAAAACTGTCTTGTCTGCCCCTGCCTTAATCAGGCTCAGTGTGTGCATGAAGTATTTGTACCTGAAAAGACGATTAACAAAAGCTTGTGGTCTCCTCGATCACTTGACCTTTCCACTTGCGAATTTTACTAGTCAAAATGGAGAGATGAAGAACCCAGTACATTCAGAATTGAAAAATTCAAGATCAGGATCCAGGATGTTTCACTCCTAGCTCTGAGTTGGACTCTACCAGTTAAATAAAAGCAGTCGAGAGGAGTCTTCGTGATTTTGAAGCAACAGCCAAGCTGAAGACTTCTAATACTTCGATTAACTCCAGAGGTATCATTTCACTTGGAGGACATTGCGACCACCCCCAGATTTAACGTGCCCTAGTCACCATTATCACTAAATATAAAAGTATATATATATATATAGTCACTAAATATCTTTGGTTAAGCCGGGATTCGATCTCACTACCTTTCGATAGTAAGAACGACACCCTAACAATCAGGCCACAGCAGCCCTATGGACCCAGGAAGCAGTAGCATTGCAACAAAAGAGTTGACAAGAGTATATATAAATCTCCTCAAAGATGAGAGTGTTGCCGTACCAACAGAGTACCCGTGAAAATAGCAAACATATCTTAATGTATTTATTGGGAGCGGGAAGAGGAAGACTTATGATTTATACAAAAGTTCATAATTTAAATATTCCTTTTAAAAAAGATGTTAGAATACATCATGAAATTCCACTGTTTCAGAACTATGTAGGATATTTTTTGTAATTTATTTTGTTTATTTATACAAGTAAACTATTCAATATATTAATTGATTAATTAAAGAATCTTACGTATGGGGGTTTCTTGGGAGAGTAGGGGAGCTCTACTCTGCGGGTATTCATGATTTTTCGAGTTCCGGCCATTCATCATAGCTGACCTTCTTCATTGAAAACAAGCATAATAGCAACACACTTAAGCAACATTGTGCCCAAACACCATACACAGATGATTGGTAGTTACTAATATATTTTCTATAATTAACATATTTTGAATTTTCACTGATAATAATATTAATATTTCTCAATTTAGAAATTTTATGTTTGCAAATTTAAATGAATTTCTGGATTAAATACTTTGATTTATACATAATTTATTATTCACTATTAATAGTTTTCAATTATTAATATATTTTTCGCGTCATTACTAATAATGATATAAATATTTGTGTCTATTTCCGTATTTTATGTTTGAACATTTAAATGAATATTTTCGTTAAATATTTAGATGTGTACATTATTCACAATGATTCAAAAATAATAAATTATTCGTTTTTACTAATAATTGTATTAACTATTTCTATGCGTCATGTTTGCAAAATTAAATGAAAATCTTCGATAAATATTTATATATTAGTGTAATTTATGTGGTGAAAATGCAATGTTATTGATACGGAAATAAACTACAAGTTTAAGAAGAAGAAAAAAACGCCATATATCTTTAGAACAATTTTAAGTGCAAAGCATGTGCACAGGTGGTTGAGAGGACCGGAGAAGTGATTGATTGAGCAGGCGATTTAATCGCAGCAGATTACTCAAACAGATCCTCTCCTAGATTGGCGAGTCAATTGAATTCGGGTTGCAGCACTATCATCCTGGTCTTGGCTACTTTACTCACTGGACATTGCATCCGTGCGATTTGTGTCATTTGGGTCATATGAAACATTTGGTGTACAAGAAGGATCTAACAGAATTGAGTAGCCTCTTTAAATCTATTACTCACTTATTTCCAAGCATTTAACGAGAAATATTTGAAGAAGCAATTCATAATTCTATGACTATGTATGCGCTACGGTATTCGGGGTTGATATTTATAGTTAATAAATAATAATAGAGGTTAAACTAATTGAATTAGAGTGTTTGATTAATGAAACCTATTTAATACAATTTTAAATTTATGAATGTTCCCTTATTTTCCTCCTATTCTTAAGTTCTAAGACATAGGTACCAGTAAATTCCTTTCTTGAACATTTAGCAATTCTTTAGCATCCCCTATAAAATCCTTTCAGCAAGTAACAGAACGCACATTGTCTGCTAAGCACGGTTTTGGTCACACATATGTTACAGATGGATAATTTAGCTTTATTTCATCTTTTCATTAAGTAAATGCTACTCAGAATGTATCTGTCATGCATTTACTATCATAATAATCTATATATATATATATATATATATAATATATATATATATATATATATATATATATATATATATATATATATATATATATATATATATATATATATATATATATATATATATATAATTTGTTTTATTAAATTTCAGTGCATTTACTAAGTAGTTTAAACTGTTATGGTCAATGTATTTAAACTTAAATAAAAGATTTGTTTATACGAGTTTATATATATTACTTGAATTATTTTTCTATATTTTCATAGCGTATGTGAACTGATATTTAGATAAAATTAAAAATAAAAAGTTAAATAATCTTTATTACTTATAATTTAGCAAAAGTGCAAAAGAGAAATGATAAAATTATAATGAGCTGCTTTCTTTCTGTGTGTGTGGGGACTTGTGGTTCAATTCCCTTAAGATAATATCTAACAACATACAAAGAATTCTTTTTCTTCATTATAAAAAATATTTTTATAAAAATGTTTTCATTTGTAATATAATAATACTACGAACATAAAACGTTTATAGAGTCTCGAATGCAAAGGGACTTTGTACTGAAGAATATAGTCTCTTAATTAAAAAATTTGAATCTTAATAGAGAATTATATATTTTCTCTTTGCGTATTTGTTCTTTTTTTAATTGATAAAATACTTATTTTACTATTGTTCATAAAAATATTCCAATTATATTTTTATGAAAAATTTTCTTTCCTTTAAATACGAAATTATTTATGGTTTAAATCTGAAATTCATTTTTATGATTATTTTCTTTTTAGAATTTCATTTATTAAATTTTAAATTTGCATTTTAGAAATTTCAAACGTCAAAAATAGACTGGAAAGTGCTTATAGATTTACTTAGGATTTTCATTGATCAAAACTTCCACATTGTTCTCAAAAGAAAATGTGTTCAGTTATGAAAGTTTTTTTTAGTAAAAATAAAAAATTAGCAGTTTTGTACCGTACAATTGAAGCAGTGAAAATTTTATATAATTTTTTGAACGTATTTATTCTTAGAAATTATTTCCTGTAACATCAAAAGACCGAGGAAAATTTTCATTTCTTGAATGTCAGTGGGATACAACTGACTTGATCTTGAATTTGTGGTAAAAGTATTCCCTTATAAATAATATGCAGCATAAATATTTGTTTCCTCCCCAATCATTTCAATTAGAGTGTCGTTCATAAATAAATCAAAAAATTTCAACAAATCCTCCGGATCGGGAGCTGGTACTTTCATTCCAGGAGAAACCGTGAAGGAAAAACATAGTGGGGCTGGAGCAGTGGCGTAGTGAAGGGGGGAGTCTATCGTGCCCCGGGCACCGCTTTGAGAGGGGCGCCAAATAGTAGCCACGAAAATATTTTTCAGAAAAATTTTATTTCTTTTTAATTGTGTGGGAAATATAAATTTTATTCGGAGAAATATATCTTAATTTTAATAATTATTTTCTCCTGTTGAAGACTTGCCATAAATGAAAATGTTCCTAATTTTATATTTCCATATTAATAAGTTAGTATAGTTTAGTTTGTATTAAAAAGTGTGTTCTTTTAATCACGTTTTCCGTTATCTTTTCTCACAGTTTTTTATATTTTGCTCAAGATTTGTGGTACTTTATCATTGTATAATAAATCTTGTACATGTAATGATGGAAATATTTTAAATTCTTTCTGATAAAAATTCTGAAATATAAATTATATTGGTTAGTTTCTGACCAAAACTGACCAAAATTGCTGGTTTTAATTGATTGATATTTTCTTATTTAAAATATGGAACTCTGAATGCAATATTAAAAGATTCTTAAAATAATTTACACATGAGAAAAAATAGTTTTAATTTTTGCAAAAAATTAAAATAATCCCTCCCGATTTTGGTTTCTGAAATTTTTTTAATAAGCATAGTTTTATAAAAGCTTTAAGCACTGAAGATAAAAATTTATTCTCAGTATAAAGCTAATGTTCTGATAATAATTTTATAAAAATATTTTCTGAGACTAATATGAGTATACTTGGAATGTACTATTTGCATGAACATTTTTCAGGTTCTCAGTCACTATTTATTGCATGACAAATGTAATTTCCTCAAACAATCAACCTGAATACTACATCTAAATTAGAAACTCAAGATAGGTTTTGCTATAGTCATTGTGCTAAACGATCCATACTTAGTTACAGAAACACGCAGAAAGGAAAATTCTATTTTTTTAAGTTTTTTCTAAAAAATGAAAGATAAAGCATATATTTTAATCCATTGCATATAGAAATAATCATAAATGAAAATATTAAATCTAAAGAAAACGAAAATCATTACTGTTGTTGTTAACACACAGATTACTTTTGATTTTTTTCAAATGCAACTTCGGCTATTTACATGTATTTATTTATAAAAAGAAATATTTGTTCAAAATATTTTTATTTACATATTTTAATAACAGGCATGCTGTTGTTAGGAATGTTTTTTAAATATTCTGTAAGTTTATTGTTTATTATTTTTATTAGAATCAATTGCAATTCATTCTTTAAAGAAATCTGTTATTTTAATTAAGCATTTTGATGGCTAGGAATAAAATAAATCAATGAAATATATCATGTAATTATTTTAAACAATTATTTCAGAATATTTTCCATAATAAATTAATATTCGTTATATCATAGTTTACAAAAATGACTAAATTTGTTCCAACATGCATGTATATAATCTTAAATTTTTTGTAATATTTCTTAAAATGGTATGTAAAAATACGAATGGAGTATCTTAAAAAAAAATTTTTTTTGAGGTTTGGTTACATGACGGATGATCTGAAGGGCAAAGCAGATGTTATCACAGGAGAAGTGATTGATGCAGCAAGTGATGATATCACATCAGATTATTCAAGCACATCCTGTAGTAGATTTGCAAGTCAATTGGATTAGAATTGGAACACTGCTAATCCTGGTGCACTGCATTGACTACTTTACTCATTAGATACTGCATTTGTGCGAGTTCTGTCTTTGATGTCATATGAAAGACTTGGTGCACAAGAATGAGCTAACAGAACTCAAAATCCTCAGGAAATCTATTTCTCATTTATTTGCAGGCGTTAAAAGAGAAGTATTTGAAGCATGAGAAGCAACTGATAATTCTGTGACTATGTTGCGCAACTTTATATGGTTCATACATATATAGTAAACAAATAATATTAAAATTAATGGAATAAGAATTCTTTTTGATAAAACCTATTTAATACAATTTTGAATTTATGAATGTTCTATTTTACCTCTAAACTGAAGTTCTAAAACATAGGAATCAGTAAATTCCTTTGTTGTACATTTAACAACCCCGTAGCAACCCCTATAAATCCCTTTCAGTTAGGAACAGAGCACACAATGTCTACTAACCATAGTAATGGTCACACATGTGTTACAGATGGATAATTTAACATTATTTCATCTTTTCATTAAATAAGTTCTATTCGGAAGGTATCTGTCTTGCATTCAATGCCTTAACATTCTACTGTACACTGCTTCTAAATTATGAATTATTATATTAAGAAATAATAATAATAAATAAATAAATAAAATAAAATAACCTAATATATATAGGTGATATAGTATCACGTATTCAATAAAGAATCCCACAAATGAAAAAAATCAGCATGACTTGTTGATATGTAATTATAAAAATTTCTATTGCTATGTTCAAAATTTTAATTTAAAGAATAATTTAAGAGGATTATCAACAGGTGGAAGCGCAGATGATGCTCAGGTACCCGTTACCGCAATGAAGCGCAGATACCCGTTACGTACACGTAACGGGTATCTGCGCTTCATTGCTAAAAGTTTCAATTTAGTCACTACACTCACGCGCTTTAAAAAAATTTTATATTTTAATCTATAAAAAGTATTTCACTTACCAATAAAAGATTCAAAAATATATTATGCACGCCTATATATATTGATGTCGTTATATATAATGCATCATAAATTATATAAAAACATTTATTTCTTAACTCTCTCTTGAAAATTTACCATGAAAGAAAAAGTATTTTAAAATTATATCATCATATATAAATCAATAGCTGCGTAGAAAAAATTTGCTTTAATTCGAAATGTGAAGACCACATTTAATAAATATGTAATTTATAATTTATTGTTTATAACTAACTAAATTTTATTGCTAAGAATAAAAATACATTATCAAATTTTATTAGTATCATTACTTTAACCAATATTAACATATTTTGAGTGTAAATATTATTTTTTTCGAAAGGAGTATTGTTTGTTCATTCAGCATGTAATAATTTAAAATTAAAGTTCTTGATAAAACATATGATATTAAAATATAGAATGGTGCCTTCCTTACAGGTATTTAAATTTAAACCTTTATTTGGCACACATTCTAATGTATCAATTTTAAAATAATCCAAAGCAAGAATTTGAGCTATAGTTTTTAAATACAGAAAATTTTATTACCACTATTGTTGAAAGTTCCAAGCATTAAATACTTGGACTTACTTATAATGACAATAAATGTTAGTCAATGTCTTCTGTAAGCTTGGAATCTGCCTTTATTTTAATAAAACTGTCTTTAACTTCAGAAAATTTACTCTAATTTTACATTTTTAAAAGTAGTTGCACCATAACTTAGAAAATTTGTTTGAGACAGTTGAAACCTTTACAAATATTCATGAGATATCACTACTTTTAAATATTAAGAAAAATTTAATCATTTAACAAAATAATCAACTTTCTTTTCATAAAAATTGTCGCGAAACCCCAAGTGTTTCGCCCCCAAAGAGCGAGGGGGTTCGCTCTATAGCGGAGCACCTATGCCTAGGCAGGTATCTCCTATTGAAATATGAGAATTATTTTAGAAGTTGTTTGCTATCTAGAAAATTTTTACGTAAATTATTAGATTAGATTAGGGATGGGGCTAGTTCTGAAGTATCATTTCCTCCTAAACAAGGGGAAAGGACAGAACAAAACAATAGCAACAAACACAACAAGTACATTATCATGGAATTATAGTATCAAGAATTTTTTGTCAGGTAAATAAACTATATCTCAGTGTTTATTCTTTTGCGGAACTCCTAAATTATAAGATCCTTAAACCAGCATGGCTGTGTTCAATAAAATCCGAGAAAAATATAATATATAGGTATTTAAATATACTATTATGTATATATACATTTTTCGCGATATAGCTTAGAGTTTCAGTGAAGCTAAATCTGGATGATATAGTGAATCTGTAGAAAACTTCATTTTAAAGAATAATACTCATTATAAATAATTAATCTCACATAAAAAATTCTAATGATTTTGATTTTAAATTTTTTCACTTGCTGATTAAAATAGCTTCACTTGAGCCCCGACCTTATCAAACAAAGAAGGGACCCGACAAGGATGAAAAAAACTAAAAATGTTAAAAGAATCAAATTACTTAAAGATATTGATTTTTATATCCATTTCATTTACTAAAAATCATTAAATGTATCAGAAAAATAATTAATAAAAAACGTAACTGAAAGATGTTATTGAGACTTAAAACTTCTGGGAGAAATTCTTGTACATCGCCCCAGAGAAAAGAAAAGCTCTGTTTTTATCTCAAGCTTTGTTGTAACCTCTTAGACTACTGTCGCGTTACTTGTGAAAAAACTCGCGTTGAAATGCATTTCTCATTATCGTTCCTCTTTGTCCAAAAATGTTTGTGTTCAGCAACAGACTGACTCCCAACAGAAGAAAATTCTTTTTTCAAAATAGCACTGCAATATTTAATAGAGAATTGTGCTCCTGGAATCGAAAAACGATACAACGCTGGAAATAGAAAAGTAATTACCTCTAAATGTTAGGAAAATTCATATAATTTCTCCTTCCATTTTAACTATTTACCCGGTTAGAATATCATCATTTCGCACTCACAAATTTTTGTCTTTAGTGTTATTTCGTTAAAAACTTTGTTGTGGAAATGTTGAATTTTGAGTAAATTTTATTTTCGGTCTACAACTTATTCTTTACATTTTGCTTATTTAGCAGATTTTTTACCCATTACAAATATTTATTAACAAACATGTATAATTTTGAAATTCAAAATCAAATTGCTTATTTAAAATTAAAATATTTAAAATTTAAAGGTTTTCGAAAATAATTTTTATTTTACTTGTAATTTTGTCGCCTTTATATTAATACATTATGTTGAAAAAATTTTTTTGGAAAGTTAAAGATCAAATGTATAAAATATATTTTTATGTACACATAAAATGTTTCTTGATAATTAATCTTTAATTAACTTTATATTTCAGTTTATATAATGAAAGCATGTTTAACTTAGAAATCATTTTAAAGGAATATAATGTAGTAAGACAAAATTCTTATATATGCTTTGTAAAAAGCTACATATGAATAATATTTTTGAATGTTTTAAAATGATTCGTAAAATCTTTCGGAATAAAAAAATAAGTTCTTTTCTTTTAATAAGATTTAGCTCTTATTTTAACTAAGAAATGTATAACTAAACTCATCTTACTAAGCACATTAAAAGTAATTTCAAAATTTTCAGGGAGAAATGTTCTCAGAGTAAAATCATTAGATAGTGTTACGGTAAAAGTGACTAATCCAGCAATTATGTATAATAACCAATGATTTCACATAATCCCCACTAAACTTGGTAAATGTGATAAATTATTGAAATATAGGGATAATCCATTAAATATATGTATAATCTCCAATTCGTGATGGAAAATGTCATAAATTCCGGTTACTTTATAGAAAAATGATATTTTAATTTCAAGGAATAAGTATTTTTAAGCTATATTAAATAATTCATCCAGAAGATTTGTAAAAACATCATCATGACTTATAATAAAAACATACAATAATCTCTCAGTTTAAGAATTTAAATAATTGTAATTTTTTTGTAAGCTCTTTTCAATAGATATTATAAGACCGATATATATTAGATAATAGTATAAGTTATATATATCTGGCGTAAAAGTTATTCAAAAATACAAAATGATCAAAATTACTAAAAGAAAATTAAAGTCTAGATTGTTTTATTTCAGTAAAATTTTTTATTTAAACAATACAGTACCTTAAATTAAATATTAACTAGTTCTTATAGATTACTTTTATATTTTGTTAATTAAAAGATCTGGAAAAAGAGAGCCAACAAACTTGTCTAGTGGTTAGTGTGCCTGACTGTGGATAAGGAGGTCCTGGATTCGAATCCTGGTTCGGGCTTGGATGTTCTTTCTCTCTCTATCCATCCTGTTTGTCCTTTCCTTGTATGAATGATGTGTGAATGGTTGCCTACCCTATAAATGGGTCCCTATGGCATATGTGTAGAGCAAAATCGTACTTTCACCTACATGGTGCTCTAATTAAAACGAAAGACGCTCCCCTTCGACTTAAATTCGCATAGCCAAAGGCATAGTGAACTTGGCTTGTCCAAGTGTCATTAGAAACAACTACAGCAGCAAAAAGAGAACAATTTAGATTATTAGAATTTATATAAAAACACTTTCCATGTCAAAACAAATTAACACCATAGTATAAAAAAGAATTTATTTATATTTGCTTTAAATTTATTTATTTTCATTTGACTGCTATAGCACTTAGCCAGTATGCCAGGTTTTTTACATTTGGACTTATCAAATTAGCACTCTGTCTCGAAACACATGGATAATATCATTGAATCTTTAAAAAAAATGGTTTTATAACACAATCTTTGACTAATTCTAAATTTTCGTAAGTTTGATTTCTATTAATGCATTTCCGAAACCTATTTTAGTTGAGATTTTTTTACTATATTTTTTTTATCTCAAATTTAAAAGTGCAACCTGAGCCTTTAAAATTATCTATATTTAAGAATATTTTAAAGTAGATATTTTTTTACTGTTACTTGCATTATACTCTTATTACATGTTTCTCTATATAATATATTACTATTTTTTAAGATGGGGCGCCAAAATTGGTATCGGACCCAGGCGCCAATTGTGCTCACTACGCCACTGCTTTAATATACAATGGTTAATAAACTGTACCTTCAGATGATTCTGAATGCCAAGTGCAGGAAAAATAGCGGTACTTGCCTCAGTGCAATGTGTTTGTGCTTCTCTAGTAGCCCATACGTATAAAGCGTAATTTTCTATTAGTGCGCAGTGCGTACACATCAAAACTTCCTATGTTCGCTTGCTTTTGAACGCGATACGTGGTGCAGCACCTAGTACCGCACGCAATTTGGGAATAAAATCAAGTAAGTCAACATAATTTTTGAATATATTATCAATAATATTTATTATATGCCATACAAAGACAGGTAGACATAGGTGCCGAAAATTACTGCCTCTCATAATTTTGTCAGGGTGTGTGCACTGCACACTCTACACATATGGACCGCACGCCACAGATATATATATATGTGTGTGTTTGTGTGTGTGTGTTTGTGTGTGTTTGTGTGTGTGTGTTTGTGTGTGTGTGTGTGTGTGTTGGTTGTGTTTATATATGTATGTACATTATTGGCCATTAAAATTGCTACACCAGGAAAACGGCACACCACACACGTGAAATTTGCATGACAGGTAGAACTTGCTGTAATATGCAAATGATTAGATTTTCAGCGCATTCATACAAAACAGGTGACAGTAGCGACATCTACAATGTGTATAAAACCAGAGATTTGACAGCAGTTTTCTCATTCTCAATTTCCGTTTCAACGTTGTTTTTGGCAAAGAAAGTTGTTGTAATGCCTCGTGTAAGGAGAAGAAATGCCTATCAGCACGTGTCTGACTTTGATCGAGGAAGGATTATAGCCTACCGGGATTGCGGTTTATCGTACCGCTATATTGCTGCTCGCATCGCTCGAGACCCCATGACTGTTCTTCTTCTTAGAATTGGGTTTGTATGGCACCTCTGCTTTTATCAGCATTTTGTACCATTAACTCCAAACCCAATGTTTTCTAGTTCCAGTTGCTCGGGTCACCCACTTTATTAATAAAGTTCGATAACTCTTTGGATGATGCCTAAAGAGGTTAATCTAGGGAGGGCAAGAGCCTCACATTCATAAATGATATGCTCTGCCGTTTCCTCTTGCGTATGACATTTCCAGAATAAAGGTTCTTGCTGAAACAGTCCCATCTGGTCAGCGAGTCATACTAGGGATAGCTTCCTGACTTTCACCAGAAGATGGTTTGGAGGTCATTTCTACCTCAAGTGAAGGATTTATTACTGCCCCTTTACAAGACTGCCTCTGAGTTCCCTTGTCTTTTTCAGCAAGGTCTACTTCAGAGGCATCACCTGCAGATGCAGAAAGGTTTGTTATTTCTTGTGTCTTTTCAGCCACAAGATAACAATTTATAAGCTCAGGTAATATAAGTCCACCCAGCATTGCCTGAGATCTGGGCAAGGCAAATTACTCTAGAAGTTTGCCAGGCAACTAGAGGCTCCGTTAAGACACCAATACCGCGGTGCCAATTAGCCCTAGGCACGGATCGCATAACACCAGGGTTTACGGGAGCTGGTTCGCGGCCTCTGATTCTATATTCAAGGCTATCCTGTCATTCCTACAGGACGTTCGGTGATCCACCACCTACCGACGCGCCTGGTAGCTGCTCAGGCCCCAGGCCCATGACTGTTAGCAGAATATAGAATCGATGGGTTCAGTACAATCATACGGAACGTCATGCAGGATCTCAGCGACCCCCCATCACTAACAGCAGATAAGACAGACATCTTATCCGCATCGTCACAAGGGATCGTACAGCCACGTCACGAACCCTGAGTCGAGAAATGGAGTCATTTGCAAGGCAACAAATTTCTGCTCGAATAGTTCCACGACGTGCAGCAGCATGGATTGTCTGCACGGTGACCATGGCTTCGGCTACCATTGACGCTGCGTCACATACAGGAGAGCCTTCAATGGTGTGATCAGCGACGAACCTGGACGTGGGAATGGCATCACGTCATCTTTACAGAAATTTCGGTTCTGTATACAGGACCATGATGGCCGCATCCGTGTTTGGAGGCATCGTGGAGAACGCGCATTGACAGCTTGCATTGGACATCGACATACTGGCCCATCTGCTGGAGTGATGGAATGGGGTGCCATTGGATACACGTCTCGATCACCTCTTGTTCGCATTATCGGCACTTTGAATAGCAACCGTTACATTTACGATATGTTAAGGCCCGTGGCTCTGCCCTATCTTCGAGGCCTCCCTAATGCTTTGTTTCAACAGGATAATGCACGACCGCATGTTGCCCGTACTGTTCTGAACTTCCTTGATACAGAATAGGTTCGACTGTTACCCTGGCCAGCACGTTCTCCTAATCTGTCACCAATTGAGAACGTGTGATCAATGGTTGCCGAGCGATTGGCACGCCATCACTCACCATCCACTACTGTCGATGAACTGTGGCATAGTGTTGAAGCTGCATGGACTGAGATCTCCGTACATGTCATACAATCTCTGTTTGACTCCATGCCTAGGCGGATAAATGCTGTTATTGCAGCCTGAGGTGGGTGCTCTGGGTACTGATTTCTCAAGATCTATACATCCTAATTTCCTCTAAATCTAAACTCGTTTTTTCCACTATGATGTATGTGTCCAATAAATATCGTTCTATTATTTGCATTTCTTTTTGATGTAGCAATTTTAATTTGCATTCGTATATTGATTATCTACCATCGAAAACTATAGCACTCCCTATCTAGAGGTAGGAAACTACAAATTTGAAACTGTTCGCAACTTTAAATATTTGGGATCTGAATTAAATGCATCCAACGACATCGCACCTGAGATCCGCAGCAGGGTTACAACTGCTAACCGATGCTTTTTCGGCTTAAAAAAGTACCTAAAATCTACTTTTGTCAGTCGAAAGACAAAAATTTTGATATACAAATGCTTGATTCACCCTATTCTCACTTACTCATCTGAAATGTGGACATTTACTGAGAAGGAAAAAGAACCATCTCCATTTTCGAAAGAAAATCTTTTAAGAAGCATCTTTGGTGGAATAAAATGTGAGAATACATGGCGAAGAAGAACTAATTCTGAGCTCTATAAACTATATAAAGAACCAGATATTGTTAAATTTATCTCAATACAGAGATTAAAATGGGCAGGACATTTGAGCCGGATGAACGACAATCGGGAGACGAAAAAACTTTTCTTGGCTCCCCCCATTGGCACCAGAAGAAAAGGACGACCGAAACTCCGATGGCATGTCTGCCTTGAAAACGACTTAAAAACACTAAAAGTGACAAACTGGATGATCTTATCCAAAACTAGGATGTCCTGGTATACACTTCTGAGGAAAGCAAAGGCCCATCCTGGGCTGTCAGGCCAATGAAGAAGAAGATATTGATTATCAATCCTAATAGAAATGGACACAAATGTAGAATCATGAGGAATATAAATTTAGATTTATAAAAGAAATGAAAATCAATATATATGCATCTCAAAAATATGAAACAATATTTTCATATTAATATTATAGAGTTAGATGATTATAACTTTACTAATACCTTTCTTTTCATTAATATGTAGGATTTTTTTAAAAGAAAATATATTATAATAAATATAAAAATTGTGTCTGCAGAAATATGTTAGAATTGGAGGCATAATAGAATTAAAATTTTAATGTATGACTTTAAAATTAATGTATTTAACCAATTAGATCGTTATATATATATATATATATATATATATATATATATATATATATATATATATATATATATATATATATATAACCTAAGAGAAAAGACCTTTACTACCCCAATAATTTATTTTTTAAAATTTATGGAAAAATGTACATATTCTCGATTTTAAAACTGCAAGTAAATAACACTAAATATATACCACTATTATTAGTAAAAAAAGTATTTCATTCATGAAATTTGAATTTTACAATATAAATACAAATAATAGCATATTTATTATTTCTTTTATGAACGGAACACCATTTTAAATAATAACAAATAAATGAATAACATGCTTTAAAAATACACTTATCAAGAATACTATATAATCATGCAATTTATTTATATATTAGTAGTCTAAAAATGTTACAAAATTGAAATACATCATTAATACGTTAAAAAATTTCACTAATTTAGTAAGAAAAATATTAAGTTTTGATCTTAAAATTATACGTGCCTAGAGTGCAGCTCACATTGTTTAGTAGTAAGTGATTCAGAGTATATATAAATTTGAGTTTTAAGTAGCTTTCTAAGAAAAAACAATAGATAAAATTTCATCCTTCAAAATTAAACCAATTACCCAAAAATATACGCTTTAGTCTGAAAAAAATCTCCTTACCTAGTATTCGAAATAAAATCAATTTGGCCTGAATTTTTCTTTCGATAATCATTCGCCAAACAATTAAACACTACACACACACACACACACACACACACACACACACACACACACACATATATATATATATATATATATATATATATATATATATATATATATATATATATATATATATATATATATATATATATATATGTATATATATATATATATATATATATATATAGATAGATAGATAGATAGATAAATAGATAGATAGATAGTTATTTAGATAGATTCTACGTTATACGTTATACAGTTGTCTATAATTAAGGTAACAATGTTACCTTAATTCAGGGGCCAGCAAAACTTTGGAAAACATTAAATTTAAAAATGCTAGACCTTAAAAATTATGTTTTAGAACTCAATTTTTACGTTATTTGGTTTCTTATTAAAGAGAAAACTTATTTGGCAAACGAATGATTTGATCTCTAGACTGCAGTTCAACGATTTATGGGTTTGCTTCTCACCTCCAGTATGAATGTTATATTTCGGAATCCTAGTAAATATAACACGCTAGTAAAATAATAAACGTTAAGCGGCAAACCAAACCAAGTTATCAAGTTAGAATATCCATTAAATAATATTAAATGTCAATACTTCACTATTTCAAATGTGGCATTTGACAGTTGCTATGATTATATAGTGTATAATTTGTGTAATCAAAAACTGAAATGAGTATAGAAATATTTACTTATAATATAGAAATGTTTTATTTTTTTGTTAATTTTGTTTAATTTCTCTCGTGTTTTCTTAAAATTTGGCATCTTTTGTGTTGTATTTTAGGATTTTTTAAATTATTTATTTGTTTATTTGCTCCAACCAGAATGTGCATTTTCGTGGAATTGTCACACCCAAGTAACCGCATTTCCTCGGGAAGTTACGGTGTCCGTAGCACAAAAGTATCCCTCATTATTCTTTGAAACTTTGTGTGCTTTGGCATTGTGTTAGTAAAACTTGGAATACATTTCGAAAGCATCAGAGTAGGGCATTGTGTTAAAAAAGAGGTTTGTATTTTCCCATTCAACAAAGAATGATCGATGGTCTGAAGGGAGCGCATTCCTTTGTAGATAATTCCTAACGCTGCTCACATGAAACGCGAAAATGAAACGATTCTCACTTTCATGTTATTTACAAAACCCACATACTTTAGAAAATGTTTAAGTCATAAATCAATGTTTAATGGTGATGAATACTTTTCAGCTCAAAAGAGCTCCTTGTCTGATCAAGTTTTACAGAACCATTGTGGTTTTTCTGAAAAGTTCATTTTGAGGCAGATTGATTTATTTACGCCTCAGATAACTGTCATGATATTTATTTTGTAAATTTGGTGTGTGACTATTTCATCAAGTAAAATAAATTGCCTTCTTAGATTTTACTTTCTCTGACATCCTTCTTTAAGCACTTGTTTTCGAAATTTCTGTAAATAATTTTTTCAATTATTTCAATGTAAAATATAAATTTTTTTAGTCTCACTCAAAAGTAAGATTATTTAAAAATATAAAAATACGCCATAAAGATTTTTTTTAATATTTTATACTGCGATTTTACTTTTTTTATTCAGATAACTTTACTGTAACTTTAATTCAGATTAATAAACTGTTTTGATTAGTTTATTATGCAAATTCTTGCCTTCAGATAATCTTAAGATTAGTGATGTACAATATCCAAATAATTCTTTTTTTTTTTTGTTCATTCTGTAATTTACGTTTGCTACCGTTCTTTATAAATTTATTTATTAAAAAAAGCTTTTTAACAGTTTTGAATTGTTATTCTATCTTCTATCTCTTCCACAGAATGAAAATGTAAATACTCGGAGAATAGTAAAACAATTTTACTTGAACACCTATTGGGGTTGGTGCCAATTTTCCAATTTTTATAACCCTTTCAACGTTTGAGCATAGCCCAACAGACTTTCTGGAATTCAAATTTCACGTTGGGCACTAAAATGATTTATGGCTATTTTAGGCCATTAAGAGTTCTCTACATAATTTGAAAAATAAATCACTTCGAGAATTATTCTTCAGAAATTCACTAAGTCTTAACTGACATAACAATTTCCATTAGTTTTTATATTGATTAACATGGTTAATTTTAAAATCAGTTCATAAAGTTGTATTTATGCGAAAAAAAATTGTTTAATTTTTCAAAATACTCTATTTCCATTTATAAAATTTAATTTAAGTAATTCGATCCATATAGTCACTGATGTTACATTTCCATAACAGAAATAGACGAGTATTTTTGTAGAATCTGAAACTTGTTATTTGTTTGTTAAAAACTTTAGGAACAAGAAGTTTCATATGCTGTTGGCTTAGATGGATTATCAATATATTTTCTTCTAGGTAAGACTGTTCCTAATTAGAAAAGGAAATTAGTGAAAATTTTGAATGTAAAAATTAATAATAATATTTCAATAGCTTGTACTTATGTTTTTTTTAGTTCTTTAGTATCAAAAATCGCTTTATTTAAATAGTAGTGTTAAAAAAATTTGTATTTCACTTATTACAATAGCATACTTATGAAATGTAAGAATTGAAAGACACAAAATTCGGAAGTATGATTAGAAAATAAGAAAATAAGCAAAAAATTACTGCATTTAAATATTAAATTTTCATTTTCTAGATTTAAATATAAATTCAATATATATATATATATATATATATATATATATATATATATATATATATATATATATATATATATATATATATATATATATATATATATATATATATATATATAGTATAAAATATCTAATTTGTTGCATACGTATTCCCAAAATATTCTTAATCATAATTTCTTCGATAAATTAGCTATTTAATCCAAGGAAAATATGCTACGATTAATTATAAATGAAAAAGTAAAAAATTTGAATTTAATTATAAATTCTCCATCAATAAGCTTAAAATAATTCAATAGAAAAATAATTAATGCTATTCATAAAATATGTCTTCTCAGGTATAAACATATATTGCTTATATATTAATATTGTATAATATTACGAAGGAGATCACTTACAACACATTTATCCGATTCTATTAACAAATTAGACCTACAATGTATTTAATTTAAATTCTAAATTGTTTTCCAGCAAGATAAGTGAATTTGATTTTACTTTTAAAAGTTAAATTAAAATGTTTAATATAAGAAATAGTTTTAGCTCACACTTTTCAATAGTTTTATTGTTTTAATAATTTAGTATTAAGTATCAGTTAAAAAATTGAATTTACATTAAAGAGAATGATTCAAACTTTAAGCCTACATAAATATTATATTTCTCAGAAAAATTTTATTTACACAAATTAGAGCAGAACGGTGAAAAATGTTTCAGTATAAACTAATGGTTTTTACTGGAAATTTTCCCATACTTTTTTGGGAAATTTACGCTGGAAGTTAAACTGCTGTTCACGCATCTGGTAATAATTTAAAATCAATCCACAGATTTGATGGGATATCTCCCGTCTCTAAACCGCAATATCTCCTGCCAGAAAAGTAAACAATTACAAAATGACTTATCCAAATACAGATGTTGTTTCCGTTTTCCAAGCACATGAGAATTTATTTTATTTGAAACTTTTAACAAAAATGAATTCAACATAGTTTATCGATGCATTTTTTTTATATTCAATGACTATTTTAAATATTTTATTCAGTTCAAATTCCTCTCCTACCACTACATGTATATATTTAGATTATTTCTCAATTTCCTAAGAATATTGCTTGCATGCACAATGCTTGTAAATATTAGAATTCGTTCTTTTTTTGTTACTTATTTTATAAACCTTATTTAAATAGTTTTTAAGTAAAAAATCCACTCCTTTTTTTAAGGATTCTAAATTTCTCAAAAATTGAGAGACATAGTAAATATTTTTTACAAACTATGAAGCAAATTACCTTGATCATAAGTACATTTTACGCATGAAAAAAATGCTAATTGCAAATAAATTTGTGAATGAATTCAATATATTTTGCTTAATATTTGTAAATGAGAAAAGAAAATATTTCAAACAAAAGATAAATTCATTGCATGAGAATGGTCTAAAATAAAATTTTAAATTCAGTTAAGCAACAAATAATTTTTTTTTCACTTTTTCTGTAAGATAAAGAAATATTTGATGCAAACGAAGATCCAAGTTTAAAATACATAAAATGTTATTCAATATAGAAAATAATAAATACAAAATTATTTTAAGATGTTTAGATAAAAAGGAAAAGTAATTACATTATTTCTTAACTTGGTTTTATTTATACAGATTACTGATTTCTTTGGTATTCGAATGCTAATCATTCTGACCAAAATAAGAAAAATCTAATAAGTAAATTCCATTCATGTTTTACGAAAGTTTAAAAAATTGTCATTGATAATATATATTTTATACTGATAACTAAATAAAATTTTAAAAAATGAAGTGAATCCTATTCGTAATGTATTTAAATAGTCCTTTTAAAGACATATCACAGCTTTATAAAATAAGAAAAATAAATGCAATATACATTTAAATATATACATAGAAATGCATATTATATTTGCGAAACACAAGTTTTATTAAATAAGTTGTACTATATTTTGAAATAAATTGAATGTTTGCGTTTTTATCATCTACTGGTACGTGTAAATGAGCTTAATTAATATTCAACAGATAAAAGCATAAACCATTTCGCAATTTTAAAAATATAATTTCAATGCGACATGTAGAGGATATCCACTGTCATAAAGTTCTTTATTTACATTGTTACTTTAGTATCAGCACAAATGTGGACGTTTCCCACATATTTTGAAACTACGTAATGAAGAAAACCCCTTTCTGAATAATATGCTTTTTCAATAATACCCTCATTTCCCAAGTTATAAAAATTCCCAAACAACCTCTTTTAAAGCCTATGGAACAAGAAGAAATATTATTTTCGATTCTGGACGTAACTTCACAAAACACGCGTTGTAATTATTTACTTTGACTTATTTTGATTCTGTGGTGTAGCGAGCTAACCGTCGCCCATTTTGGTGATCCCCCATAATAAATAGAAATGCAATAGAAACTCATATTGAGAGAATATAATGCATATAACAGAAGCGCCTTCTTAAAAATAATTCAAGAGTGAGCTAATTTTGAAGGCTTAGGATACTCTATTAAATTTGAAACAATAGAAATCGAATTTAAAAAAAAAATCAAAATTTTATAATAGTATTCGAAAATGTTTCAAGAAATAAGCAGACAAGTAATAATCTATATTTAATTAAAAGGGTAGTTATATTAATATTTAAAATAAATAATTTTAAAAACCATACAATTTTTCCGCTGTTAATGATGTTAATATAACATAGAAATAAGTAAATGTACTTATAAATAGCAGTGAATTATGATGTATTAATTAATCTGCATAGATTGAAAATCCACCCTTCAAAATGTTAAGTCAAAAAAAACGATTGTGTCCCAGGGTAGATTGTAATTGTCAGAATTCATTTTAATACGAAAGTTCACACTTAGCACAACTGACGTTGAAATAAGGATAGTTTGAAGTGCCACTCTCATAATTGGAAAAACATGTTCACCATTCGAGAATATGCAAGTTAAAAGCTTCAATGCAGTTCAAGATTTTATTTCTATGAAACGATATTTTATGTACTTTTATAATTTTTCAAAAAAAATCATAAATAATCTCAGCCAGTGTAAACAGTGTAAATTTATAATATTTTTAGTTTTTCCTTAACTGATGCACTAAGCATAAGAGTGTCTCATTGAATCAAATTCTCATTAAGAATTTGACTTTAAATTGTTTTTTCATGGTCTAATTAGACCTTATGTACAAAAGTTGACAGTTTAGCTTAGTGACGGATTAACCAAACTTTGAATATAGGTATTCATATGAGAAAATAGAAATTTCAATATTCATATCTTATGATTTTACTTTGGGGAGTTTTCTCAGTCATTTATTTTACCAACGAAAAATTTCTACTTATTTTTAATGTTTAAAAAGACTTTCTTCCAATTTATATATATATAAACTAAACTCCAATGGCACGACAACCCATGTGGGCTAAGGCATACAGTGCCCATAACAGTTTTCATGACCGAGGGCCCTGGGGTTCGAAGCATATGTCCCAGTTAGGTGGTCAGCCTAACGTAAGACTCCCAGTGTTTAGTTGCCAAGCATACTTGGTACTTAGTTAATCCACCCACTGAAAGGATGAAAGGCTGAGTCAATCTTCCCCAAACCGAGGATCGAACCTCGGATCTTTGTCATGGGAGCGTAAAACGCTGCCATTAAGCCATATATTATATATATATATATATATATATATATATATATATATATATATATATATATATATATATATATATATATATATATATATATATATATATATATATATATATATATATATGTGTAGTGTGTGTGTGTGTGTGTGTGTGTGTGTGTGTGTGTGTGTGTGTGTGTGTATGTGTGTGTGTGTGTGTGTGTGTGTGTGTGTGTGTATGTGTGTGTGTGTGTGTATATATATATATATATAATTTTTATTATTAAAAAGAGCTTATTTTTCCTACGAATTAATTTCATATTGTTTTATGCAATGATATATTTTATCTTTTTATTCAATAATTTAAATATTCAAATCTATATTTCTAATTTTTTAAAGTACAGAATAATAATTATTCCTGCTTACATTATACTTCTCTAGAGTGATTTCTTTTAAATTAAAACATGCTTTTGTTACAAATTGAAATAAAAAGAAATTATTAAATATTATTGTAAGTGCTTAAACACACACATTAAACATTTTTTAATACATTTGTTCTTTTAACTTTAAAAAATATTATCAGCATAAAGGCAACAAAGCAATAACTAAAATAAAAATTCAGTGAATTTTTGTTTTATTTTAAAAAAATTTTATTTTTTTAATAATACAAAAAAATTTGTTTTTCATATTTGATCGGTCATGATCAAAATTTGCTATAAATAAGACTCATCTTTGTATGCTTCTCTAGAATTTTTGTATTATTTGGTGTTACAGACATTTTAACAAATAAAACAGAAATTGAGAAGTTTATTTTCCCAACTGTCTCCAAGAGTATTTTACAACCCTATGGAAAGAAACATACAACTACAGGAGGCTACTGTTTACTTCCTGTAATTAACTCTTTGTAAAAAACAGAATCAGAGCTTGCTTGAATTTTGTTCAATCAGTCAAACTCCTCCACACCCGGTACAATTTTTTGTGACATACACATCTAAGCAAAGAAATGTATGGAGTGGGGTGGGGTCAATAGCATATTGCGCTTCTATTATGCTTTTGGATACTAAAAGTGAATCTATAACTGTTCTGATACTATTAAAAAATTTAAATAATTTTAGGAAATGAAATAGGCATGAAATTAATTCTTGTGATTAGTTTAAAAATTTTCCTTTAATCACCTTTTTCGGGTTTCTTCTTTGCTTGGTAAGGAAGAGACTTGAGTATAATTAATTTAATCAGCTAGTGACAAAGCTTAAAGTCAAAATCATTATTTCTATGCGATTTTATAATTTTTCCTTTAAAATAAAGATTTCCAAATTCTTGTCTCACTGTAATTCTTATTTAGATTGCTGAAGCCTTAACCATCGAATGTAATTCGATTTAATTCCTAATAAGAAAATTAATATTATGTTATATAACATTTTAAAAAATTAAAATTTCCAGAAAAAAAAAATTTCAATTTCATTTTTTTAAAAATAAACAATGACATCCAGTGAAGTGCTAATGTTATATTTATCAGCTGATTAGACATTCTGTTCTTTATTTTGGATAGAAAAATTAATTTTCTTAATTAATATTATAAGTCTTCATCTTCATGTAACTTGGATCAGTCAACCAGTGAAAAAAAATTAGGGCTCTCGTAAAAGAAATAGAGAGTTTTAACGCACGTTCTCTGTATCTAACAGCAATATTTAACGCATCCAATAAGTTTGAAAATTATTCAGTGTTATCCTGTGAATGCAATCAGTTATATCGCATGAGCTTACCTTTTGGAAATCTCCCTGAAAATATTGATCCATAAATCAAGCAAAGAAAATAATTTGTACCTTCATATCTTGATTTAATTTGTTATAAATAAACCGAGATATGTGAGAATATCAAATGTTTAAAGATGGAGTTTATGAATATTTAAGAAATTTTATCATGAAAATTTAAGACATTTTAGTAATTTACGCATGTACAACATTTGTAGTAAAAATGAGATTTCTCTGAAAATCTTAAGCAAAGTTTTTTAACACTCTAAAGAAAAAGAAAAGTGAAAACATGTTTAAAATAACTCTATTTGTAAAAGGAACTACGCTAACTTATTATTAATGTATAAATATAAAAGTAAGATAGCAAGTTTTCTTCCAGATGTTCCCAAGCTCTTCTGCTCCTCCTTTCACTTTTGATTCACCCCAATCTTAGTGGTATTCTCAATATGACGTGATAATATTAAATTTAAAATATATTGCCATGAATAAAAAGCTGCACTACGCCACTGTTCCGATTCGAAAACAACTTGAATCTATATGTTTAATAATATTGGAAACAGAACTTTCGATATCACAGAAAGGTATTTGTTCGACAAACCACAACAGCCATTTAAATTAAATTTTAGATTTTCTTAATCCGATACTGTCTAACCTTAGTCCTTTGCATAAATTATATTAATTCCGCTTTACATGAATGTCCAGAATAACCAAATTTTACATTAGTGAATCCAACAGGTTCGAAAAGTTCTCCAGTATGAAACTATGAAAAATTACATTTGTATCACGAATTGGAGTATTTAATTTTAAGCGTTTGATAAAGTCGTTTGAATTAATTGTTATTGTTTCTAATGACACTTGGACAAGCCTATGCCTTTGGCTATGCGAATTTTTAGTCGAAGGGGAGCGTCTTTCGTTTTAATTAGAGCACCATGTAAGTGAAAGTACGACTTTGCTCTACACACATGCTATAGGGACCCATTTATAGGGTAGACAACTATTCACACCTCATTCATACAAGTAAAGGACAAAGACAGGATAGATAGAGAGAGAAAGAACATCCATGCCCAAACCGGGATTCGAACCCAGGACCTCATTATCCACAGCCAGGCACTCTGACCACTAGACAAGTTGGTTGGCGTTTGAATTAATAATACATTTAACCAATTTAAATCGAAAATTTTTGTCATTTAATTTAAAAACAGCAGATATTCTGCCATTATTTTCCTTGTAATGTAAATTTATATTGGAAAGGTTATTAATTTTGAAATTGTTAGGATTTGTATTATCTACTAAGTGAATATCTTTATTAGAAAGTTTCACTTTCATTTTTCTCTTTTATATACATAACTCGGCAATACAAACTTTACTTGTATGTTCAGTTTTAGAGCAATAACGACATTTTAAGCTATTTTTCAAACGACGTGCGTTAGTTCTATGATTATGTTTCCTACGAGGTTAGAAATTATTTCCTATCCATTGTTCTTTTAAATTTATTGCTTTTCTATACTTATTCATAAATATGTTGTATCATTTGCCGCTAGAAGGGATTGGGAGGTTGGCTACATATCTTCCCTCAGCTGGAGCTCCGTGGGTAGAGGCTCCTAATGAGTGGATTGAAGGATGGGTCTTAATGACTCGAACCCCACTCCTTGAAGACTTTTCTTTTGATAACATTGATATCATTTGGGAGGTTGGCTACATATCTTCCCTCAGCTGGAGCTCCGTGGGTAGAGGCTCCTAATGGGTGGATTAAAGGATGGGTCTTAATGACTCGAACCCCACTCCTTGAAGACTTTTCTTTTGATAACTAAAACTGGGACTGATTTTCATGCCAAATATCCAAATCATTGATTATTATTGCCAAGATTCTCCTCTAAAATTTAATATTTACAATTTTACTAATGAAATGCAATTTTATATGATAAATATCTTTTTTAAATTTTAGTGCCAATCGATTGGCTGAGTGGTTAGCGTTTCTGACTCCTAAACTGTTGGTCCCGGGTTTGAAACCCGGTTCGGGCATGGATGTTTCTTTCCTTCTCTGTTCTCTCTGTCCTTTCTTCTGTGTTGTATGAATTTGGCTCGCCCTAAAAAGGGGTTTGTGGTGGTGCCTATAAACGGGCGCGGGTAACGTTACTCGCCTCCGTGACTTGGTTCACAGGTGCCCGCTGGGTAACGACAAATAAGTGGCAATCTCTGGCCTTGTTGTGGCACAGGGTTCAACCCTCTTGTGTCCGCCATTTGAAAAAAAATAATTAAGTTAGATGATTTGATTAGGACAAATATTTTAAGTTTCTAAATATTTTTAAATTTGTTTTTCTTAACACTTGCCTCCTTTCTTAAGTCTATTTTTGTCCAACTTTTCTTAATTACTTACATTTATTTTAGGTAACTTAATTCAGTTTTTGTTGTTTTAATAACATTTTACAAACTTGTTATGATTGAGATAAACTAATAAATTTATTAAATGTTAATCATTTAATTCCCAATGAAAGAGCTCTTGCTCTTAATAATATTGTCTTAAATTATAACCACTCAAATTCATTCAATTTATAGTTTTATTTTTGTATATTGGGAAAAATCTTACAGAATAAGTTTACTGGTTGTTAGATTTTAGTTCATTATTACTTTAATTTATTTTAATATGCATTTGAAATATTGCTCATAAAATATAAGTATCATTTTAAAGAATAATGTAGCATGATGGTCATTTGAGTTTATGCCAAGAATATTATGCTTATGTTTTGACTATCATTTCTTTTGAAAGAAACATAATATTGAAACTAAAGTATAACAAAAATATTAATTGTTACACTAAAGTCAATATTTTAATATATCAATATTAATTAGTAATACTTTTTTTACATATCATATGATTAAAAATTTTCACTAATAAAAAATAATTAAATGAAATTATGATATTTCTGATTTGGTCTCTATTCTGACTTGAAAGACATTATAATTTTTATTTAATTTTTTGTATAAATTTCATATATTTTTTGATATGACGTAAAGATAATTAATATTTTGGGAAATCAATATTTTATAATAAAAATTTTTAATATCTTCAAAGCAAATTAATTTATGATTCAATAATTTTTTAAACAGTAAATTGTTCTTCAGAAAATTCAGTGAATCTTATTTAGTATTTAAATATCGATAAACATTTTTATGCCTAAAATAGTTTTATACTCTTCAGAAGGTATTCGTTTTAATTAGCTTAATAGTGATTAGTTGAAATCACAATCTAACTTCAGATAAAGAATTAAACTTACAGAAAGTAATTATTTTTTTATCAAACATATTTAAGTTATTATTTTAAAATAAAATTATTTTTAAACAAAAAAATTACTAATATGTTTGTTCAACAAGTAATTATCGTTAAAACTATCGATATTAGATACAAAAAGAGATTTTTAAATTTAATAATCTTAACTACCGAAATTCTTGTTGCAAAATGGTTTTCAAATCTTCCTAACTACTCTTGTTTGAACAAAAAATTAATCCGTCACATTTATCTTTAAAAAATAAAATTGTGTATTCGATATAGGATCGACTGTGTCAATAAAATCTAAAAAGTAATAATCAGCGTATTATATATTTCGAACAAATTATTTTCTTAAGAATTAAAGTTATAAAAACAAAGAACATTTAATTGGGCAGAAAAACGTGAATGAAATAGTAAGTTAAAAATATTACCAGAAAGCATGAAATATTTAAGCTTAGTTTTCTTTTCTCAATCTGCATTAATTATAACAAGATTCAAATAACATAAAAATGTTAAATTTGATAAAAAAAAATATGGAAATTATTTGTAGAAATTACAAAAATAAAATTGAGTGCTAACTTAATTAGTTGTTAAAATTCTGCAATAGTTATTTCATATTTCTTTATAAATACATATGAATATAAACTCGCAAAATAGTTCTTATTTAATTTAAAATGAGATATTAGAATACAGTAAGACCCCGCTTAACGCTGTTTTGTTTAGCGCTGTTTCGGTTTAGCGCTCTTTTATTTCAACCCGGGGATTCCACGAAATCGCTCGCAGCATACGGGGATTCCCCGAAATATTATGCAGCGATAGGTTTCAAATACATATCCGAAAGAGTGTACTTGTGTTTCTTGTTTGATGCGGTATTGTACAGACATATATTTATTATTAGAAACATTTGTTGACATTATTGTAAGTAGGTATTAATTTACATATTTAATACTATATTACAGTGTCAAATATTTTGATCTTTAGTTTTTACTATGGGTGATAATGAAAAAGTAAAGAAAGCAACCAGAAAAAGCATTTCACTCAAAACTAAAATGGAAGTGAGTAGAAGATTAGATTCTGGTGAACGTTAAACTCTAATTAGTACTTCATTGAATTTGCCAATTTCAACAATAAGGACCATCATGAAGAATAAAGAAAAAATTATGCCATCGGCAACTACAACTACGTCAAGCTCTGCAACTAGAATTACCCGTTCTAGAAATAATATCATAGAGGAAATGGAAAAACGACTGTCTATATGAATTGACGACGAAGTTGACCGCAATATGTCATTAAGCCAATCTATCATAATGGAAAAAGCTAGAAGAATTTTTAATTAAATTCAGGCTGAGACAATTGACACAAGTGAAACTTTCGTTGCTAGTCGAGGATGGTTTAATAGATTTAAACAGCGAAATAACTTTCACAACATAAAGATTATAGGAGAAGCAGCTAGTGGTGATACAAAAGCGGCGGCTGAATTTCCAGCGATATTAAAAAAATAATTGAAGAAGGAAACTATCCTCGAGAATTGGTTTTTAATGTTGATGAAACAGGCTTGTTTTGGAAAAGAATGCCGAAACGAACATTTCTATCCCGTGAAGAGAAACGGGCACCAGGATTTAAAGCTGCAAAAGATCGCTTAACCCTTCTACTAGGTGTTAACGCAAGCGGAGATTTTAAATTAAAACCATTACTAATTTACCATTCCAAAAACCCAAGAGCGATGAAAGGCATATCTAAATCAACTTTACCTTTAATTTGGGAGTCTAATAAAAAATCATGGATAACTGCGAAAATTTTCCAGGATTGGCTCCCTGAACATTTCTGCCCTTCTGTTAAGCCCCTATCACATTAGAGTTGCCCAGATTTCAGTTTGAGAAACTCCCGTAGACTTAACATTACGTGACGTCACAGCTTAAAATTTGAGCAACTCGTTCTTTTCGTCCAATGAATGCTTGAGATTTCTTTCAGGTTTGCTGTAAGAAAATAACAGCTTTATTAGATTTAATAATAGATCCCTTTTTTGGCTAACGTTTTTAAGGTTGCCATATTTTACTCAGAGGGTGTCCACATTTCATAATGAATTCTTATTTGGGAATTTAATTTGTAGCCAAATTTTATTTACTATACTCCATCTTGCTTCGTGTGAACCTTTACTTTTAAGATGGGGAAAGATAATCTCTGCTGAGGTGAAAATCAATGCTAATACATAAGTAACATATTTTTGTGTGTATAATTTATTCTTAAATAAAAAGACTAAGAATTTGAAAAAAAAAATAATTTCAGATTGAAGCTTCAATTTAAACATGAAATTCTACAAACACCACACAAAATTGTATATATTGTATTGTAAGATTTTCCTATATACAAAAATAATTTCTTAACAACAATGTTTATAAAAAATTAATGATTAACTATTGTTATATTAAAAAAAGAAACTCAAATTACTATTTTAAAAAGTTGAGGAAATGCACAAAAATTATATATTTTTAAAATATATATATATCAGTTATGAATTTTAATTTATAATTTATTTTTAAAATGAAAAAATCAATTATTTCTCTTTTTTATTAAAGTAAATACTGTGGCATATTAAAATAAGATGCATTTTTAAACTAATTATTTATTACATTTAAACAAACACACCACATAAAAGCAGAGATTCTTTATACTATTTTTATTTACATGCAGTTTCTTAAACTATAATCTGCAATAAAATGACAAGTATATTTTGAATGAATATATATATTTTTAAGTTTTGTGGGAAAAATGAAGAAAAGAAATAATTGATAGCATTTTGTGATGATATTATATGAATATTTGTTTCATATTACATTTTCAAATTGAAAAAAAAATGTTATGAAATTTGTATGAAACTAAAAGAATGAAGTGCTATTTAGCCTCATAGCTGATAATCTTGCAATTGAAGGTCATGGTGAGGCATTTGAATATTTACAATGAATTTTCTTTTAGGAAGAGTTCACATAAGTTGTGGGTCATATTCATTTATTGTACTTGTTATTGCTCATTGCAAAACTCTCAAGCATTAGACGTGTATGGAGAAAGCTCATCTATATGACACTCATCTCTAATTGTTCAGTTGTGACTGCAATTAGTCTTTATTGTTCATTTCAATGATTAGTTAATTGCTTTACAATGAAAGTCAAAATACTCTGTATATTGACCATGATGTGAATTAAATTATTTTGAAAATATATCAATCATCTAAATTTTTTATACTTTCACATTATTAGTATTTACATCGCAAATAGGAACAAATACAAGATTTTTAATTTACAAATATTGTATTTAATTTCATTATTAAAATTGTAACTTTTTAACATCATAGAAACAATTGAAAAAAGCTTGAAATTATTAAAAATTTATATTAATTTATATCAATTTAATACACAATATATACAGGAATAAAATTTTAATGTTTATTTAAATAGAAATTTTTGCTTACATTAAAATCATTTCACTATTTTATTTGTACACTCCAGTATTTTCATCATTATAGGAATTTATTTTTAAGTCTAATTTACATACTGTCAAAAGTAAATCGAGTTAGTTGTAAGATTGCAATATATTTTGGATGAGTAAATGAACATTATGTAAGTGTGTTCCAGGGAAAAAATGTATAAAAGAATTTAATTATGTGAAGAAGAATAATGAAATCTTATAAATATGTATTTGTAAATAATAAACCAAAATGCTTGTGCCTTCAACATTTAATTATAATGCATTAACTTGCTAAAAAGAAAAACAGGAAATTAATGTAATGAAAAAATAAAAGTAAAATTAACACTAAATATTTTTATATGGCATACTTATTTCGACTGAAGTTTCAGTTTAAATATGCAAATGTAAGTTCAACACAAACTGTAAACATTGTAAAATGACAAAATAGTCTCATGTAATGAATAACTAACAAAACTTTAAATGAAATTAATGTTTGAGAAAACTCAGTAAATTTAATAAATATTGAAGTTGGAACACTTCTCATCTACTTTTCTGAAGAAATTAAAAACAATTTTAATTATCTGAGTTTTTAACTATCTATTAAATTTATTAAGTGTTTCATCTATAATATTGAAAAAGTATAGAATAAAGACAAAAAAAATTTTAATCTTCATCAAATGAGTTTATTAAGTTGATTATTTCTAATTGAAGAGCATTTCCTTTTTGTTTGTTTTTAATACCGGCAATTCTGCTAGATTGAAATGGAATACAATAATTAAAACCAATCACTTATTTCCATGTTATTACCTCCATCTGGCGAAAAAAAGACAAAACATGATCCGTGTTTAAAATCATTGGCGATATGAATTGCTCGAGTTGCTGCTGCATGCACAAAAAAGTTGCTCATTCTCGGCAACTTATAACGCCAATAACTTTCATTTGGCATGAAACTTGGCGAAAACAAAATGATTTACAAATTTCAACTACGCAGCTGTGAAAAAATCTGTAATATTATTGGACGGATAGAACGAGTTGCTCAAATTTTTAGTTATGACGTCACGTAATGTTAAGTCTACGGGAGTTGCTCAAACTGAAATCTGGGCAATTCTAATGTAATAGGGGCTTTAAACGTTATTGCGAAATTAAAAAACTTGAACAAAAAGCACTTCTGTTAATTGATAATGCTCCAAGCCACCCAACAAATTTATCAGACTTAACAACATGCATTCCAGTCGAAGTGGTTTTCTTGCCACCTAACACAACTGCCTTAATTCAACCAATGGACCAAGGCGTTATATCAAATTTTAAGGCTTATTACTTGCGGCGAACCTTAAAGCAAATGTTTGAAAAAACAGACGGAGAAGAGAACCAGTCCATAAGAGAATTTTGGAAAAACTACAACATCGTGGATGCTGTAGAAAACATAGGCCTTTCTTGGAATGAGGTAACAGAAAGATCTTTGAAAAGAGTATGGAAGAATATTTGGCCGGATTTAAGTAAGAGCGATGACGTTGGACACTGTCGATGTGGATGAAATAGTGGAAGAGATAGTGAAATTAACGAAGCAAACCGGTTTTGAAGGGGTAAATGTGGAAGATGTTGAAGAAATAATTCAAGAAGCAGCGGCTAGTCTTTCTAATGATGAGCTCAAGGAATTAACTGAACAAGAAGAAAGCAAAAATGTTGACAGCAGTGATTCAGAAGAAGAGCACAGGAGCTCAAAAATAAGGCGCGGTGTTAGAGATGCTCTATCCGTTTATGAAGAACTTTTAAGAGAACAACGCAAAAGAAAAAGGCAAACAACATTAAATGCTTTTGTCACAAAAAGGCAGAACACTGAAAACGTGAAAGGCTAACTAAATATGACTGACTTGGAATTTTATTTGTTTTTTTTTTAAGAATATTCGTTTTGTTATTTATATTTTGTTTTTATTTTTGCAAGAAATAATACTGTGTTATTAATTTGGGCTTTAAGAAATAAATGTTTGGTTTTATTTTTATTAAAAAAACATACTTTTTAAATTTAATACCTAACCAATTTCCTAGCCATCTTCCCCTAACCCCAATATTTACATGTAAAGATAGCCTCGTTTAGCGCTGCTTCGCTTTACGCTCTACTTTGATGGAACGTATCCCCCGCGTTAAGCGGGGTCTTACTGTATTTAAATTATGAGCAATTTTTCTGCAAAAATATAATGTTATTTGTATTAGTAAAAATAAACTATATTAAAAAATAGCAAAAAAGTCTGGGCATATATCAGTTACATGAAGACCAACAAACTTAATATTGAAAAAAAAAGTCTCAATATATTGAAAAATATCAATAAATTTTATAATACCGATTAGTTTAGAGAATTGCAGGTAAACTTTAAATTTCTAACAAAAAAGTTAGTATCTTTTCATACAAAAACAACTTTTCCGACTTAAATAAATTTTAGATAATTTAAAACACATTAAAAACTTTTTTAAACTATTATTCGATATATTGAAGAATAGAAAAATAGATGTTTACAATAATTATACAGCATGTTAAATTTTCAGGTTTTAAAAATACATCTTATCAATTTAAAAAATCGTTTCTTTTCCTATTTCCATATTTTTTTCGACTTTAATTCTTGATGTATAAATTTCTAAAATTCAGCATGTGGAATGTTAATGCTATTTCAGCACTTTGAAAAAAAAATTTTTGTAAGCTCACCCTATCTCAAAAAAGTTTAAAATGTACAAATAAGTTCTTGCATTTTATCTATAAAAATATCTTTATATTTTGAAAGCACATCGAGATAATTCTTACAAAAGAAGATAAAAATGAATAGAAATTTTCAGACATAATAATTGTCTGCAAAGTCATTATGTACTTTAATAGTATTAAAAAAAGTCGTACACAATAAGAAAATTTAAATCACAAATTTAACTTGTGATTTTATTTCAAAAAAATAAAATGTAGATAACATGTAGTTAAGGAAATTAAATTTGATTGATTAACTTAATTTTTGTAGTTTTCTCGTGTTCAGAATTTTCAAAAATTTAAAATAAATTGTTCTTATGAAATTTTCTTTTCAAAATTCTACTTTGCTTATGTAAAAGTAAAATGTTTATCAAGGTTCTAATTTTTATACAATTAGGATTTTTACAATCTTACATGATTTGATAAGTAAAACTTGTTTTGTATTGATTTGTTTCTATCATATGGATAACATTATATTGTTTTATTGTGCAAGAAAAGTTATAGATTGCTCCTAAAATATTCAAATATATTTTCCTAATTCACTACTCATTGGATCTCTTGGTAATATTGAGAAATTAATGATCATATAAAGTTGAATATATTAAAGCATGAGGTATTAAATATATTTTCTCTACAATTTTTATAAATTTTCAATGGTACTATTTCAAGCAGTTTCCCATATACGTCAGGAATCCGTTTCAAGGAAGATAACTCATCACACGTGTGACTTTCTGTATGAGTAGGAATGTTTCGAGTTAGTTACGGAATGAATGAAAGGGGGTGATCGATTGTTGTAGTTGAATGAGAAACTGGTTTCTTACCCTGATTCATTACTATACTCTAATAAAGAAGTGTGTTTTCTTCTCTGGAGTGATTTTCAAGTCTCAAAGAGAATAAATTTTGATATTGATAAGTAAAATATTTAAAATTGTTCTTTTTTGTCTTAAAATGTTTCTTAAAATTTATACTTTAAGAAACATTTAAAGAAATGGCTAGTGACAATGAAGATGAAGTTCCTCTTTTAACTATGTTTGACGTGTTATCTCTAAATTAGAAGTATCTGGCAATGATGATGTTAATTATTTCAGACAATAGTATCCCGTGAATAACGAATATCCAGCCCCACAATGTTTTTCATTCACGGTTTCTCCTGGAATGAAAGTACCAGTTTCCGATTCGGAGGATTTGTTGAAATTTTTTGAATTATTTATGAACGACACTCTAATTGAAATGACAGGGGAGGAAACAAATATTTATGCTGCAAATTATTTATAAGGGAATACTCTTACTTAAATTCAAGATCAAGTCAGTAGTATCCCACTGACATTCAAGAAATGAAAATTTTTCTCGGTTTTTTTATGTTACCGGGAATAATTACTAAACATAAATACGTTAAAAAAATTATATAAAATTTTCACTGCTTCAATTGTACGGTACAAAACTGTTAATTTTTTGTTTCCAATAAAAAAAACTTTCATAACCGAACACATTTTCTTTTGAGAACAGTGTGGAAGTTTAGATCAATGAAAATGCTAAGTAAATCAATAAATAAGCACTTTCCAATCAATTTTTTGACGTTTGAAATTTCTAAAATGCAAATTTAAAATTTAATAAATGAAATTCTAAAGAGAAAATAATCATAAAAAGAATTTCAGATTTAAACCATAAATAATTTCTTGTTTTAAAGGAAAGAAAATTTTTCATAAAAATATATTATTTTAAGGGAATTGAATCACAAGTCCATACACACACACAAAAAGTAATTCATTATAATTTTAACGTTTGTCTTTTGCACTTTTGTGAAATTAAGTAATAAAGATTATTTTACTTTTTATTTTTAATTATATCTAAATATCAGTTCACATAAGCTAGGAAAATATAGAAAAATAATTCAAGTAATATATATAAACTCGTATGTAAACAAATCTTCTATTTAAGTTGAAATACATTGACCATAACAGTTTAAACTGCTTAGTAAATGCACTGAAATTAGATGAAACTGAATAACCAATAAAATTAATTATCATGCACTTTTTCCCAAAATATATGGCAAGTGATATTTATCTAAGATTGATCAATTTCGAGTTGAGATAAAGTAATTTAGCTAATAAATTTCTGCCTTAAAAATTTTAAATAAGCAAAAAGTTACGTTTAGTAATGAAACAGAGCATAAAAAGTCCATAACAAAGATTTAAGGGTAATTGTTATCCTTTGTACTTCATATTATTTACTAAGTTAACTTGAAAACAGTGTAAAATTTCTTTATTTTAAATTACACTATAAATAGTTTATTTTTACTTTCTAAAAATAATACAAAAAATGTGAGGTAAGTTTTTTATTTTTATCCACTTTTATTTGGATGTACAATTTATTCTAGTAAACTGCTAAATATATGCAACCCTACTTAGGGAAATAAAGTGGAAAGTGACATTTCCCTCCCAAATTCTCCACTGTGACAGTTTTCTTGGGGGGGGTAAGAAATTTTCCCATAGAGAGCGAAAAAATAACCAACGATTTTTGACCAGTTCAAGGGAAGTAAGTAATGAACGAAAAAGTACATCCGGTTTTTTGAGGAGGTAACACTTTTCGCAGAGATTCAAAAAATATTCTGAGACACTGAGTCGGTTAAATATTACAACAAAAGTCTGCTTTTAGAACTTGTAAATGCTGTAACTTTCTGAAGTTATTAATGTTTTCTTCAAGCATTTTTTTGAAGTTAAGAAGAATAATGAAACTATTTATTTTAATAGTTAAAACCATTAGAAACATTTAAGCAAGGATAAAATTATTATCTTTGAGAATGAGCAGAACCTACAAAAAGTGGAGGTCTAATCATAATAGAACTTGTGAAATACATATATGAATTTCTATTTAGATTTAACATTATAATTCGCTTGCAACATGTTTCGGAATGAGTCCTTGCAACACATTTCATTTTGGATGCGTTAAACGTTTTTCAATTAAATATTGAATCATAAAGAATTTTTCAAATGTAAATCAAGAAGTGAATGACAGTTGTAATACATATTGAATATTTGTGTAAGGAAATATCTAATAAATTTTGAATCAATCTTGTATAGTAATGCTTTCATTTGTAATTTATTCATTTAATGAAAGAATCTATATGGAATTATTACTAATCTTTGAAAAAAAATAAAAGAATTATTTTACTGACGATTTTTTCAAATGCAAATACTATCAATAAAAAAAATAGTTATAGAATAAATTAAATTTATTTCCAGAAAATATTTGCTTCATACCTTGTGCAACTTTTATGTAGTGGTAATTCTGTATAGTACATTTTTCTATAAAAGTTATGTTTAATGAAATTAATTTCTATGATGGAGAAATTATACTTTATTCTTTTAATACACGATTTCTTTTTTAATGAAATTATTTATTTGATAAAATATTGAATCTGTTGGTGTAGAGTCATAACGCAGCTATTGAAATAACTGTAAAATTGGATTTTTTTTTTTTGCAGCTTTATAAATTAAAATTTAATAAATTAAATAAATATGTCTGGGACATTTTACGTAACTTTTAATGATTTAATCTAGATATGTTATTAACCCTTCGATAAAAATATTTAATATGTAAGTGAATTTTTCAATTGTTATCAATATATAATGAATAAAAAATAATTGTAAAGTGTATTTAACTATACATTTCAAAATTATGTATAATTAATGTAAAATTCAATTTGTGATAGAAACATGAATCTTGCATTTATAAATGTATGCTTTATGTTGCATATACAGTATATTTATGTTTGTTTATATGAATGCCAACATATATATTTATTAATCCATGAGCTTATTAAGTACAAGGGTAAGTTAAAGTTTAAATATAAAGCGTATTTCATATTTAATTCTTTTTTGGGTATGTTTTTTCTTTCTATTGTTTCATTCATTAGTCTATAATTAAATCTCATAGCTTGGAAGCGATTTGTAAGAAAAATTAAACATATCAAACTTTGAAATTTGTTACAAGCCATTCTTAGAAAATTCCTGTTTCCTTGACAATGTATCAAGCTAATTTCAAATGTAGTTAATTTAAAAGTTAAAAATACATTTCTTAATTTTATTTTAATTTTATATTTTATTTAGGATAATTTTAAAAACTATTTGCAATTAGAAGCGTTTTAATTCAAAATGAAACTGTTTACTCAAAATACATACATACATAGTATTGCAGAAGAGTCCCGGACTGTATCTTTATGTTAACGAGTTTGGAATATTCCCACATCGCCAAGTAACGTAATTTTGAACCACGGTCAGGTGAAGACGTTACATATGAGTTGGCATACTTCACTCCACATCCAAGCTACTCCAGGGGAAGGACTTCGGACGTATCATATTAACGGGAACCCGTCTCCAATCCATGGAGTACTAGCTACCCAGTGAGGGAGAGTACGTAGTCCCTCTCCCAATCACTGATAGCAATGTCCCTCTCCCTATCACTCATAACAGTCCATCTCCCAATCACTGATCGCAGTTCCTCCCCCAATCGCTGATGCTTTCTTTGCTTAAAAAGAAGGTGATAAAAATTAAAAAATGGCCTTATTTCCAGTACATCTTGAGAAAACTGATAATATAAATAAAATACATGAACTAAAACACCTATGTTAAGTTGATGTTGCCATAAAAAAATAACGAAAAATTAATAGAACTGTGCAATGTCACATCTGGCAACTGCTTAGGCACGGAAGTGCAAACTGCCATATGCCCCTTCTCAGTGTGGGGGTGACCTTAATACTTCGTAATTTGTTAAGGTTAATTAAAAAGAAAAAGTAGGAAAACTTAAATATTGTAACTGCTTTAAAGACCACCACGTTATTTTTAGGGGTTACCCTAAAACACCTAAATTAAAAACTAAACAAATAACTGCTAATACTAATTTTATACCAAACAATTATAAAAATGATCTCAACCTCCAAAAATTGATAATAATAGAGTTCAAAGAAATATATCATATACTGCAGTAGCAGTAACATGGCAAACTAGAGAAATAATTACACATTTACACAATTTTAAAAATAAAAAAAGAAATGCATTCTCTACCACGAGCTCCGTCATGAAAGTGTTTGATTTCTTTAGAAAGGATAAAGATCTAATAAATATGCTAGTTGTATTAAAATCTACACAAAATGAAGAAAATAACGGATCCACTTAATAAAATGTTTTTTTATCAAGGATATCTACCCGAAATAAGAAATAAACATAAAAAAATGTAATAATAACATTACAGTAAATTATATCATAAAATTATTGATCTGCTTATACTTACTGAATAAATTCATATAGTTTTATTAAGCATTGCTGTATTTACAATAACTAAGAAAAAATTGATTAAAATCGTATGCAGGCTATTTGTAAGCGATAATTTTATTTTTCAAAATTCAATACCGGCCATCGTCCGT
>CM075851.1:13492174-13772174 GCA_037975125.1 Latrodectus hesperus | reverse complement strand
AATTCACCATTAGATAAAACATCTAATAATTACACATTTTTTGTAAAAAATTTTATTTAGATTTAAATGGTAATGAGACTTTTAATTCCACACATACAAACGTTTAAACTCCACAGTTTATAACAGTAATAAAAAAATTCTCGGGTTTTATAAACTTTTAAATCTTAACAACTATTAATTAGAGTTTCCTTATTTAACAGTCATTCTTAAGTTTCACAAATCTCCAATAAAATTCAGATAAATGACCTGTGGTACTAAATCATATATGAATAATCCTGGGATCACTTTTGTTAAATTTCTGAACACTATATTAGACAATTTTGTTAAATCTGAAGCCATTTGGATCATTAATAATAATAAACCTATTTTGGATTTTTTGTCAAAAAATTTTATATATTGCATTATTTCTTTTGACTTTAAAGACCTTTTACTAACATTCCCATTGACATATTAACGATGTATTGCACCTTTATTTTCAGGACTACAGAAATTTAATAAATGTTGATTTCGAATATTGAATAACCTAGTTAAAATGTGCATTTGCAATAATTTTATATTCAATGGTGAAAATGTATTTATTTAAAATTGTGGTATTCCACAAGGATCCAACTTTTCTAGCACATTAACAAATTTATTTTTACATTATTTTGAAAAAAGCTTCATTTATCAGTATCCTTTTGCTTTCAGATACATTGATGATTTCATTATTTTCAATAATTTAAATTTTGCAAATATTTCTAAATACACTTACCCTAATGAACTCTCTCTAATTAAAACTAATTTATTTGGTACTAAAACAGAAATTTTAAATTTATTTATCAGTATTAATTCTATCACATATGTTGATGCCTTCGACAAAACAAATCAATTTAATTTTAAGGTTAATCAGTTAATGTACTGGAACTTAAATATTTTTTAAAATTATATACAAACGTTATATTTAATGAAAGTAATCCTATTTATATTATCTTTAACAATTATGAATTTACTAAAAAATCAAACAAAACGCCTAATAGAACACCTGAAAATAATATTCCAACTAATTTTATTATAAAATATGTAGGAAGTAGGAAATCGTGTGGAAGATTGAAGTAATGCGTAGTTTTTGTAACTACAGAAGGGCCTCCCAAGCATTGAATTTCTTACAAGTACCTTCCTATCCCCAGACAATCACGCTGATCACTAGACAAGTTGGGCGGCTATCAGATCATTAAAAACATTATAATGATCTGATAGCCGCCCAACTTGTACAGTAAATATGAGTATAATAATACAGTAAATACAACGAAATCCATCCCTGTGATATTTGGAGCTTTTTGCAGATTACAGTAATAAATAAGTTTGAAGCTATTTTTGAAATATTTGTATTAATTAGTAATCAAAATTTAAAATATTATTATTCATAAATAGATAAAATGATATATAAAAATCAATGACAGATTTATTAGTATAAAAAATGATTATATAAGAATTGAAGTTTCCATACGTCATGCATATTGACCAAACTTCGTTGTTAATCAATAATTATTTCGCTGATAAGCATTAATTATTTGTAATATTTCTCAAAAGGATTGATTATCACTAATAATCATCATTTAATTAAATACCAGATTTCTTAGTTTGATTCTAACATATAAGCAATATAATAAATATTTGAAGAAGATAAAATACTTTATTAGAAGACTATTATAACTATATTAAAATATAATAATCTCCTAATATTGCATTATATAATTATTAATTAATAATTTTAACTTATTAGGAGGTTTTGATATTTATAAGTGAAATAAATACACATGTTTAAAAATCTAAAAATAAATTGAAGAGTCAACTGAGATAGTTTCAATTATTTGTTGTTTCCCACTTAATTACGACAGACGTGAATATTTATGACACAAATTAATATCGGCACTGATATGTTAGTTCTATTATTTAAATATACAACGTGATTAAAAATTTTTGCATTTTGGGAGAAAAACAGTATTATGATATTGTTGAAATTACCCTGCTGTGATTGTCATTTTATTAGCATTATATATATATGTATCTGTGTGTGTTACTGAGAAAATCCGAAATCTGGTGAATTTTAAATTCACATAGTCGCTTGATGTATGTACGAAATATTTCCTATATACACTTATTTCTGACTTACACCGATAAATGTCGACATTCACCAAACACTGCAGATGAAGGTTGAACATGTCGGATATTTATATTTTCTTCTCCGTATTTCAATCACGATGAAAAGTCACAAAGTGATGTAAATTTTATGCCGCTCTTTCTCAGAAGAGTGACCAAGAAGCTAAAACAAACGTTACATTCTAAACGAGAAAAGAAAATACTTTGCAGTACATTTCCTTTTTCAATGATAGCTAGCATCTATAGCGTTGTGAATGGGAGGGGGCCAAGGCAACACCTCCTACAGTGAAAGCCGAAGCACCACTATCTTCCGTCCTGTATGACTCATGCTCTGGAGGCGAAGCTGTTGAACCCGTTTCAATTCTAGTGTCGCCATTTTGACCGCGGATTCGTGTTGTTGCTTTACATCTGTAATAGATTTCTTTCAGTTTCTAGTGATTTTATTCTCATCATGCCTTACAAATGCTCTGTGGTAAACTGTCGTAGTAATTACGACAAAACTCAAAAAATTAGTATTTTTCGATTTCCTAAAGAAGAAGAAATGCTCAACAAATGGCTTAAAGTCATTCCTCAAGAAAACTTGAATGTTACTAAAAATTCCAGGGTAAGTTTTTTGCTTATATTAAATATAGCTATATTATAGTAATAATCTTCTAATATTAAATAATAATTATTATTCGTGTATAACTTTAACATGTCGAAGTGTTTTAAAAGTAAAATTAGTTTTAAATAAATGTCATATATACAAACAAAACAGTTAAAACATGCTTATTTACCATGTAGTAATGTTAGAATTCTCCAGTTTCAATGGTATTTTTAATATTAAAGTCGTATCTTTCGTTAAATTATGAAAATGAATTATATATTTTAAAATAAAAATTGAAATTAATATTATTAATCCAGGTATCTGAATAATTTGATATCCTTATGGTCTGTTTAACAGCATAAAAATTTTATAATTGTGGTCTTATTTTTAAAATTAACTTAATGTAACATAGTTTTGTGTCAAATGATTGGATAATTCTTTTTTATTTTAAATAGTTAGTTACTACATAAGTGAAAATATTCATCTGTCATCAGTTTATAAGAAATAGCTGTGCAAAATTTTTTTAATGCATTAAGTAATATAATTTGTAATAGTAAAATTGTAATAATTTTTTTATTTAATAACTCTTTGAATTATTAATCTACAACGTGTATTATGTATTTTATATCACTAGAAAAAATTTATGTTATTATTCGAGAAAATACATTTTACATCCTTAAACTGTGAATGCACTTGAATAAAAATTTAATAAACTAATACATTTTATTGAAATTTAATGATTTTTCAAATTCTTTAAATACAAAATAATTTGTTAAACAACTTTTTATTTTCTAATTGAAATACTGTATTAACTTCTCTTGTAAATGAATGCAATTACAAATTTTGGATATTTTTATCAATACATTATTTCTTGTTCCATAGATTTGTGAAGCTCATTTCGTGGAAACGGATATTCAGAGGCTTTCGGAGATTTATGATGAAAAATCCGGGGAAAAAATTAGTGTTCCTTTACCTCATCCCAAATTAAAAACCCATGCAGTTCCATCCAAGTTTCCAAATTGCCCTGCTTATTTTTCTGCAGTAAAAATCCATAGAGATGAGCCCGATTTCAAGAAATTCAGGATAGAAAATAAACACATATCTGCTGCTATTCAAGAAAGCCTTAAGACTAAAGAATTATACGAAAAAAATTTTATTTCAATTCTTTTCATGAACTGAAGAACTGCTTAGAAAATGTTGTCATCGATTCTAACTGGAATATCATAAAAAATGATAATTTTGTTATGTTTTTATTTGTAACATCTACTTCATGTCCAGTATTAGAAGCTGCTGTCACCATTGACAAATCTTTATCTGTGGTAAGTACAATTAAAAGTGTTAAACTTGACAAATTAGATAATTACATTTTTCCAATGACTACCAACAACATTAATGTTATATTTGATATTTTAAAATCTGTTGAAAAATGTATTGTTGATGATAAAGAAAAAGATAATTTGCTTAATTTACTTGAGTAGTAAGAGCCCCACTACCAGAGGCGGAAGTGCCACGCCCCCTTGGGGATCACGTGACTTCCGGTTTTCTCGTGTAAGAGTACGAGGGTATTTTGAGGGGGGCGTGTCACTTGACTTATACGATTTAGAAGGAAGAAACAACTCAACAATGGGGGTTTTGGAGGGGGTAGCAGATTTTGTGACGTCATGCCTCGTGTAAGAGTATGGGGGTATTTTATGTGACGTCATCAAGATGTTAGTTTCGGAATTGAGTGTTTTATAGCGCCATCTAGTGTTTAAATGAGAAAATAAAATTATTTTGGGAAAACAATTTTTCAGAAATTGGCCTTAGGACCGAACTGCGGCTCTATTCAACATAGGAAAAAAAAATTGTAAGAAATGTCCAGCAGTGGTTAGATGTTTCAATCAATTGTGTATTGCAATGCCTTTCACCTTTTGTTCCATTGCAGCCAAAAGAAATCTATTTTTCAATTATCTGACCGTTTATCAGTTATCTGCAGGTAAATCGATGGTCAGGTGAGAATGATTTCTGTCGAAAAGTTAGTATTTAAGATGACACCGCATCGTATCTGTTGCAATAAATCTCAGCTTTATTCTGCTACCATATTTAAAGAATTCTTTTCATTTGCCGCCATGAGAACATTATTGTTGGTCATTCGATCTGGATGACCACTTGGACATCGATAGCCAGGTGGGGAACTTTCTTTTGTGTAGCGGTGGGTTGAAAAGTGAGCGGTCTCCGCTTAAGACTCAACAGAAGCTAGAAAAGTTCTTTTATCCCAGTTTTTGCCCCAATCTACCAATCATAGTTAAAAATTTACTTAGTTTACCAATGAAATTCTGCGTTTCTGAATAAGGAGGGGTGAATTAAAATATTTAGTGTTGCAGTAAATGAATCTGATGTTTCAATTTGCTACTGGTTGTGGCTATTCAGTGTAAGAAATATATAAAAGTGGCCACTCTGAATGCCGAAGTCAGTTGCATCCATTAAAAATAAACATTTTTTAAAGGTTTATTTTCTCTTTACTTGAACGAAGTTTTTGATAATCTTCAGATTTTATTACTTACTTACTATTACAAATCATCTGGATATTTTTTATTAAAAAATATGGAAAACAATCATTTACGTGAATCGGATTCTTCTTCTAATATAGTTTTTGAAGATTCTGAGTTTTGTATGGCAGATTCAGATGACAAGGTAAGCTTAATTTCAAAAGTATTTAATGCTGTAAAAAAATATGTATTTTAAATTAAAATATTTCTTCTAAAATGCACATACAGATATAAAATAAAATAAATTTTTTAGTTGTTAGGGGAATTGTCTCAACAATTTTTTGAAACAGAAGACGACCTAAGATATTTTTTAATAATTTACTTTTTTAATATTTTTGACGTTTTGAAAATGTTTTTATGTTATAGTTGTTTTAATTATTAGATAATTAGTGAATGTTCGCAATGATTTATAGAGGCCTCTCAATTTTTTTATAACTTGCCAGCATATAACCAAATAGGCTCAGGATTTGAGGTATACAATTATAAAATATTTTTGTTTTCATTTTATGTGCATTTCGTATTTACATAACACATTCATTTTTGTTTCCATTTTGAAGAATAAACAAGATCCATCCACACTAACCGCATCACATCATGAAAATGATACATCTGAAAACGTATGTAAATTTTGCTCTTTAGGAAAAATTTTACTTTAGAAGTCATTTTATTTTTTTACATTTAATGATATTTTTTAGTTGGAAGATGCCATTATTCTAACTGAAAAAAGACGTAGAAAGAATAAAAAATACAGCGGTGAAGAAATTACATTTCATGCTGAAATTGATCCCGATCGTCTTCCGCAACATATGCGAAACAATCCACTTTTGGGCGCAACAGAGTCAGTGAGAACAATTTTCCAACTTTTAATTGAAAGATCTACCGAGAATCTAAACCCAACCGATTTGATTAGGATGTGTGTACAGTCGGATCAACTTGATAAACCCATACCTACAAATCTTATGCCTGTATCTGCCTTGACCATTGAAAAACTTTTAGCGGTAGTAATAAAAGTTCTTCAATCAAAACAAGGTATTCAATTAGATTCTGGATTTACCGTAGATGTGATAACTGTACGTAGAGATGCTGGATACCCTCATCAGTGATAAATGTTAGAGTGTATAAGCTTTTCCATTACTTGTATCCAAAAAATGTAATTGTAATATTATTTATAATTGTCCCAATACTAAACAAAGTAAAAGAAATCATATTCTGTCAAGTATATAATGTATCTTTTAAGTATATTTAAAAATAAAAAAAATGTATTTTAGAGAAAATTATTCGTCTCTTTAAATTGTCTAATTATTTTATTCATAATTTCATGTAACTCAAAAGAAAAAACATAAAGGTATTTTTTTCTTTTACAAAATGTTATAAATGATTATCAATTTTAAAATATTTTGAAAAAGGTGTTAAAACCATAAATAGAAAATATTGCAAGAATAAAACAAATGAAAAAAATTATACTCTATTCGGATTCTCAAAAAGGTGCAAAATTTTAATTTTCATAAATTGAGCCATTTTTTAGAAGATGTTCTTCGTCTTTTAGTTAACTTTGGCCTTGCATACATAGTTCTCGGATGAGTCAAGTATTTATTTTTTATTAAATCTTGAGATAAATTATAAAACTTTAGCTTTTCATTAAATTGATCGAAAGTAACTGGTTTTTTAGCTCTATTTCTCAACAGAAAATTGATGAGGTCAACAATATTCGATTCTGGAACAACAACATTGTCCATTCTGATTTCTTTATTTTGATTCCAGGAAATTTCATGATGCTTTAAGAAATCTATAATTTTTGTAGCGATATCTGTATGTTTCGTGGGAACTGATTTCAGTATTTCATTTTCTATATCTAATTTCTTTTCAGGATCGACTTTCTTTTCCTCTGGTTTAATTGCATTAACATTTGGAAAGGACACATATTTTTGTAAAATTTGACTGTATAACCTGGCTTTTTCATCATCATTAACTTTTTTTTCAAAATGTTTTTCATTTGTGTGTCTAATTCACTCAAATGTTCCTCCTCAAATTGCTGCAAACGATCCATAGGTACTAAAGCAAACTTTTTACTATATTCCATGAATGAGGGATGACAAAACACTTAGTGCTGCTGTGGTGCTTAGTGGAATGATGAAAGATAAAAATCCTTTCCCTTTTTGAATTAACAATCGTCTTTTCTTATAAAGCGGAATTTTTTTCTCAGCAAGTTTTCGTAAAGTTCTCTTAAAAGGAATTAGTTTATTTTTTATCCTTTTACTGATATGAAGGTTTCCTTTCAATAGGTTTAACACGCATTCACATATTGATTTAATAAGACTATTTGGACATTTTTTAATAAATTTGACTTTTTTCTACATTTTCCAAGAATTTTCAAGCTTTCTACGTCCTTCTGGTGAAGCATTCTACTTTGAAATGAATTATTGATCTTGTAAGCCTTTCTTTATATATGCAGAGCAAACACCTACCTTGGTCAGAACACAGTAGTAAATTGTCAAAGGATAATAAAAACAGCTCAATAAAAGTACTTTATTCCAGTCATGCGTAAAAAGTCAGTTCTTTTACAATATACTTCATTTAGGCTCATATACGTAATGTTTATCCCCTGGAAATATGCCGGTGCGCAGGCGCAGTCTTTCAATGGTTTCAGTTCTTAAATCAATGAACAAGTAAGTGAAAGGTTGCAAAGTAGCATCAAGAAATATTTCCTGAAAAGCTTTAATTTTTCCAGGAAACATTTGCCTTGCAAAATGCAGTATTTGACTTTTATCTCTAGGGTTTTTGTATAATACCATATAATGAGAATTTAAATGAATATTACGCATTTCTTTACCTTGATGAAACAAATTTTGCGTTATAAAAATAATTGAAAGATTTCTATGATGGCTTCCTTTTGTAAAAAGTTTGCTTAAACGTACATCATTACTTAATTCTGTCATTAAATCGTCTATAATAATTAAAACGTTTTGATAAGAGCCCAGGTTAGAAGGTAAGCCTTCTTCAAATTGAACATTTTCCATCGACTGGAAAAGTGGTTGATAGCTCCCGTAACAGTAAATAACGTTTGGCGGCATAGGATTAAACATTTTATGATCTATTAATTTTTTGACAAAAAATGTCTTTCCTGAACCTGTTGGACCACACAAAAGACAAGTTGAAGGATGAACCAGCTTTGGGAGTTCCATTTTAAGTAATAAGATATAAAACTAAAAATCTCATTCTTTTATAGGAAACAAAAAATATTCTAACTTTTAATTATATTTGTAACAAAATAAAATTCAGAGAATGAATAGATATAATTTTATATAGTAAATACTTTTTAAAAATAAAAGTGCTATTCTGAAAAACGATTGAAATAATAAGTGATGTATGCACGCATTGACTTTTTTCATGTTTAATGCTATTAAACTTAAAAATAGAAAAAAATATCGTAATACACATTCATATGATAAAAAATATTTTAAAAAAATGTTTTTCATGCGAATAAATTAATTTAGTAATATAAAGTAAATATTTTATTTCAAATAAATAAATAAAATAAAAAATGTATAACAGAGGAAACTTCATTATTTGCAAAACAAATTTTATTACTATTTCTTAAAAATCATGTTTACACCATATCTTAATTTACAAACTTTAGCATTTGAAAATCATTCATTTTTTTACTATTGAAAAAATTATAGATTTCATGCAGAATCCTTGACATCTCTTCACTATAAAATAAATACAATACTGTCCACAGACATTAGACGTTAAACTTTGAAGTGTTGTCTTGTTCCAACGAATGCAACGATTGATGAACAAATCTTGAAATATCTTCTCCATATGATTCGGGTGGAAATCCATAGGAATCAAAAAATTCACAGGTGTTTTTATTTGGTATGTAAACTGCTAACCAGTGAGTTCCTTCTTTATCATGTGTATCTGTATTCACAACTATTGTACTTGGAAAATTCTGAATGTCATTAATTTGGTCGGATGGAAAAACACCTACGAAATATCTCATCGATACAGGATCGCGAGATAAAATGCTATAAATTTGTGATGTATTCATTTAATTACTGAAATCATACAGAACTTGTCTAGCTTTATTAATTTCGATTAAATTTTGAAATTCAGCATAAACTAATAATGAGACAGTTTGTGGCAAAGGATTACTAAATTTTATTTCCAATCTTAAATTGCTGTGACGAATAAGATTTAAATGTGAACCATCACACAAGTCAGGAGACAAATCAAAATGGAATAAAGAATAACCTTTCGCAAATTCTGATCTTGAAAGAAACAGTCCTCGATTTTCTGCGTTTAAAAATAAATTCTTATAGGAACGAATAAAATTATTGGTGTCAAAGTTAGGTTGAAGTGGGTTATGGGGTACTGGTTGACCATCCACATAGACTCCTATAAAATTAATATTATTATGCTTAAACTCAAAGGGTGACTTTTTAAAACTGCCGTTGAATGCGTCATTATCAACACATGCAATAACGATGCGAGTTGGCATCTGACCCGTAAAAATATTATCTTGGACAAAGCTCATATTTCCACAAGGAATTGAGAATGCTTTGCAAAGTACTCTATTGATAGGATATTTGGCAGTTGATTTCTCAAGACTTTTTCCGTGTCCCAATAAAACACCTGGACTGACTTTTACTTTTCGGACAAACAAAGAAGCTTGTTCTAGTGAGACTTTAAAGTCATTGTCTCCTAATAAACAAAATTCTGGTTTACTGCGTATAAGTTTGATTTTTATATCGACCATGTTGAGAAGAAGTCTTTCTTGATGAAACATATCAAGGTGTAATCGTCCAATCATATCAACTGATGAATTAAGTTTAAACATTTCAGCTCGTTTATTAAATCCCTCATTAGGGTCAGGATCTTCGGTATCAAAAACATTCATACGACCTGCTGTATCTTTAAAATATAATTCTGATGATAACTGTGACGTCTTTGTTTCGAAACCATGATTCAGTAGCTTTTCTATCATAGCTCTATATGGGTAGGTATTATCGCTTGAAGAAATAAGTCTTTCATTTAAGCTGATGTCAACTTGAGAAAACATGGAATGTAAAAAGAGATTTACAGGCCCCACTTTACTTTCAGTGGTAATCGGTTTACTATCACTTTTTAAAATTTTAACTTTGACGTATACTTGAGTTTGTGACAAATCGAGATAATCATCTCCGCTGCCTGAGATATTAAATTCTACAGGACCTGCATTTGAAACATTAGCTAAAGGATGAAATTCAACCCAATGTCCCCTTTCAATGACTGTTTGAGTAGGAGGCAGTGAAAACAAGTCCAATTCAGATTTTACGCATTCTGGGGAATCTTTCCAGAGAAAAGCCATCATGTAATTAAATATTAAAGCCGATCAAAAATGTCACGTCCTTGGACCTTCCGAACTTTTGATGAAATGACACGTTTGGAAGGCTTACGCTTCCTTTTAAGCTTTCCACGACCAATCATATCATCTGCTTTTTTAATAGCCTTTCTAGCTAAATTTTTTCCGGTTTCCTTTGCCCTGGCTTTAAGAGACGATTTGAAACTTTCACCCATCAATACATCGTTAGCAACCATTGTTCCAGTTCTTAAGGATTCTTTCCCTATTGTTTTTGCACCACTAATTAAAAAGGGCAAAGCTCTGCGAAAAAGCTTTGCAAAGAATCCTCCTATTCCATATCCTCTTTGTAAAGCTACACCTCTGTAGTAAGGCAAACCTCTTCCAGTCTGTCCTGCATAATATTCTTCAAACTTTTTTGTACAACAAGCATATGGCACTAACATTTTTTTATCCTCTGTTATTGGAAACAATTTTTAAATGAAATGTATAATGAAAAACTAGTTCTTTTATATGATTTGTCGGAGACGGAAATGCAATACGACAAAAACAGTGCCTCTCTCAAATGGGACAAGGTTTCCAGAATGAAGCCTAATATCAATATGCACTGTTTGAAAGTGTTGACGAATAACTGGTAAGTAGAATGGTCTTGGGTAGTGTGCATTAATTATTTCTCCATCTTTCCCATTTACTGTTACAATTTTTAACAAAGGAGCTTGCACATCACCTATGATTTGAGGTTCAACAAGATCGCAATAGACGTACATAACTGGAAAAGAAGAACTTGGATCGGCTACAAAAGGACTTTGATTTAAACCTGTATATACACCAGATTCAAATCCTAGAATCTCAGCTATACCTTCGTGAAGAACAACTTTTGATTTTTCATTCATTTTAATTTTAACCTTTTTCGTAACTGGATTATATAGGAATTGTATCTTATTTTTATGTGATGTTATCGACATGGCTTGGATAAGGTCTGGTATTGTTTCGTAATAGCCTGGAGGAACTCTTCTTGCTTCCATTTTTCCATCTCCCAAGTCAAAGCCAAATAAATTATTATCTTGGTGAACGTTATACCAAGTATGGGGATAAATCAAATCAACTAAAGCCATTTCCCATTCCCCATTTAAATTAATCGATCTGGGAAGTTGAGTTGTAAATTGTGATATTTTATTATTTGGGAAAATATTCGAAGAATTATCACTGATAAGTGTTATGTAGAAGGACATTGTTAAATGAAATGGCAGATAACAGCGTGAAATGATCTATTTATATCATTTCGACATCTTCAACCCATGAGTTGAATTTTTCAGGATAACCTTCGAATTTCACAAAATATTCTATTTTCCCGCGGCGTTTTCTTTTTTTCAAAATTTTCTCCACAGGATATAATCCATTTTCTGCAATTTTTTGCAGTTCTTGTTGATAAAAGCTTCCTTTAATAATCTCCCCTGATTAGTCTTTTAATTTATAAACAACTGGTATGCGTGATAAAATTTTATAAATAGTAAATATTTCAGTTGTCCAATTTTGTTCATACCCTTTCTCAAACACCATTTTTTCGCGACTAATGCGAACGGTATCTCCAATCTTTAAATTAGAGATCACATGTTTTTCTACTGATTGCTCTTGACCATACAATCTATTCCAAATGACATGTTGATTTTTGATGTTAACTGATACGGGTTCTGTTTTAATACTACGATGCCACGTATGATTATAACTATGCACCAATTGATTAATGACATTGATATATCGCTTTGTATTCATTTCGGTAAAATATTTCCACATTTTAGTTTTAAGAGTTCGATTAAAACGTTCAACTACAGAAGCTTTTGTTGCATTATGTGTTGTGAAAAAATTAATTTTTTTCTCTTTTAAAAAGTTTTGAACAACATTATTAGTGAATTCTTTCCCAGAGTCAGTTTGTAAGGACACTGGAGAGCGTTCGGCGAATATTTTTTTGAACGCATTTTTTACAGTTTCAGATTTTTTATCTTTTAAAGGAATCACCCAAGAATATTTTGATAAAATATCAATACAGTAGTAAGTATTTAAAACCGTCGTTATGTGTGGCTAAGGATTGCATGTCTACTAAATCAGCCTGAAATTGCTCATTTATACCTCCCACAATGACTCGATTTCTTCTGAATTTGTGTCGTAAAGGTTTATGTAGAGTATAGGACTTTTTTGTTTGCAGCCATTTCTTTATATCCTTAGTTTTAACACGACCTTTTAAAGCCCGATGCAAGGCATTTATACCCCCAAAACTAGCGGGATGTTCTGGGTTCTTATATGTTGGAATTAAAGTTTCTTCCATTATAGCAGCGTATATTGTTTACCCAATACTGGATTTGATATAAATGATAAAACTTTAGGAGAAACAATCTGTTTTTATATCATTTGAAAAAAAATTTATACTAAAATCTGTTTTTGCAATCCTAAAAATTACTAAATAAAAAGATAATTTGATTTTAAAGTATGCATCATCGCGAGGAATAAATACATATGAAGTAATTTTAAAAAAGAGAGAAACAGATATAGTTACAATAAAAATAGAAAATAATTTCAAAACAAACTAAAAGCAAGTATAATTTTATTATTTTACTAAGCAAATCATTAAATAACGTTTATAAGTATACATGAAACATAAATTACAGATATTCAAAATATTCACTCGTATAAGGTGGACATAGGATATTTCTTACATCTTTTAATACATCTTGTAATTTAATATTACAAAGAAAATCTTTAGTAATATACAAAGCAGGTTTTGATAGCAACAAAAAGTCCTTATCTTCCCATAGTTTGTGGTAAAATGAATCAGCAATTTCAACAACGTCTATGGTTAATGCAGCCAAATTGAAAGATTTAATTTTATTTGCCCACAGATCTTCAGCATATATTAAAGGATCCTTCAAGCCTCCTTTTTCTTTTATACAGTCTGCGATGGAGTTTTTCAACTGTTCTAATAGACACTGAGTACCAATGTTTATATCCAAACTAGAAGGCAAAGTCTGATCAATATTAACTCCCTCAATATTACTGTAAGCAGTGTAAAAATCCATAAAAGCGTAAATATGATCCACAACAACTGTAGAAATATCATCATATTGTCTCATCATTTCAGTCCACTGTACGGACGTTAAATTTATAGTTTTTACATCATTCTGTGAAGCTCTGATTCTTGAAAAAGTGAAGTTTTCAAAATCCACAGTATCTATTTTCATTCGATCTTTCTGCAAAAGATTCACTGCATCAATTTCTTGAGGAGTTTGAGGTACATTTTCTTGGTCCATGATACAAGGAATCCATTTAGGGTGAAGTGTAATTCCAACTTTTGTTGGATAAAAAATATTCCCATATTTTTGAAATTTTCGGATGTGTACGGAAACATTTCCTCTGAATATACTCACATACACGAACACAGAATCACCAAGACTAAACATATCTTCTGGAAATACCAGTCCCTGTTAAAAGGAAAAAAATTAAGGTGAGAAAAAGAAATGTTATAAAAATAAAGAATTTATTTTTATAAGAAATTTAGGAACAAAGACAATTATAAGAAATACTTACATTTCGTTCATTTTCCTTTACTTTCTTGTTATTCTCCTCCATTAGTGTATCATCCATCAATTTTCTCTTTTCAGGTCTGGTGATTCTTCTTTTACTGAAAGTTAAGTTAACGCAAACGCCAGAACGTTTCTGCTGTTTTGGGATTCCATAACTCCAAAGATTATTAGTCGGAGGATTCACAACCAACAATGAATTGGATTTTAATTCTATTCTTTGGCTTTTGAAATCGGTTCTTTTGAATAACATATTCCTTGTCTCTCCAAAACTCAAACAGCAAATGGGATGATTTACATCTAAATCCTTTCCCATGTCTTTGTGTTGCCCAATACAGTCGTTTCCATTCTCCAGGCGATCAATTAATAGAAAATTAAAATCAGTTTCAATTAAGCTCTCCACTGCACTTTTGATTTCAAGTAAAAGAGTTGTCCAAGGTTGACTATTAATTGTTAGTCCTGAAAAAGTATACGATGTGAAATTTTACATGACTTATCTTTATTACGAACATTACATTGTTCTATTGGCAAATACTCTATCTCATTATTTAGTCTTTCAAAAATATCATTAGGTGAAGAAAACACATTTTCATGTATCACAATACAAAGTCCGTCTTCCATGTTTAAGATATAGATAAAATATGAAACGCAGTTGCAATCTTTAATCGACACTGGCAAGGGAGTGACTGAGAGAACTCTGCTATAAATACGATTTCAAGGAATCTTTCATATGATTGGCTGATATCATGTATTCATCCGCAGTTTAGTGTTAAAATATATCTGTAAACAGGTTTTCTAAACTTGTTATAGCAATCAGCAAGATTATACTAGATTGAACATGGTTAAACAAGAATAAAGTTAAGTAGGGTTAGATAACTTTTCCTATAATGTCACCAACATTCTATTTCAAAGTAAAAGAAGATTTAGTTATGAAAATAAGATTTAGTATGAGCTCGTGGTCCAATGGTTAAAGTATCTGACAAAATTATTGGGCCACGAGTTCATTCTGTTGATGTCAGTTCGAATCTCGGTGAGCATAATTTAAAAAAAAAACGTTCTTTTTTTCATGAATAAAAATATTTAAAAACGTTAGAATTCCTCAACAAATAGAATTATAAATACAATTTTAAAAATTATTTAATAATTGGCACTACTAGACATATTGATCTTGATTTTAAAAGAAACCAATGAATAAAATTAACAAATTTTAATTTAAAAACATTTTTTTAATAAAGTGTAAATTTATTCCTGTAAATATTTCATCAATAGATGGCACCACTAATTTTTGCCTTGTGACAGCACTGCAGATCTTGAAATCAAATTCTAAAACATTGTTTTCCCAAAATAATTTGTTACTTCTCATTTAAACACTAGATGGTGCGATAAAACACTCAATTCCGAAACTGACATCTTGATGACATCACATTAAATACCCCCATATTCTTATAAGAGGCATGACGTCACATACCGAAAGTCACGTGACCAAGGAATCTTGGGTCCTCAGGCCAATTTCTGAAAAATTGTTTTCCCAAAATAATTTTATTTTCTCATTTAAACACTAGATGGCGCTATAAAACACTCAATTCCGAAACTAACATCTTGATGACGTCACATAAAATACCCCCATACTCTTACACGAGGCATGACGTCACAAAATCTGCTACCCCCTCCAAAAACCCCCATTGTTGAGTTGTTTCTTCCTTCTGCCTCGTATAAGTCAAGTGACACGCCCCCTCAAAATACCCTCATACTCTTACACGAGAAAACCGGAAGTCACGTGACCCCCAAGGGGGCGTGGCACTTCCGCCTCTGGTAGTGGGGCTCTTACTACTTACTTGTACATATCATTGATGAATTAAAAAATGTCTATATGGATAACAAAAATTTACTGGATTTTATCAAGGAACAAATTTTATTGTTACAAAGTTCTAAGCATCATCGGAGATATTCCCCTGATTTTTTAATCTTTTGTGCTTTGCTATATTCAATATCACCTCATTCTTATAAATTTTTACGAAATAGTTCTTTTATTATGCTGCCTCATCCCTCTACATTAAAACGTTTATTTATTAACTATGCAGCAAATCCCTTAAAAGAACAAAGTTCTGATAATTTTTTATCTTACATTAAGGATAAATATATGCATTTAAATGAAAATGATAAGACAGTAGTTTTAATGATGGATGAAATTTACCTAAAAGCTGCTGTAGAGTATAAAGGTGGTAATGTAATTGGTTTTGCTGCAAATTCAAATGATGTGGCTACCACTTCTTTTGTCTTTATGCTCCAAAGCATTCAATCAATGTACAAAGATATGTACATATATATCCTGTTAAGACTATTTCTGGTGATTTGTTGCATGCAATCATATTAAAAATAATAGTTGGACTAGAAAATATAGGCTTTAAAATAATGTGTGTTAGTAGTGATAATAATGCCATTAATAGAAAGGCAATGTCCCGGTTTTCAAATCCCCCCAAACTAAAAATTAATTATAATCATCCCGTTGATAATAACAGGCCTTTATTTTATGTTATTGATACTGTACATTTACTAAAAAATATAAGAAATAATTGGCTTAACCAAAAAAATTCAGATAAAGCTTTTTATTTTCCGAATTTTTGTAACTCAGTTTCTGAAGAAAAATTAAATACTGCTTCTTTTAATACTCTAAGAAAATTACATGAAATTGAATCTACAAATATAGTCAGGTATTGTCACACACTAACAACAAAATCTTTATGTCCTTCAAATTTGGAAAGACAAAATGTGAAATTAGTTTTGCAAGTTTTTAATAGACATTGTTCAGAAGGACTAAAAGTTGCCGGTCTCATTTATGATTTATTAAATTATGAAGGAACAGCAACATTTATCAAACTGATATCAATTTGGTGGGATATTGTTAATGTGAGAACATTATATAAGGGAATTGCAAAAAAAAAATGAGTATCAACAGCCACTCACTAATTTACCATCAGATGTTAGGTTAATATTTTTGCAAAATTTTTCCTTGTGGCTCGAGAAATGGAAACATTTTTCTTCAGACACAGGAAAATTAAGCTTTGAGACTCATCTAGCTTTGACTCACACCACCAATGCTATTATTGAAATTGTTGATTATTGTGCAAAAAAATTAAATATGAATTTCCTATTGACTGGAAAGTTGCAAACCGATTCTTTAGAAGAACAATTTGGACTTTATAGGCAATTAGCTGGTTCTCAATACAATGTATCGCTTACCCAGATTTATGAAACAGAAAATAAATTAAGAGTTCAAAGTTTAATTTCCTTGACACTAAAATCTCATACACATGGAAATATCATTGTAGAAAACTTTGATGATGAAATTCATAATACTTTAATTTTAGATAGCACTGAAATAATAAATGATTTAAATATAGTTATATGTAATAATGATTTAGAAAGCATAAATCATCTGTCCACAATACTAACCTATATAGCTGGATATTGCACCCATGCTTGTTTAAAAAAATTAAGTGTGAAACCTGTAACAGTTCCCTCATTAAAGAATATGATGAATTAAGCGATGATAGTGATATTTTAATTCAAAGTATGAATACAGGGGGATTGAAGTTTCCTATCAATGAAACAGTAAAAATTATAAAAATTAACTATTGCGTAATTGTTAAACTATTGTCGCAAGAATTTGAAAAACAGTTTATGCAATGTAAAAATCAGAGGTCTCTTGCATGCAACATAACATTATATAATCTTAGATTATTAGAAATTTATTTTCAGTTTGATTGTAATAAACATGATGTGTATAATATTATGAAAATTATTGTGTATGCTTCAACGAATACTTTACTAAAAGATTACTGTAAGAAAGTTAATGATGATCTGATAAAAAAGAAATGTAATAATGCAAAAAAGAGCAGAAAATTAGAAATATTTAAAAAATGATTTTGTGTGCTATGTATTTGAAAAATATTGTATAATTTATTGTTTTCAATAAATATTTTTCCCCATATATTTGATTGTTTATTTACTGTGTAAAATATTAGATAAAATTTCATGTTGTTTACTTTATCAAAATATTTTTAAGACATGTTAAGGTGATACATAAATTTAAGAAATATTTACCAAAATATGAATTATAAATCTTCATTTTAAACCCTCAAAAATTGTTTGTGACAAAAATATATACTTATCTAATAATGTCTATTCATATATTAAAATTCACATTTTTTTAAACATGCTCATTAAATGTTGAACAGCATATCAAATAATAGAAATTTCCATGTACACATTATTTTAAATTGCTAAAAATAATTATTTTAAAATATTTTTTATGAAATTGAAATTTAGAGAATAAAAATCTTTGGACAAATTAGTATTTTCTTCATTATTAGTAAATTAATGAGTATTTAAAATTCTAAACAAATGTAGAAATCATTTTCAGAATGTTAAATTTTAAACTATGTAAAAATAGAAGTATTAACTATAGAAAAAATGTCAGAAAATTATATAAATTCATGTGAAATTCTAAAATTGACAGGGATGACAAATGTAAATTATAATTATAAATTTAATATCTTTAAATTAATTATTTTATGTAAAAAGGATTACATTATAGTACAGTAAGCTCATTTTGAAAATTTCATAATGTCTTTTGTATAGTAAATTCATTTTCCATTCATAAAAAAATTCTCCCTCCTTCACTGTGTTTTTAATTAAAACGAAGTGAAAATCTTTTAAGACCAAATGTTTTTCCCATCTAAGTGAATAAAAACTCGAAGAAGAGGAGTAAGGGAATTTCGGGTCGGCCTCCAGAGCATGACTCATTCTTTCACTGCAACGGCTTTCTACTCTAGGAGGTGTTGGCCAAGGGGGTTATCGTGCATCTGGCACCACTTTGAGGGGGTGCCAAGTAGTAGCTACGAAAATATTTTTTAGGAAATTTTATTTCTTTTTAGTGGAAATATCAATTTTATTCGGAGTAATATATCTTAAATTTAATAATTATTTTCTCCTGTTGAAGAGCTTGCCATAAATGAAAATGTTCCTATTTTCATATTTCCATTTTAATAAGTTAGTATTGTTTAGTTCGTATTAAAAAGTGGTTCTTTTAATCGGTTTTTCCATTACCTTTTCTCGCAGTTTTTATACTTTGCTCAAGATTTGTGGTACTTTATCATTATTTTGCATAGTAAATCTTGTACATGTAATGATGGAAATATGTTGAATTTTTTCTGATAAAAATTCTGAATTATAAATTATTGGTTTGTTTCCTTTTTAAGCATTTGAGATGATTTTAGTTTCACTTATTTAACAAATAATTTGTGTTAATAATTGAATCTCTGTATTTACGAATCAATAATTTAGGGAAATTCCAAAAAGGTAAGCTCATGATCTAATCTGTAACTGATCTAATCTGACTTAGTGTGAATGCAGCAAGATGTTTTTTAGAATGTTATTTAAAATTCTAAATTTTTTCAAGATGTCTAAATCAAGTTGCATACCTATGAAAAATTGTAACATTGCTTAAGCCAATAAATATTTTCTACTCAAAATAAAAAAATAAAAACAAGATATCTAATAAATATTGCATCGACTGACAAATACATCATTAGGAGCTCGCATAATGCTATTTATCATTCAGGAATTCAAAAAAAAAATTGCAAAAATGTTGATCTAAAACATTATTTGACTTGATATTCATTTTTCATAGTTATCATAAAATATTTCATTTAATAAACAATATTTTCTCTTATAAATAAAAAATGCGAAGTTTTAATCTCATTTTGACTAAAATAAAATTTTAAAAAATCACTCTCTAAAAAGGAAATTTTATAAAATTGAAATATATTATTAATAACAACTTGTCAAACTATAACTAAAACACAAGTGAAAATTTTTCTTTAAAGGTTCTCAAAATTTGCAATTTTTAATAATTAATGAGAAAGGTATAAAACCTACAAAAAATTTCATATCAAATCAAATAAATGGATGTGTGTAAAGTATTCCTTTACTCAATTTTTAATAATTTACTTTTATAATTACAATTATTATTATAAATATATAAGTTACGCCATTTTCTAATCACTGAAATTGAGAATAGACAACAAGTATATGATAATGGAATTATAGTTCCAAGAATTTTTTGTCAGGTAAATATCATCTCAGATAAAATAAAATCTCAGAGTTTATTCTTTTGCGGAGCTCCTAAATTATAAGTTCCAGCTAGCATGACTGTGTTCAATAAAATCCGAGAAAAATATGATAGGTATTTAAATATATTATTATATATGCTTTCGTAATATAGCTTAGGGCTTCAGTGAAGCTAAATCTGAATGATATAGTGAATCTGTAGAAAATTTCACACATTTTCTACAGATTAACTATCCTAATAATTCTACGACTCTTTAAAAATTCTTAATATTATTTTATGTCTTCTGTATGTAATGTTGTTTTATGCCTTATTAAGAATAACATTAACATTAATTCTTAATGTTAAGGTTATTCTTAACTATTCTAATAACATTTCTACGAAATGTTATCTTATCAAGCCCCCGTAGAAGCAATTTTTTGAAACAGTGGCAACAGACTCAAAAGATTAAGCTTTCTAGAACTGTAAAAAGTAATTTTACAAGAAAACTATCGAGATTTAGTTATATGACCTATGATCTGAAGGTCACAGTAGGCGCACAGGTGATCGTCAGGAAAGGAGAAGTGATTTATGCAGCAAGCAAAGATGCCACGCAGCAGATGTTATATTTTTCTAATAAAACTTCTCTTATTGCTAATCATGTTTCTCAATTCATCTTAATAATAAATTCAAATTCTAAATAAGCTTACCTTGAGCAGGTTTTTAATTTCTTTATTAACATAGGACATACTTAAAACAGGACAAGACATGGAAAAAGAACAAAACATAGAACAAAAAACATCTACATCGCTCGGCGCAGAATCTTATTCTGTTTGTAAACAAAGATTTTCGTGCAGTGCGCCCTCTATAGACATATAGTTGCAACATCCTCCCCCCGATGAACTTCAAAAGTTCATCAAGAGTAGAGTCTAAATTAATACTAAGTTAATTCACAGATTTTCAAAACAATAAGACCAATACTTAATAATAATCATATAATAATACTATGTTCTAGTAATAATAGCATATGCCTTTGTAACAACATAATAATGTAAAAATCAATATATATATATTAGCTTTACATATTAATTTTTAAAGTTAATTTCAATATCAAAAATCAAACCTAAATAAAGATACATACATATACTGCTTACAGTAATTATAAAGCTACTCATTATTTCAGCAGCAATTCTACTACAATTCTGTAAAAGAAAAAGAAAATATAAAGTTAAACAATGCTACTAAATGTATCATAAAGTTCAATTTTCATAAAGTTCGATTGGATACAGCAACTGAATTGGACGTTTCAAATGAGTCCCAGACGGAAGTCTCACTGTACAGGATCGTGTCTTTCCATCTCTGCCAACATGAACGTCTGTGACGATACCACACTTCCACATAAGCTTTGGCACTTTATCCTCGTGAATTAGAACAATTGAGTCCTTCTTTATTAAAATAGGATTTTTCTTTCTCAAGGTGGATTGATGAGCAGACCTTAATTCCAAAAGATAGGATTTTTTCCATCTGTTCCAAAAGGCAGTCACTATTTTTTGTTGATGCTTATATTTTCTGGTGAGGACATCTTTCGTTGAAAGGGGTAGTACGGATTGTCCAGGAAGAGACAATATTCGTCTACCTATCAGGAAGTGAGCAGGCGTGAGAATCACTGACTCATTTTCTTCATCTATATAAGTTAGTGGTCTAGAGTTCAAAATGGCTTCAACTTCTACGACCGTGGTTTCAAGCTCCAAATAATTTAGAGATGTTTTTCCTAAAATTTTCTTGAGGGAGGTCTTCACAGAGCGAACAAGTCTCTCCCAAAATCCTCCCCACCAAGCTGCCTTTTCTACGATGTTTTTCCAAGTTATTCTTCGTTCACTAAAATAATTTCCGCATTCTTCTTTGCTTAAAGTTTCATTTAAAAGATTAAAATCTCTTTTCACTTTAATGAAAGTTTTCGCATTATCTGAATATATTGTTTTACATAGTCCTCGACGGGATATAAATTTTTTAAATGCTCTCAAAAATGACGGTACTGACATATCAGTTGTCAGCTCTAAATGTATAGCACGTGTTACTGCGCAAGTAAATAGCAAAATGTATGATTTCTTCGTTTCTGAATTTTCGAATATGTACAGAGGACCTAAATAATCTAATCCAGTTATTTCGAATGGAAATGCTTCCCTCACACGATCTGGGGGCAAACAAGACATCTCTTCAGTAGCAGGCTTCGCTCTGAATTTCCTACATAAATTGCACTTGAATATTAAAGATTTTACTCTTTGCCTGCCTTTAGGGATGAAAAACCTTTCTCTCATTTCTGATAGTGTCTCTGATAACCCAGCGTGCCCAGTGATTTCGTGACATCTGCGAATAATTAATTCAGTGAACTCGTCCTTACCAGGCAGCAACAAAGGATGTTTTTGTTCATAACTCAAGTCTGAAAACTGTAATCGCCCACCTATTCTAATCAGTCCATTATTATCAAGAAATGGTTTGTACAAGGCTATTTTTGAAGAAACTGGTAACTTTTGGTTAGAATTTAAACTTTTTATTTCTGTAGAAAATTCTTTCTCTTGAGTTCTTTTAATCCAGTAAATTTCGGAATCATTCAACTCTTCAGCTGACAGTGGTCCTTTTTTATTCCCTTTATTTTTCAAGTTAAAAATAAATCTTTTGATCCACGCAGTAACTCTAAGTAATTTTGTAAAATTATTAATTTTACATATCTCCAATAAGTCCTTAGTATTTGACTCAATACAAATAGCTTGTAAAATTATGCATTTTTTCTTCTTCTTTTCCTCTTCAGCTATCTTCATTTCTGGGTCTGGATATGCTATAGGCCAATGGTTACGTTCCTCAGAAAGCCAATAAGGTCCATTGAACCATGCTCGATTTTCTTTCAACCTTAAAGAATTTTCACCTCTCGTTAAAACATCAGCAGGATTTTCTTCCCCTGGACAGTAGTTCCATGATGAGGGATCAGTGATGCCTTGAATTTCAATTATTCGGTTGCAAACAAATGGTTTCCATCTTTTAGCATCTCCTTTCACCCAATGAAGTACTATCGTAGAATCAGTCCAATAAAAGCAGTTATTTACTTCCAAATTAATTTTATGCAAGATATATTTCATTAACCTACAACCTATTACAGCACCCATTAACTCTAAACGCGGAAGAGTCATCTTTTTCAAGGGAACAACTCTAGATTTTGATGAAACAAATGTAGTTTTTATTTCATTATTCTCAATAAACCTAATATAAACGACAGCACCATAAGCTTTAATACTACTATCGCTGAAACAATGCAATTGAATGTCAGATATTCCCTTAATGCTGTTACTTTTAAAGTAATGTCTTTCGATTTGAATTTCCTTTAAATTAATTAAATCCTCACACCACCTTTTAAATCTTTTTTGAATGTCTGATGGTAATGGTTTATCCCACTCATATCCAGTAATCCAGCATTCCTGAACAAGGATTTTACACGTAACAGTAAATGGATTAATAAATCCTATAGGATCATAGAGTTTACCAATTACTTTTAATATAAATCTCTTTGTAATTTCTTCATCTGGATTCAGTATGGTAACCTCTGGTACTGGAATCTTTAATGTATCTTTTCTACTATCCCAATAATATCCTAAGACCTTGCTACAATCTGCTAATGGCACCAGACCAGGGTTTTCTTCTTCGTCCCATTTCTGCTGTAAGGAAACACAGTTTGTTTTCCATTTTCTCATGTTAAAACTAGCCTTTTGCAAAACCTTTTTCATGTCTTGTTTAATTTCTATGGCTTCTTTTTCACTGTCTGCACCACTTATTAAATCGTCAACATACATACAATTTTCAATTAAATCACTAACAACTGGATAATTATCTCTGAAACTTTCAGCATGATGCTTAAGTGTAGCTGCTAACAAAAATGGGCTACAAGTTGCTCCAAAAATAACTCGAGTCATTCTGAGAATTTTATATTCTTTTTCTAATTCCCCGTTTAACCAAAGAAATCTAACTGCATCTCGATCTTCAGGTGAAAGTAAGATCTGCAAAAACGCTTCTTCAATGTCCGCTGTAAACGCAATTCTATGTTGTCGAAAGTTAATTAATATTCCTAATAATTCTGGATTAAGATTTGGTCCAGCATCTAAGCATTCATTTAATGAAAGGGAATTTGTGGCATGAGCAGAGGCATCAAATACCACGCGGAGTTTTGTTGTAACCTTATCTTCTCTAAGTACTCCTTGATGTGGGAGATAAAATGATATTTTCTTGGGATTATCAGAAACTTCTTCTGCTATTTCTCTTTCAAGGTAACCATCGATAATTGTTTGATATCTTTTGAAGAATTCTGGATTTTTCTTAAATTTCTTAGTTAAACTATTTAGTCTGTTAAAAGCTATTTCATAGTTGTCTTTCAACTCCTCAACCTTTTCGTTAAAGGGTAGTTTAACTTGGTAACGGTTATCTTTTAAACTAATGGATTTTTTAAACTGATTTAAAATTTCGTTTTCCTTATCAGTATTATTACTTTCGTTTTTAATTCCAATTGATTCAATCTCCCAAAATTTACGCAATATCATGTTAGATTCAACATCTAGATTGCTTCCTATTGTATGAACAGCTACTTTCATAACGTTAGCAGATTGCTGTGTGATCATCCTATTTGATGTAGCAACTGAACCATTAATCGTCCAGCCGAACATTGTTTGACATGCAACTAAAGTTCCTGACAATCTACGAACTTTACCAGTCACAATTTTCCAGTAATAATCACTGCCTATTAACAGAGAAAGCTGTAAATGCCGTTCATTGAAGCTTTGATCCGCTATTTTTATTCTGTTTTTCTTACACTGTATAATTATATCTTTTGCAGGTGCACTTATATGAGCATTGCTAATATTCGGTGTTTCTAAAGCTTCGATAACTAAATGTTTTCGCATAAAGGGACAATTTATTTCAACTCTCACTTTATTTCTTTTTTCTATAACTGGTTCAGTAGAACCAAACGTATAAATTTTTAACTCTTCTTGTCCTACTATTTTTAAATTTAACTCTTTAGAAACCCGCTCAAGGATAAAAGATCGGCAACTACCATTATCTATCAAACATCGAAATTTCTTATTTCTATTATTTCCTACAATATTTACAGTTGCGGTTTGCAAATAAATATTATTAATTGTGTCCTCTTCTGAAACAGAAGTGACAGCAGTATCCGATTTCACATCAATTTTATTAATATATTCATGTAATAAACTATTATGTTTCCCCTTACAACTATTACATCGCATTTTCGAAAAACAGTTATACGCAGTGTGGTTTCGTTTAAAACATAAAAAACATTTCCCCTTCTGTTTTAAGGCGTTTTTCCTCTCGAGAATAGACTTAAGACATTCTTTACTACTATGTTTATTTGGAGTGTCACTCTCGCAAAATTCGCATTCCCCCTCCTTTTCTGCGGTTCCGACATTTAACGCCAGCGCCGTCGCATTTTGTTGTTTGTATTTTTGTGTGGGGTGAAAAGAATTATGACCTTTCGCTGCGAAATACTTCGGGTATCCCTTTGAGTGCGACTGGTCTTTCACTTCATTCGTATCACGAAATAAAATTGTTTTTTCCCTATTTTCGATTTCATTTCTCAAAAATTCTAAAAGTTTTAAACAATCCCAATCATCATTTTTATTATATCTATTGTATTCTAAAACTATATTTTCTGGCAACAATTTTAATAAGATAGGAAATAACAGGCTACCATAATTATTCAATTGTATTCCAGCGGTTTCAAGTGAGCGAACTTGAACATAACATGTATCGCACAGCTGGCGTAATTCTTTCAACTGGCCGCATGATTTTACAGGACGCATATTTAACAACACATTTATATGAGCTCTAACAATGATATCTTTTTGCCCATATCTTTTCTTTAGTAACTCTACAGCAGTATAATAATTATTTTCTGTTAAAGTCAAACCCTGAATCGAAACTAAAGCTTCACCTTTCAAAAACGATTTTAAGTAGCTAAATTTATCCGTATTTGACAAATTCTTATTTTCATGTATCGATCCCTCAAACTGACTCCAAAATTCTTGCCAATTTTCGTATTTACCATAAAATGGTTCTATAGTTAATTTTGGTAGTCTTACATTAATTTCGTTTTTCGATGTTACGGGTACATTAGCTACTCCTAATAGTTTCGGTTCCGATTTCAAATAAGTATTTATTTTCGATTTAGTAGAAATTATCTTTTCTCTAATTTCCTGACTCGAAATTATTTCCGATTCTAGCAGATCTAAATCATTGATATAATTTTCAATTTCTAGGTCTAATTCATAAATTAGCTCTGACTTTTCGCATAATTGTTGTAAAAGTTCGTTTAGAGTCGCTTTATCAACAATTTCTAATTCCAGCTGCTCATTAACCTTATTTAATATTCTTGTTAACAAACCTCTAATTGTTGAGCGTTTTCTTTTCAATTTATCAAGATTCAAAGCAACCGCTGTTTCGTTCGAATCGACCGACATATTTAATTTCAAATATATTGAGCAAACAATAAAATAATTAAATATATTTTCATACAAGCCAAAAAACAAATAATGAAATCAAATACTGCTGTATTCTGTTATTTATTTACATTAAATACAAAATAAAAATCATAATCTAAATTCTAAAGGCTAGTTTCCCGGGTTTCGGCACCATGTTATATTTTTCTAATAAAACTTCTCTTATTGCTAATCATGTTTCTCAATTCATCTTAATAATAAATTCAAATTCTAAATAAGCTTACCTTGAGCAGGTTTTTAATTTCTTTATTAACATAGGACATACTTAAAACAGGACAAGACATGGAAAAAGAACAAAACATAGAACAAAAAACATCTACATCGCTCGGCGCAGAATCTTATTCTGTTTGTAAACAAAGATTTTCGTGCAGTGCGCCCTCTATAGACATATAGTTGCAACAGCAGATTATTGAAGCACATCCTCCCCTAGAGTGACTTTTCATGAATCGGTTCGCAAAGTCTTTGTGTGAAGAGGTTTTGTGCCTCAGGCACTATATTGTTTGTTCGCACCCCTTGCTTTCTATAGGGACTACACAGTCGATGGGGGAACATGAGGCATGTGAATGGACAGTGGGATCAAACTAGACTCCTCCCCATATTTAACATGAGAGAAACCAGTTACATATTCGATTTGGATCCTGGTTTCGATCATACCAAGTCTTAGCTTCGTAGTGTGAGACAGGAGTTTTGAAGATTGCTTTTTCGCGTTTAAAGGTTTTAAGGTTTTTCTGCTGATTTGAAGCACCAGGTATGTGTAATTTTCATATAAATAAACCATGACATTTGATTTAACTAAAGCATGACTTATTTAACCGACTTGGCGTCCACGACATATCTGATACGTCGCAATAAACTGATCAATTTTAGCGGCCAGCGACAGCAGAAATCCGTCACAATTTTCCAGCCTAAAATCAGCGGCGACGTATATATACGTCACAGGTTTACCCCACAAAATATTAGGTAATTTAATTCTTTTTTTAATTTTAGTCTTAAATATAATTATGTTAGGTGATTTGATTAGGACAAAGATTTTATATTTCTATATATTTTTTTCAATTTGTTTCTGTTAAAGCTTGCCTCCTTTCTTAAGTCTATTTTTGTCCATTTTCCTACTTTTCTTAATTACTTACAATTATTTTAGGCAATTTAATTCAGTTTTTGTTGTTATAATAAAATTTTACAAACTAGTTATGATTGAGATAAACTAATAAATTTCTTAAATGTAAATCATTTAATTCCCAATGAAAGAGCTCTTGCTCTTAATAATATTGTCTTAAGTTATAACCACTCAAATTCATTTAATTTATAGTTTTATTTTTGTATATTGGGAAAAATCTTACAGAATAAATTTACTGCATGTTACATTTTAATTCAATATTACTTTAATTTCTTTTAATATTCATTTTAATATTGTTCATAAAATAGAAGTATCATTTTAAACAATAATATAGCATGATGGTCATCTGAGTTTTGAGTATACATATATTTAAATATTGATAAAATTCATTTTAATATTGTTCATAAAATAGAAATATTATTTTAAAGAATAATATAGCATGATGGTCATCTGAGTTTAAGCCAAGAATATTATGCTTATGATTTGACTATCATTTCTTTTAAAAGAAACATATTGAAAAAAATGTGAACGAAAATGTGAACGAAAAAATTTATGATTTTTATTTATACTCTTACTTCTTTTGTTTTTCTGTCTTTCTGCAAAAAATTGAAGGAAAATGTTTTTACAAATTCACTCGCATGAATATTGAGTTATCCATATTATCATTTAATTGCAACAATGCCCTCTTTGCTAATTACTCCATTTTACGTGGGAGCTAAATAAGATAAAAATTTTATCATTAAATATCCCACATGGTTCTGTTCTCAGACCGATTTCTTTTTCTAAATCGAGAATGGAAGAATTTCCCCCATACAAAATTGCTTTATTTTTTACGTTAGAATATAATATTGTTTTTCCTAAATTTGGGCATCTTGTACAAGGTAACTGGTGGCATGCATCACCAAAATTTGACGCTGTCAATCGAATTCTCCTCTCCTTTCTCGAAACATCACATGATATGGAAAGTTTAGTAATCTCTTTTTAAATTACCTAATTTTCAAATCAAAGGGTAGCTGTTCTCGAGAAATTTGATTTTTTGGAAAACAGCATTCAACATCAAATAAGAAAAGACGTAACAGATGAATGCACATATTTTTGTTCAATAGAATCTTGCTGTTAACGTGTTTTATAAGACTGTATTAGAAATCGGTTTGGAGACGATATTGTATTACCTATCGCATCTTAGGAGAAACGAGGTAATTTATGATTTAATTATAGTTGAGGCCATGAGAGAAAAAATTAGTTTTCTCTAATCAAAATTCGTATCGAAATATTGATGGAATCAAAAACATTTTTAACTTAAAAATATTTTGCAATTGCGTGAAGGAAAATAAAAAAATAGCTCTAAAACAAATTTAATACAACCTCAATGAAATTAGAATTTGGCTAAAATTTTTACTCGGATTAAGATATTTTGACATTTTAAAAATATTTGGAAGTATTTTAAACGCTAAAAATTTTCTTGCAGCAGGGAGAAGCCATGTTTTTGTCATTTTCAAAAGACCGGAAGTTTCTATTATGTAAATAACATTGTTAACACGTTAAAATGTGTTCCGTTGAATTAACATACGATTCAATTTTCCCCAACGGAGGTCTAGCAAGACCCTGGCTCAAGCCCCCAAGGATGTGACTCTTTCGCTTGATCTCTGGCAGACTAGGTACGACTGTACCAGCCGATTGAATCACTGAGGACCACAGTGTGCCACGCGTCCAAAGGTTCGCCCCCGGGGCCAACACGTTGGAATTTTTATTATTAAATGTTTGTATATATATATATATATATATATATATATATATATATATATATATATATATATATATATATATATATATATATATATATATATATATATATATATATATATATATATATATAATAAGAATCAGATTTATATCTGAGCATTTAAAAATTATTATTTTGTTTGCTTAAATGTTTTTATTTAAAGTGATCCTTGCTGATCCTTATTAGGTTTCGCTGTCCATTACCAATACTTTTGCATTTTAATTAAAATAATAGATTGCTTTAAGAAGTTTAATTTGACCCAATTTCTCTCTTACTTATGTCTTAGATTTACTCTCGTAGGAAACGGCATTAAATATGTCAAGAGTTCATCTTTAGAAAGATTTTGAGCCACAAATCTAGTTGTAGAAGTAATGCATTATCTAATAAAAAAAGTAAAATTTTGTCTTCAGAATTTACTTAAAATCTGTAAGAACTCTATTCATAGGAAATAAATAACACTAAGCGTAGCTGTCTACTAATTATACTAGACATGTAAGGCTCTCGGGAATTTTTTAAACAAACCGGGAATTTTGAGGAAAATTGGCAGTTTTAAGGGAAAAAACTCAACCAATTATCTTTCGCTTAATGGATTGTTTTAAATAACATATATAAATAAAAGTGGTGTAAGCTGCATTAATAGGAAAAAATAATGCCTGTTCTCCCTTCTAGTACGAAAATTAATTAGCCTTAAAAAAATAAACAAAAATACTTGTTAAAATAATAAAAATAATGAATTAGTATTTAATAAAAAAAAGAATTATTTCTCAGATATTTCAGAGTAAATATTAATATTTCCATGTTTTTTTGTTACAAATTCATAAATTCATGCTAAGAAGAAAGAAAAAATTTCCCCACTTTCACTTGCGACCTTTTCACTTGCGACTTTTGCTTGTTAAAAGTTAAAAGGAAGAGTTTGCGAAACCATTGCACATAAGATCTCAAAACTCAAGATTAGGACTCAGGATATTGCACCAGTGTGTTTCCCTGTACCCAGCCCTAAATTGGGCTCTGTTAGTTAGATAGAAGCAGTCAGGTGGAGTCTTCATGATTTTGGAGCAAGTCCCAAGCAGAAGACTCCCAATACTTGGCTTACCCCCAGATGTATCCTTTCACTTGGAGGACATTGTGACCATGCCCAATTTTAGCGTGCCTCCGTCGCCATTAAAGAACATGACGGATCATCGGTTAAGCCGGGATTCAAACTCACTACCTTCCGGTAGGAAGAATCAGCCCATTGCAACCCTATGGATCTAGGATGCAATAGAATTGCAACAAAAGAATTAACAAAAGTATATATAAATCTCCTCAGGGATGAGTTTTTGGCGTATTAGCAGAGTACCCGTGAAAATGGCCCACACATCTTAATGTAGTATCACGGGAGCTTTTCGCTCAACACCCACCTCCGCTCTGCAGATAATTACTGGCCTTCCTCCCTTGCACCTGATAATAGAAGCAGAGGCAAAATACATACGACTCACCAGAGGTGGAATTCAGTGTCTCGATCCACCGCTCCCATCACCATCAGATTTAGAAAATAAAATGAGCATTGACTCCTTCCACCCTGGTCTCTTTAATCTGAGTGAAAGAGTCTCTGTCAAAGAAACTGCACAGATGTCATGGCCACCAGCAGAATCCCTTCAAATATTTACAGATGGTTCAAAGCTGGAAGAAGGGGTCGGCTCAGCTTTTGTAGCTTATAGAAATTCAGTAAAGATGCATGTCTGGAAAACAAAGCTGAGAGAAGATAACTCAGTCTTCCAAGCCGAGGTTTTGGCCATAGGCGAAGCAGTCAAATTTGCCACGCTAGAGAACACCACTGCCACTATTTGGTCTGACAGCCAGGCAGCTCTCAAATCAAGCTGCAATCCATCTTCATCAAGCCCTCTCGTCAGATCACTTCAAAGTTACCTGCTGGACTTTCCTTCTATCCAACTTCGATGGGTCAAAGCTCATGTTGGAATAGAGGGTAATGAGGCAGCTGACATGGAGGCAAAAGAGGCAGCCTCTTCTTCTCTCCATCATGTAGACATCCCCCTACCACGCTGCTCAGTCAAGCACACTCTACAGAACTGGATCAAGGAGAAATGGCAGGACAACTGGTCCAACGCATCTACTGGTCGTCTAGTACATGAAATTATCTCTACAGTTTCCATCAAATCTTTAAATTGGACCAGGAATGAAATCCTTTTCATGACCGGCCATGGCCCATTCCCTACTTATTTCTACAGGGTGGGTCTAACGGACACCCCAAATTGTACCTGTGGTAACGAAGGAGACCCAATACATTATCTCACGGTCTGCCCACTCACTTCTACGTGGCATTTATCAACCCCTGCAAAACAGTGGGTTATTAACTGGAAACGAGCCATACTCTCTAACAAGACCTCTAGACGAAAACTAAACCAACTAATGGACTTCCTAATTAATCAAGAGTGCTTATTCACGTGGCTCAAGAAGAATCAGCATTGACCCTCCTCTGCTAATATCACAAGCCTAAGTACTTGGACTTCTGTACTTAGCCTAAGTGCTTAGACTTTGCTAAGCAATTAGCAGCTTCAACCTATTTTAATGGACTCTTTTCATTTATGTTTTAATTTATGAACTCCTCTTCAAATTTTTTTCAGTGTGTTTTTAGTCATTATTTGTAATCCTTTGTATTTTCATACTTTGTCATTCATTCACATTGTATTCTCATCATTTGTAATTTTATGTATTCTATGTATTCTTATCATTTGTAATTCTATGTAAGTGTGTTACTCCACATATTTTTGCAACTTGTTCCGTTGTTTTCGCTAAAGGCGGCCGGGACACACTAAATCTGGCTACAATGTCCTCCAGGTGAGCTAACTCATCTGGGGTGGCAGGTCAAGTCTTGAGAATCTTCTGCTTGCTTCCTGCTTCAAAATCACTCCATCCGGCTGCTTCTATCCAACTGGTAAAGTCCATCTAAGGGCTAGGTACAGGGAAGTATGCCGGTGCAACAACAACAACAACAACATCTTAATGTATTTACTGGGGGAGAAGGGAAGAAAAAGACTACTGATTTAAGAACTCATAACTTAATTATTCCCTTAAAAAAAGACGTTAGATTCCATCATGAAATTTCTCCGTTTCAAAACTTGGATATTTGTTTAATTTTTTATTATTTATCGTTTATTTATACAAATAAACTATTTTATGTATTAATTGATTAATTAAAGCGTCTTACGTACGGCAGTTACTTGGGGGAGTAGGGGAGTTCTATTCTGCCAGTATTCGTGATTTGTCGAATTCCGGCCATTCATTCTTTCTGGCTTTCTTTATTGGAAACAAGGAAAATAGCTACACACGTAAATAACATTGTGCCAAAATCCATACATAGACGGCTGCTAGTTATTAATATATTTTCCATAATTAACGCATTTTAAATTTTAACTTACAATACTATTAATATTTCTCAATTTACAAATTTTATGTTTGCAAAATTAAATACTATATATGGTAAATAACTCTAATTTTTCATTTTTAAATGTGGGTGCATTTAAAATGTGGGAATTTGAGTGCGTTCGAATGTAAACAAGTAGTTCATTGCGATAATAAATTTAATTTATTATTTAAAACTAATTATTAGTAGTATTAAATAGCTAGGTTAGTTACACTATTAGTTAAGGTAGTATGGTATAACAATTAATATATAAAAATAGTATGAAAATGATCATTATTTAACAACAAAATGATTTACATACTAGATTATTTATAAATTATTTATTTACAGTTTAATATTCCTTGGTGTTTATAAAACGGGAATTATAAATTAACGGAATGCGTATCTGACAAGTTCCATTAAATAAAAAATTTTACATATTGAATCGTCTCCATTTGTTTTAAGTTTTCTAAATTATTTTTTATTATAAACACTAGATTCATTAAAATACAATCACTTCTAAAGAAATTAATTATATCCATTATTGAGCTGAATAGGGAAGTATTTCCTAAGATATTTTGATTTTGAATGTTTTCATTAATATCTTCATTTGCTATGGCTGTTGTGCTATTGGCAGTTGAGGGATTGACAAGTTCTGTGTAGGTTGGGGTGTTCTGGGTTCAATACTGTTGTTTGGAAGCATTATTGCTTGTATTTGCTGAGTTACTGATAAGAGCTGGGTAGTCAATTTGTCTGTGATTTGGGGGTTATTTTCGGTTATTTGTATTATTTTTGTTATTTATATCATTTCTATTATTTATATGGTTTTTCTATTATCTGTTGTTCTGGGTTTAAATTTCGAAGTTGTGGGGACTCCTCTGAAACTAGCTGGATGTTTTCCCAAACAGTTGTAGCATTTTTGTCAATCCACTTTTCCTTTGTTATTGACATTGTTGCAGTTAGTTGTAGGGTGTTCACCCGCGCACTTAACGCAACATTGGGCGATGTGGCAGTTAGAGCTACCATGGCCAAAAAATTTGCAATTACTACTGCACTGTACTATTCTATCAAACTGTCTGTATTTTTCTATAGTTACATCTACGTAGCATACGTGAGATATTTGGTGGATTTGGTTAATGTTATTTGTTTTTCTTCAGATGTACCTGAAATAATGGCATCTTCTGGGTTCGATCCCCCACCTTTGGTCATTTGGGTGATTTTAATTGGTTTAAAATTATTTTTGAATAAATATTCTTCTATGTCTGCTGGCTCAGCATCTATTGGGAGGCCCCTGATGACCACTTTATGTAGTTTATCTTTATTTGCTTTAATTATTCAGTAATTTATTTTTTCTTCGTCAAGTTTTCTGGTTAGGGTTTTATGATCGACGGGGATATTGATTAATAATTTTAGATATTGACCAGCTGGTCAGCCTTTGACTTTAAATTCGACTTTGCTATTTATTAATTTTAGGAATTCTATGGTTTTCTTATTTGTTGTAAAAACAAGTACTGGGAGTTTAATCTTTCATTATTTTCGTTAACAACACTTAGACAGATTGGTATAAATGGGGCGATGTTATTTATTTCTGCATCAATGACAGACCGTAAGGAATCGTATTTATTATCGGTGGTAAAATCAGTCATTTCACAATTTGAAAAATCAGTTTTTTTAAAAATAATTTTTGTTATATTTCTTTTATTATATTTTTGTTTTGTATATGCACAATCAATTTCTGATATTTCAGAGTCCTAAACGACGTGTAATTAGGGTCTGATACTTTTATTAGTTTTTGAACCACGTGCAAATTCGTTAAACCTACCAGCACCGCGTGCAATAGAATTAGTGTTAGTAGCTACCGCGTGTTGATCTGATATTTCAGGAATCTTAAATGTGCCACAATTATCAATAACTACATATTTACTTGTACTAGGGGACGTTTATATCAAAATTATTTACATTTTAATTTTCAGTATTGCGTTTATTAATTTTAGGTTTGGAAATATTCATAACATCATTATTTTATTTACTATTTACAACATTTGAACAATTGTTAACATCATTAGATATACTGTTATTTCCTACTACATTTTCAATATTTACTCTATTTAAAAGTATTTTCATTAGTACTATTTACTATACTATCAGATACATTAACACATTTACTGGATACGCACATATTATCACACACACAACATTTGAAATAGTATTAGTAATTGCATGGATTATTTTGCATGGGCAACCTGGAAGAATTATAAGGATTTACACCCATTTAGTTCCCCGTCAGGTATGTGAAACATTTGATGCTAACAGTTGAATGAACGCCTTTCAGACCATCGATTTTCTTTTGTTGAAATTTCAGTCTCAAATAAGAAACCTACCTTTTAACATAATCCAGACACATGGTAAAAATACAATGCCAATGCAAACAAAGCCTCCAAGAATAATACATCGAAGCTGGCGATTTGACTTCTTGCTAATGGTGATTCCACACCCCGGGGAAGGAGTACTCTCGTGGCACGAAAATGTCGAACACGCATTAGACATGGTGATTGGACAGGAAAGGGCTTTGCGAAGGGGGGGGGCAGATAACATTTTCACATTTTCTAGTTTCTAGTCCTGCCTTAGTAGATGCCAATCTAAGTCTTGCTTTAGTAGATGTCAGAACGATTTCTTAAATCTTCTTGAGTGCGTTGAATAATTCGTACTGAGTTCCCGTACAAGGTATGTGTAATTTGATATACAATGCATAATGTTAAAAAATTCTGATATTAGCTTTCTAATTTTTCATCCAAAGATAAAAAATTATTATCTTATTATACAAATACTCAGAAATTTGGAAATTACGCTATTATATCTCTAGCCTTCCTATATTTCTGAACTCTACAGTTTAAAAAAGAAAAATACGCAAAGCAGGAGTGGAGATGAGCAGCTTCAAAAATGCGATGCTGTCTGATATGAAAACACACATTTAGATCTATATAAAACTGAAACCATTATAACTGAATCAACTATTATGAATAAAAAAATTTTAAAATTTTTTACTTTTCTAAAGAATGTGAATTTTTTTTTATTCATTTATTTTCATAATCACCAGTTTATTGATTAGAAAGAAACCCACAATTAATTGTTCTATAAATTACATAGCTGACAATAACATTATATATATAAGTATATATATACATAATGTTATTGTCAGCTTTATTTATACATATATATATATATATATATATATATATATATATATATATATATATATATATATATATATATATATATATGTATATATATATATATATATATATATATATATATATATATATATATATATATATATATATATATATATATATATATATATATATATATATATTGCTTCTTTGAAGATATAAGACTTTTACTTTACTTAATATTTATTAATACCCCAATGGTATAATATATATTAATATTAGAACTTTAATATCCCAATGGTATCAAATTGTATTTCTTTGTGTGATTTTAAAATAAGTAATTTACCCTCATAATGAAACACAGCTTTAAGATAAAAATATGAATAATTAAAAAAAAATAGACATTCGTATATTGATTATCTACCATCGAAAACTATAGCACTCCCTATCTAGAGGTAGGAAACTACAAATTTAGTATAATTAGATTTATAAATAGAAATGAAAATCAATATATATGCATCTCAAAAATATGAAACAATATTTTTATATTAATATTATAGAGTTAGATGATTAAAACTTTACTAATACTTTTCTTTTCATTAATATGTAGGATTTTTTAAAAGAAAATATATTATAATAAATATAAACAATTGCAGAAAAATGTTAGAATTGAAGGCATAATAGAATTTATGTTTTAATGTATGATTTTAAAATTAATGAAAAAGAATTATTTTTATTTGCGAAAAACAATTTTAGATTTGTTAATGTAATATTTAACTAATTTAACCAATTAAATCGTTTTATATATATATATATATATATATATATATATATATATATATATATATATATATATATATATATATATATATATATATATATATATATAATATATATATATATAACATAAGAGAAAAGAATTTTACTACCCGTATAATTTATTTTTTAAAATTTATGGAAAAATGTACATATTCTCGATTTTAAAACTACAAGTAAACAACACTAAATATATACCACTATTTTTAGTAAAAAAAGTATTTCATTCATGAAATTTGAATTTTATTATTTAAATACTAATAACAGCATATTTATTATTTCATTTATGAACGGAACACCGTTTTAAATAATAACCACTAAATGAATAACATGTGTTAAAAATACACTTATCAAGATTACTAAATAATCATGCAATTTATTTATATATTAATAGTCTAAAAATGTTACAAAATTGAAATACATCATTAATACGTTTAAAAAATTTCACTTATTTAGTAAGAAAAATATTAAGTTTTGTTCCTAAAATTATATGTGCCTAGAGTGCAGCTCACATTGTTTAGTAATATGTGATTCAGAGAGGGTACATATAAATTTGTGTTTTGAGTAGCTTTCTAAGAAAAAACAAAAAATAAAATTTCATCCTTCAAAATTAAACCAATTATCCAAAAATATTCGCTTTAGTATGAAAAAAATCTCCTTATCTAATATTCGAAATAAAAACAATTTGGTCTGCCAAATTCGACTGCTGTTCAACGATTTATGGGTTTGATTTTCACCTCCAGTATGAATGTTATATTTCGGAATCCTAGTAAATATAACACGCTTGTAAAATAATAAACGTTAAGCGGCAAACCAAACCAAGTTATCAAGTTATAATATCCATTAAATAATATTAAATGTCAATACTCCACTATTTCAAATGTGGCATTTGACAGTTGCTATGATTATATAGTGTATAATTAGTGTAATCAAAAACTGAAATGAGTATAGAAATATTTGCTTATAATATAGAAATATTTTATTTTTTGTTAATTTTGTTTAATTTCTCTCGTGTTTTCTTAAAATTTGTCATCTTTTGTGTATTTTAGGATTTTTTTTATTTATTTATTTGTTTATTTGCTCCAACCAGAATGTGCATTTTCGTGGAGTTGTCACACCCAAGTAACCCCATTTCTTCGGGAAGTTACGGTGTCCGTAGCCCAAAAGTATCCCTCATTATTCTTTGTAACTTTGTGTGCTTTGGCATTGTGTTAGTAAAACTTGGAATACATTTCGAAAGCATCAGACAAGGGCATTGTGTTAAAAAAGAGGTTTCTATTTTCCCATTCAACAAAGAAAGATCGATGGTCTGAAGAGAGCGCATTCCTTTGTAGCCAATTCCTCATGCTGCTCACATGAAACGCGGAAACGAAAAGATTCTCACTTAACATGTGATTTAGAAAACCCACATACTAAGAAAATGCTTAAGTCATAAATCAATATTTTCTGGTGATGAATACTTTTTAACTCAAAAGAGCTCCTTGCATCGGATCTAGTTTTACAGAACAGGTGAGGTTTTTCTGGGAAGTTCGCTTTGAGGCAGGTTGATTTATTTACATCTCACATAACTATAATTAGATTGATTTTTGTACATTATGCCTGTGACTATCTCATCAAGTAAAGTAAATTGCCTTCTTAGATTTTACTTTCTCTGACATCCTTTTTTGAGGACTTATTTTCGAAATTTCTGTATATAATGTTTTTATTTATCTCAATATAAAATATAAATTTTTTTAATTTCACTTAAAAGTAAGATTATTTAAAAATATAAAGATACGCCATAAAGATTTTTTTTAATATTTTATACTGTGATTTTACTTTTTTATTCAGATATCTTTACTATAACTCTAATTCAGATTAATAAACTGTTTAGATTAGTTTATTATACAAATTCTTGCCTTCAAGTAATCTTAAGATTAGTGATGTACAATATTCAAATAATTCTTTTTTTTTTTTTTTTTTTTGTTCATTCTGCCAATTTGTTTGCTACCGTTCTTTTATAAATTTATTTATTAAAAAAAAGCTTTTTAACAGTTTTGAATTGTTATTCTATCTTCTATCTCTTCCACAGAATGAAAATGTAAATACTCGGAGAATAGTAAAAAATTTTACTTGAACACCTATTAGGGTTGGTGCCAATTTTCCAATTTTTATAACCCTTTCAACGTTTGAGCATAGCCCAACAGACTTTCTGGGAATTCAATTTCACGTTGGGCACTAAAATGATTATGGCTATTTTAGGCCATTAGAGTTCTCTACATAATTTGAAAAATAAATCGCTAAAGAATTACATTACGAAATTCACTAAGTCTTAACTAACATAACAATTTCCATTAGTTTTTATATTGATTAACATGGTTAATTTTAAAATCCAGTTCATAAAGTTGTATTTATGCAAAAAAATTGTTCGAATTGAAAAAAAATACTCTATTTCCATTTATAAAATTTAATTTAAGTAATTCGATCCATATAGTCACTGATGTTACATTTCCATAACAGAAATAGACGAGTATTTTTGTAGAATCTGAAACTTGTTATTTGTTTGTTAAAAACTTTAGGAACAAGAAGTTTCATATGCTGTTGGCTTAGATGGATTATCAATATATTTTCTTCTAGGTAAGACTGTTCCTAATTAAAGGAAATTAGTGAAAATTTTGAATGTAAAAATTAATAATATTTCAATAGCTTGTACTTATGTTTATTTTAGTTCTTTAGTATCAAAAATCGCTTTATTTAAATAGTAGTGTTAAAGAATTTGTATTTCATAACACGTACTTATCACCCATGAAATGCAAGAATTGAAAGACACAAAATTCGGAAGTATGATTAGAAAATAAGAAAATAAGCAAAAAAAAGTACTGCATTTAAATATTAAATTTTCATTTTCTAGATTTAAATATAAAATTCAATTTATATATATATATATATATATATATATATATATATATATATATATATATATATAATATATATATATATATATATATATATATATATATATATATATATATATATATATATATATATATATATATATATATATCCAAATAATTCTTTTTAAAAATTTTGATAAAAACTTTAGGAACAAGAAGTTTCATATGCTGTTGGCTTAGATGGATTATCAATTTATTTTCTTCTTAGTGAGTGTTCCTAAAATTAGAATAGGAAATTAGAGAAAATTTTGAATATAAAAATTCATAATAATTTTTCAATAGTTTGTAATTATGTTTGATTTAGTTCTTCAGTTATTAGTTTGTTTGAATTCTTTAGTATCAAAAATTGTTTTATTTAAATAGTAGTGTTAAATAGAAAAAAAGTATTTAACTTATTACAATATAGCGTGCTTCTAAAATGTCAGAATTGAACGACACAAAATTCAGAAGTATGATTAGAAAATAAGAAAAATAAGCAAAAATTACTGCATTTACATATTAAATTTTCATTTTCTAGATTTAAATATATATTCAATATTTATTTCATAAAATATCTAATTTGTTGCATACATTTTTTCCTTCTTCTAATCAATAATAAACAGAAAAAAATCAGGAATAGTTACTAAAATATTAAAGAAAAAAGTTCAAGCATGTATCTTGAGATTTTAACGAGAAAACATTTACTAGAATTAATTATATTTCATTTTGAACTAATTTTTCTAAAAAAAAGTTAATCAACTGAGTAAATAGTTTATCACAATCACACATATACAGTAGTTAAATACATACACAATAGATGCTCGTTTATACGAACCTCTAATTTACGAAAACTTACATTTTTACGAAAAAGTGACTAGTACTTCCCAGAAACAAAATGTTAATTTTAACTTTCGTTTAGAATTAAAGTTTGAAAAATATCATTTTTGCAAGCATTTTTTTCTAAGAAATCATTTTCTCTTCTGTTTATTTATTTTTTATCACAATTTTAACTTTTTTGTTTTCTTTTATTCTAATTTTTAAAAACTTGATCTATACTTGAACAATGAAGCAACACGTTCAAATATTCTGGACATCGTTAAGATAATCATTTGATGAAAATGAACTGGGGTCCTTCCTGCACACAAGAACAGAGAGAGGGGGGGGATAAAACTTCAAAGGTTAGAACTCTGTTGTTCTGTAGTTGGTTTCGTTTCATTTTAATAAAATAATTTAAGAATTTCCTTTAATGAGGGAGATTGAATAGATTCTTTTGAGAATTTGTCACAGTTGGAGAATGAACGTATTTATCAGCTGAAGAAAGAAATAAAATTCTGAAAGTAGAGGATAAAATATTAAATAAGAAAAAAAAGTAATTCCAAGGAACAACCAATTTACAATTTTAAAAACACGGAAAAGAATTCTGAAAAAGAGAACAGAAACCTTCACCTTTAAAAAATTGTAGAGAAGAAAAGCATCGGCAAACTCGAAAAAGTTTTATATATATATATATATATATATATATATATATATATATATATATATATATATATATATATATATATATATATATATATATATATATATATATGGATATTTTCTACCCTGTGCCTAAGGTGTTACATTCAAATAATGTAATGGGCGTTCATTTTTCAACACAAATTGTCAAAAGTCTGGCCCGCCGAATAGATTATCATACAAAAAGCTGAAAGTTCTACGAACAAGACGATCTTTGAGAAAAAAGCCTCATTAATTCATATGAAGCACTTGATCAGCAAAGACAGCCATCTTTCTAAATAGTACTATTACAGAACAAGTTTGTAGTAATACTCTTTTTGAATTCGAATTATTAGAATGTGATGTTTACACAATAGTATTATTAGTATTATTTTCGGAGTCGTCTGTTTTATTTAAAATTGTTCTTTAGAATTGGAAAAGCAAAAGAGTTTATTATAAATAAAAACTTTTAAATCTCACATGGAGGTAATTTTGATATCCATTCAGTAGAGACAAAGGAGATTTATTAAAACATAGAGATCGACCATGTTTTTTTAATTTTTGTATCTTTTGTTCATTGGAATATTTTGTGCATTCCAAAGAGATATGTTAAGTCCAAATCTGACACTGAAAATTTTCTGAAACATCTCTAAAAAACTTTAAAATTGTTAACCATTAAATTCAAGATACATCATAACGCAATGAGTCGTTTATTAAAAATATTGCAATTTAATTATTTCAGAACTTTGATTATATAATGAGACATTACCATCAATATGGAAAGATTGATGTTCAGATTAATAGAAAGAAATGAGTTTTTTAACTGAAATTGAAAATTTTTAAAGTAATTTTAAATTTGTATCAATTTTTAATATTTATGTTGCTATATTTATTTTCATTAATTGTTAAATTACAACCAAATATTCATAAAGATAAGAAAATATCTATATTTTGAATATTTACAGAACAGAGCAATTTCAGCAATTTATAGTGAGAGATTGAAGATAATGGTTCTCAAGTCCTAAAGATTGATTACTTTTCATAAAATACTTTAAATGATTCAATTTGTTTTAAGTATATGATATATAAAATTCATTTGGTTAATTTTTATTTTCTGATATGTTCTAAAGATTAAATATGAGACAAAAGCAAATTTAAGTGTTGTAAATTTATATAATTCCAATGTACTGCGAGTTATTTTTCTTGCTTATTTATTGCATTTAGCAATTAAAATTTTGCCAATAATTATATTTTTTATTTTATAATTAAATTAAGTTAAGATAAAAATATTTACACGAGATGAAGTTTGTAATACTTTTATAATAGTGTCAGTAATATCTTTTGTTACACAGAGGATGCTTGGTTGAAATAAATGATATATGGACATTTTACTTTATTGCACCTAAGTCACTGAAATTAATAGTTTTATAAGCGTATGCTTTATAATTCGATTCTGACTTTTGTATCAAGAAGTAATTTATAAATCACAAATTTATTGGTTTGAAAGACTTTATTAAATAGATAAATAAGCTTATTTGTCATATCAGAGAGACAGAATTTTTCTTTCATTCCCCTCTGTGACTTTAGCATTTGTATATATATATATATATATATATATATATATATATATATATATATATATATATATATATATATATATATATATATATATATAACACCTATATCATTTCTTAATGACTGCATTCTTTATAACACAAGCAGCTAAAAAAATAGATAATATTAAATTTTTTAATGATGTTCATTTAAAATTTGACATTCAAAAAGTATATCTTATTAGGTATACTTTTTGAATGGCAAAAATTTAAGAAAATGTTGATGTTAAAACATAAAATTGAATCATTTAAAATATTATATGAAAAATATTCAAATTTTAGCACTGGAGGACAATTATCTTAAATCTTTCACTATAAATTGCTGAAGATGCTCTGCCCTGTAAAATTTCAAAATATAGATATTTTCATATCTTTACAAATTAATATTTTGTTGGAATTTAACAATTAATGAAGATTAATATGGCAACCTAAAAATTAAAAATCGATACAAATTTAAAATTACTTTTAATATTTTCAATTTCAATTAAAAAAACTCATTTCTCTCTATTAAGCTAGCAACAATCTTTCCATATTGATGGTAATGTGTCCATATATTCAAAGCTCTGAAATAATTTATTTGCAATATTTTTAAGAAACAATTAACTCATTGCGGTATGATGTATCTGGAATTTAATGGCTAAAATTTTAATGCTTTTTATAGATATTTCAGAAATTTTTCAGTGTCAGATTTGGAATTCAAAAAATATTTTTACTAAAATTAATGATACGAGAGACAAACTTTTACTTCCCTTTGCAGAATTCTATATAAACAAATATTAAATCTTTTAAAAGTTTCTGCAGCATGATCTTTATATTCATTGATAATAGTAACCATAGTTTAAATGGAAAATAAGAACAAAGCCTATACTTAAATTTCAACATAAAATAAAGTATGAATAATTTTAATATATACAAGGAAAAATTGGTAGAACAATAAGTTACCCACAATTTAAAGAAATTATCGATTTAGTTAATTTGATACATTGTTTAACAAATAGTAAATCAAACATTGAACTAAAAATATGTATTATTCATAAAGGTATTCAATAAGTTTTTCAAAAATTTAAAATATTAACATTATAGATTTTCAAATAAAATAGGTTAAAATGGTAAATTTAAAAAGAAATATTTAAAGAAACAAATATGAAAAATGATTAAGCATTTTTATAATCATAATTAAAATATTAATAATCTGGCATAAAATATACTATAAAAAACTATTCAAACAAAGTAAAATTCATCTATATATTATTCACTTCCAATCAAAACCCTTTTGCGTACATTTATTTCAATAATATGTCAACTCTCTCTCTAAAACTAGATTAATTCAACAAACTATATAATAATTAGCCATTACATGGGCAACGAATATATTAAACTTAATGATTATAGTTGAAATTAAAGACATTCTAAAAGGAATTCTAAATTAAACTAACAAAAATCAAATAAAAATTAGACTTCAAAAAAAAAATGAAACTTTTCAATATTAAAAATCAATTCCTTGAACTGAGGAGTTACAAAAATAGCAATCAAATTATTATTATTTTTTTTTTGTTTTTCATAATACATTTTTATCAATCTAATTGTGCGCAAAAGATAAGCAGTTTATTCTGTAAGAAATGCTCTCATATCTTCACTTCGTTTCACCTAAAAATCATTGATTGTTACGAAGATATTAAAAAATATTAAATGACATTCACTGAGTAATATTGCCCCAGGAATATTATACAATATTAATACATGTTCAGAAGATTTCAAAAAAAGATTAGTACACCATAAATTTACGTGAATAACCTTAAGAAAAATAAGTTTGAATCATTATCTTCTGAAATAATTCACTTTATTATAACTCCTAAATTTTTTAGAAAAAACTAATTTTCTGAATATAATTCTATTCTATTATTCTATTCTGAATATAATATTATTTAATATTAATGGTTCGACCTTCGGCATTCATCGGTATTCGCAATGTTGTCCAACATTGATAGAATATTTACCAATAACTTTGTGCTGGGTAATTAGAAGAAACCTAGGTATGTTAACGCTGTTGCGTTAACATATAGACAACGCAAAACATTATCATATAAGCGATATCATATACACAACATAGAATTTCGAAATATTGAAAACTATAGTCCCTATAAATAATAATTTTTCACAGCAAAGAGCAGTGGTGTGGGTCAAACAGCATTCTAACACTTCCATCCCACGTATTAAGTAAAAGTAAAAGATAAAAAATAATAGCACATAAGTAATAAATCGACAAATAAATGTGCCAGTAAATAAACATAATATATATATATATATAAAAGCCCGGTTGCTTAGTGGCACTCCCATGACACAGGTCCGAGGTTCGATCCTCGTGCTGAGCAAGGTTGACTCAGCCATTCATCCCTTTAGTGGGTCGATTAACTGAGTTCCAAGCTTGCTTGGGAACTAAAAACTGGGGGTCTTACGTTAGGCTGACCACCTAACTGCGACATATGCTTCGCACCCCATGGCTCTCGTTCATGAAAACAGTTATGGGCACTGTAGGCCTTGGCCCACATGGGCTGTCGTGCCATGGAGTTTAGTTATATATATATATATATATATATATATATATATATATATATATATATATATATATATATATATATATATATATATATATATATATATATATATATATATATAATGGATGTTTAACAGATAATAAGGATTATATACTTCGTAAATATTTGTATTTTATATTTAACCAAGAATTCTTTACACATATCATTACTCTTTAATTATGTTGAATTTATTATTACTATGATGAGTATTTCTGTTTTGGGAGCCATTCACCTTGAAATCACAATAAAGTAATTTAATTTGAATTTTAAATATTATGCTCATTCATTTGTTCCTTATATAAGAAAATAAACTTCGATATTCTCAGACATTCAACGGTGAACTTCGCCTTGTTCGCTACCATTCAAAGAGTGTTATTTGAAGGAACGCAGCAAATTCGTCGACAAGTCGGATACGAAGCTGTCTCGATGTAATACAGTTATTTATCATGCGTGACGTAGATGAAAGGCTATCTGACTTCATGAATATTTTAATCCAATGAGAATTGTAATAAAGTGGTGTAGAGAGAGAGAGAGTCATAATATCAAATGGAACGTCAAAAACAAACACTTTATGGTTAATAGTTAAAAATCAATTAAAAATTTTTATTATTATTAAAGATTGACATTGCAACTCTTATTTCTAAAATCCATACAACTTGTAGGTTTATTTTAGTGCAAAGGAATAAATTTACTGAATAATTTTGTTGTATGTGAATTTTGATTTCGATATAATTTATTAATTACTTTACAATGTGCTTGGAATAGTATTAACGAAACAAGCATCCTTTTAAGATAATAATGTACATACATAGCGGTGTAGGTGAGACCTGGACTGTATCTTTAGGGTAACGGGTTTGAAATTCTTGCACATTACTAAATGCCACATGATTTTTCACAACGTCCAGCTGACGAGGTCTCAACTGAGATGTCGCATCCTCCTCTCCACATCCACGTCACACCAGTGGAAGGACTTTGGAAGTCACATATTAACTTGGACACGTCCTCAACGAATGTATAGGCTGCAACCCAGTGAGGGAGTGTACGTGGTCACTCTCAGAATTACTGCCCTCGTCATATGATGCTTCACTTTCTGATCTTAACGAGAAGCGGCGTGAAGCTTCTGAGTCATTGGAGCTCCGTTAATAATGTGGAATGATAATCTCCAGAATCGGTGCCTTAATATTACTAATGCATTGGCTATTTATTTATGTATTATTTTTTTAGAAACATAATATTGACACTAAAATAATACAGCAATATTTATTAGTATATTAAGTAAGAATGTAACTACATTTTTATTTGAAAATTCTTAAAGAAATCTATTTTTTAAATCTATCACACAGTTGGAAAATTTCACAAACGAAAAATGTAGAATTACGATATTTTTGAAATTACCTTTTCCCGGTTGTGATTGGCATTTTATTCTAAAATTTTTATTTCATTTCTTGTAAACTTTAAATTTGAGTTTCATTTCCTACGACGTATAATAATAATATTAAGAAACAAATATTTATTATAACAAATTTATCCGATTCTATTAACAAATTAGACCTACAATGCATTTAATTTAAATTCTTAATTGTTTTCCAGCAAGATAAGTGAATTTGGTTTTACTTTTAAAAGTTAAATTAAAATGTTTAATATAAGAAATAGTTTCAGCTCACACTTTTCAATAGTTTTATTGTTTTAATAATTTAGTATTAGGTATCAGTTAAAAAATTGCATTTATATTAAAGAGAATGATTTAAACTTTAAGCCTACATATTATATTTCTCAGCTAAATTTTATTTACACAAATTAGAGCAGAACGGTGGAAAATGTTTCAGTATAAAATAATGGTTTTTACTGGAAATTTTCCCATACTTTTTTGGGAAATTTACGCTGTAAGTTAAACTGCTGTTCACGCATCTGCTAATAATTTAAAATCAATCAACAGATTTGATGGGATATCTCCCATCTCTAAACCGCAATATCTCCTGCCAGAAAAGTAAACAATTACAAAATGACTTATCCAAATACAGATGTAGTTTCCGTTTTCCCAGCGCATGAGAATTTATTTTATTTGAAACTTTTTACAAAAATGAATTCAACATAGTTAATCGATGCATTTTATTTTATATTCAATGACTATTTTAAATATTTTATTCAGTTCCTCTCCTACCACTACATGTATATATTTAGATTATTTCTCAATTTCCTAAGAATATTGCTTGCATGCACAATGCTTGTAAATATTAGAATTCGTTCTTATTTTGTTACTTATTTTTAAACCTTATTTAAATAGATTTAATTTAAAAAAATCCACTCCCTTTTTTAAGAATTCTAAATTTCTTGAAAATTGACATCGTAAATATTTTTTACAAATTATGACGCAAATTACCTTGATCATAAGTAAATTTTACGCATGAAAAAATGCTAACTGCAAATAAATTTGTGAATGAATTCCATAAATTTTGCTTAATATTTTTAAATGAGAAAAGAAAATATTTCAAACAAAAGATAAATTCATTGCATGAGAATGGTCTAAAATAAAATTTTAAATTCAGTTAAGCAACAAATAATTTTTTTATCTATTTCGGTAAGATAAAGAAATTTTTGATGCAAACAAAGCTCCAAGTTTAAAATACATAAAATGTTATTCAATATAGAAAATAATAAATACAAAAATATTTTAAGATGTTTAGATAAAAAGGAAAAGTGATTACATTATTTCTTAACTTTGTTTTATTTATACAGATTACTGATTTCTTTGGTATTCAAATGCTAATCATTCTGACGAAAATAAGAAAAATCTAATAAGTAAATTCCATTCATGTTTTACGAAATTTTAAAAAATGGTCATTGATAATATATATTTTATACTGATAACTAAATAAAGTTTTAAAAAAAATGAAGTGATTCCTATTCGTAATGTATTTAAATAATCCTTTTAAAGACATATCACTGCTTTATAAAATAAGAAAAATAAATGCAATATACATTTAAATATATACATCGAAATGCATATTATATTTGCGAAACACACGTTTTACTAAATAACTTGTACTATGTTTTGAAATAAATTGAATGTTTGCGTTTTTATTATCTACTAGTACGTGTAAATGAGCTTAATTAATATTTAACGGATAAAAGCATAAACCATTTCGCAATTTTAAAAATATAATTTCAATGCGACATGTAGGATATCCACTGTCATTAAGTTCTTTATTTACATTTTTACTTTAATATCAGCACAAATGTGGACGTTTCCCACATATTTTGAAACTACGTAATGAAGAAAACCCCTTCCTGAATAATATGCTTTTTCAATAATACCTTCATTTCCCAAGTTATAAAAATTTGCAAACAACCTCTTTTAATGCCTATGGAACAAGACGTACCTTAAGAAATATTTTCGATTCTGGACGTAACTTCAGAAAACACGCATTGTAATTATTTACTTTGCCTTCTTTCGATTCTGTGGTGTAGAGAGCATAACCTTCGCTCATTTCGGAGATAACCCATAATAAATAGAAATGCAATAGAAACTCATAATGAGAGAATATAATGCATATAACAGAAGCGCCTTCTTAAAAATAATTCAAGATGGAGATAATTTTGAAGGCATAGGATACTCTATTAAAGTTGAAACACTAGAAATCAAATTTTAAAAAAATCAAATTTTTTTTAATAAGATTCGAAGCCAAGCTGGCAGCTGATTGGTTAGCGCTCTTGCCTTCGGTTCAACAGTTCGTGGGTTTGAATCCCACCTAAGCAACTCGTCAGAGCGATTGGTTGATAATTTGTAGGATCTGAAGGATCCTTACCAGCCTTTAGGACAGGAATCACTATTGCTTCTTGCCATAGAGATGGAAATTCATTTTCAGTCCAGATTCTATTGAGCAGGTAAAGTAAGTTGAACAGTTAGTCTGGACTTAAATGTTGAAGCATAAGATAACTGATTGCATCAGGTCCTTGACTGGTGTTATTGGCCTGCTATAAAGCTTTCTTCAATTCAAACATTCCAGATTCACAGTTGTACGGTAAGACTTGTCGATGGTTGAAGCGAATTGGTACTCGCTCATCACGAGTCTGTCCTCAAAAACGAAGGACTATAAGAGTTCGAGCTTGAGACGTTAGCAAATGCTTCACCAAGGACGTTAGCAATATCCGTAGGAGAAGAGTATATAGCAGCTCCGGATTTTAAAATAGGAATAGAAAATTCTCTATAAATTCCATTGGCTGTTTTCACCTTTCTCCACAACTGCTTACTGGAAGTTTAATATGTTATTGAAGATACATAGCAGGACCAGGATTCCTTCTGACTTCGACGACGAGCTCTGCGAGCTAATGCTTTAGCTCTCTTAAATGCGATGAGATTCTCCGTTGTGGGGTACCTCCTAAATATCCCCCATAACTTCCTCTGATTTTTATATGTTTCTTAGCATTGTTTGTTCCACCAAGGTTTGCAACGCCTGTGTGATATAGAGGAACTCTTAGGTATTGATGCATCAGCTGCATTCTTAATTGTTTCAGTGACTTTACTAATGGCAATATCAATATCTTCGATCGAAACCATTTTATCATCAACAACTGCCGATTGTGTAAATAACGTCCAATCTGCCCGACTGTACATCGTAAGTAGGTAAGCGCTGTCTTACACTACTACCTCCAGTCTGGGAGATGACGAGAAGAAAATGATCGCTATTATGCAAATCATTTTCTACATTTAAATTTAACAATGACAGAAGTGAGGGAGAATTAATGGCCAGATCGAGAGAATGAAATGTTCTTGTGGGTATGTGAAAGTAGGTCTTCTCGTTGGTATTAAGCAGACAGAGACTGTGTTATCTGAAATAATGAAATAAACCGCTCTATCTGCCGACCGCGAGAATTTGTATCATCACTTCCCTAAAAGAATTATGACCGTTAAAGTCACCTAACAGCAGAAATAGTGTTGGCAGCTGATCTATTAATGCATCGAGTTCCTCTTGGCGGATGACATCGTGTATACAAACTACAGACTGTCAACAAGCATGATGTATGAATTCGCACAGCTACAGCCTGTAGTGTAGTATTTAAATGTTGGGCAGTGCTGGGATAGTTGTTGGATGTTAATATGCAAACACCTCCAGACACTGCACCATCGTCACCACAGTCTTTTCTAAAGCTTTTAAACCCACGCATGGAAAAGTTATTGCTAGACTTCAAGAATGTTTCCTGAAGTGCAACACATGCGAGGTTGTAGGCTGAAATTATAGACTTGATGTCATCATGATGAGAACGCAAACCGTGGCAGTTCTAAGAAACAAGGAAGTTATTGTTCAATTTGAAAAGCTCTTTCCCCGGAGCTGGAAGGCATGTCATCTGACATCTCCTCAAACGATAGATCTTCGTCCGAGGGATGTAAGGAAACAGAGTCAGCTTCCAGGGATAAGGCTTTACGGGTGAATATGGAGGGTCTAGAATTGCCCTCCTTTGCAGATCTTAGTTTTAAGCCCTTTATACCTTTTGATCTTGCAATAGGAGCTTTTCTGCGGGTAGTCGATGTGGAGGTCGATTTTGGCCTTTGTACAGATGTAGGGGGTAATTTAACTATCGGAAATGAGAGAGCATCCGTTTGTGTGCTAGTCGTTCTGGTGACCTTGGCAGCAACAGTCGCATAGCTGACTCCTACTTGAGGTGTGCGAGCTGTAACAGCACGTCTCGCCTCAGGATAGAAACAAATCAGGATAGGATCTTAACTTTGGTGAAAGTGATCTCTTTTTCCAGTATCCAGATAGGACAACTTCTAGCGTAGGAGGGGTGGTCACCCTTACAGTTGACACACCTCTGCTTTGCAGTACAAGACGAACTGTCGTGGCCAACTGCTGCGCAGCGAGCGCAAGTCAGTTTGCCCCTGCAAGTCGCTTTGGAGTGACCAAATCTCTGGCACTGTAAACAACGCAAAGGATTTGGAATAAACGGCCTAACGGATAGATGCATATACACAGCTTTAATATATTGCGGTAGGTCTGGCGTCGCAAATGTTAGTACGAGATGTTTAGTATTAATAATTTGCCCATCCCGTCTGACAGTGATGCGTTTTACTGCACAGACTTTTTCATCTAAGATCTCGTCCGCAGGCGTGATAAACAAATCCTTGGCGGATACCACACCACGTGAAAAGTTAAGATTAATATGAGGTTGGACGGACACCTCAAGGTTTGCAAGCATGTTCATGTTGCTAATCAGAGTTGCTTGAGCTTCTGAAGCAACTTCAACCATTAGATCTCCAGAACGAAGTTTCCGGATGCTTTTTACTTCTCCGATATTGCCAGAAATACCTTTTTGAATTAGGAAAGGGGATACTGTATCAAAAGTACCCTTCTTCCGTTTGACAATATAGAATTTTGCTTTTAGTATAGTCAAGGTATGCTCCCGTGGGAGGGAAGAGAAATTACTAGTTTCCACATATAAAATGGAAAATTCGGGACCTGACGGCACCACCCACCACAGATTCCAACAAGGGGGTGCAGACCAGCTGCACCAGTGCTAGTCAGGTCCTATACGCTCACAGTACATCTCTGAGATGGCCTCCACCCTTAACGAGTCATCCAGTAGATGTACCGATCACTTGATCCATAAAGCCGATTGATGTGCTGAGGACCACAACACACCTCCCGTTTACCTGAAGTAGAGGCCAAAGTAATGTGTTGGTCTCTGGGAGCCTCAATTACCAGGACCCTCCTTTCCACGGATACGGGTCTCCACGCTCGGCAAACACGTAGGTGATTTAGTCCGCAAGAGGAGCTTATAGCAACAGAGCGGCAAAAGCTACTCAAGGGGAGCCCTCAACCTCTTACGAGGCAACCACAATGAGGGAGAAGAGGAAGGAAAAGCAGAAGAGTAGAGGAGAGAAGAAAAGAAAGAAGAGAACAGATCACTAGAGTACTTCGGAATTGTGACACCCGTGCTTACATAAAGAAGGTAAACCCCCTGTGGGGTTTTCCTTAACTGATGCACTGAGCATAAGAGTTTTTCATCGAATCAAATTCTCACTAAGAATTTGACTTTAAATTGTTTTTTTCAGGGTCTAATTAGACCTTATATGAGAAAATAGTTTTAATATTTATATCTTATAATTTTATTTTGGGGAGTTTTCTCAGTCATTTATTTTACCAACGAAAAAATTCTACTTATTTTTAATGTTTAAAAAGACTTTCTTCCAATTTTTGAATATATATATATATATATTATTTTTATTATTATTAAATAAAGCTTATTTTTCCTCCGAATTATCTTAATATTGTTTTATGCAATGGTATATTTTATTTTTTTTTCAATAATTTAAGCATTCAAATATATTTTTAATTTTTTAAAGAACAGTATAATAATTATTCCTGCTTATATTATACTTCTTTAGAGTGATTTCTTTTAAGTTAAAATATGCTTTTGTTACAAATTGAAATAAAATAAAAAAATATTAAATATTATTGTGAATGCTTAAACACACACACATTAAACATTTATTAATACATTTGTTCTTTTAACTTAAAAAAAATTTATCAGCATAAAGGCAACAAAGCAATAACTAAAATAAAAATTCAGTGAAATTTTGTATTATTTAATAAAATAATTTATATTTTTCAAATATTAAAAAAATTTTGTTTTTCCTATTTGATTGGTATCGTCTATGATCAAAATTTGCTATAATTAAGACTCATCTTTGTATGCTTCCCTAGAATTTTTGTATTGTTTGGTGTTACAGACATTTTAACAAATAAAACAGAAATTGATAATTCCCAACTGTCGCCAAGAGTATTTTACAACCCTATGGAAAGAAACATACAACTACAGGAGGCTACTGTTTACTTCCTGTAATTAACACTTTGTAGAAAAAAGAATCAGAGCTTGCTTGAATTTTATTCAATCAGTCAAACTCCTCCACACCCGGTACAATTTTTTGTGACATGCACATCTAAGCAAAGAAATGTATGGAGTGGGGTGGGGTCAATAGCATATTGCGCTTCTATTATGCTTTTGGATACTAAAAGTGAATCTATAACTGTTCTGATACTATTAACACATTTAAATAATTTTAGGAAATGAAATAGGCATGAAATTAATTCATTGGATTAGTTTAGTAATTTTTTTTTAATCACCTTTGTCAGGTTCCTTCTTTGCTTGGTAAGGAAGAGACTTGATCATAATTAATTTAATCAGCTAGTGACAAAGTTTAAAGTCAAAATCATTATTTCTAGGCGATTTTATAAATTTTCTTTTAAAATGAAGATTCCCAAATTCTTGACTCACTGTAATCCTTATTTAGATTGCCGAAGCCGTAACCATCGAATGTAATTCGATTTAATTCCTTATAAGAAAATTAATATCATGTTATGTAACATTTTAGAAAATTAAAATTTCCAGAAAAAAATTTCAATTTTATTTTTTAAAAATAAACAATGACATCCAGCGAAGTGCTAATGTTATATTTATCAGCTGATTAGAAATTCTGTTCTTTATTTTGGATAGAAAAATTCATTTGCTTAATTAATATTATAAGTCTTCTTCATATAACTTGGATCAGTCATCCAGTGAAAAAATAATTAGGGCTGTCGTAAAAAAAAGTGAATTTTAATGCACGTTCTCTGTATCTAACAGCAATATTTAACGCATCCAACAAGTTTGAAAATTATTCAGTGTTATCCTGTGAAGGCAATCAGCTATATCGCATGAGCTTACCTTTTGGAATTCTCCCTGAAATTATTGATCCATAAATCAAGAAAAGAAAATAATTTGTTTTCTCATATCTTGATTTAATTTGTTATAAATAAACCGAGATATGTGAAAATATCATATGTTTAAAAATGAAGTTCACCAGAAATATATATATATATATATATATATATATATATATATATATATATATATATATATATATATATATATAGTGTGTGTGTGTGTGTGTGTGTGTGTGTGTGTGTGTGTGTGTGTGTGTGTGTGTGTGTGTGTGTGTGTGTGTGTGTGTGTGTGTATATATATATATAGATATGATTGAATGAATGTGTAGTTATTATAATGTAGTTATATGTTAGTATTTTATGGTATATAAATTTAAATAGTCTTTACACATTAAATAGGACAAACAATTTTATGATTTCATTAGTTTATTACATACTGACTGACATTTATTCTTCATAAAATTTAAAGATTTTATTATTATTATTATTATTTTAAAATTATATCGTTCTTAAGAATTTCAGAGTAATTACTCTTTCCTACTGCTGTTGATAACACTGTTTACTTACTTTTATTTTATTTATAGTAAATTGTGTTATTTGTTAAAATAGGCAGTAAGTGTCACATAAAAAATAAGAGTTTAAAGAATAATAAACTATCATCAACTGTTGTTCAGTCTAAAATGTTTTTCATGATCAAGTGTAAAGTATAACATTTTTAAACTTCTCAATAAATTAGATAAGAAACAAAAAGTTGAATTTGTCGAGAAAAAGTTGAGAAGTTACGATGAAGGGGTGTACTTTTAGTGATGTGAATTCTGTCACATCAGTATGATAAAAATATCCATACACGAAAGTATTCTTATCACATTTCTTGAACTAATAAATGCACATTTTTGAAAAAAAAAATTTCGGATTTTATCTTTAGAGCATGAATAATTTTTTATTCAATCTCTTATATTGAAAAACAATTACATTATAATTTATTGTATATCTTTCCGAATATATTAATAAAAAGAACATGAGATTACAATTAATGTTTATATACGTACGTATGTATTTAAATATTTTATTTCTTTTAGAAATTTAAATCGAATAATTTCATTTTTATAATTTTTTATACATTTTGGTCTGAGACATACGCAAGTGGAAGTGTGGAAGTTTAGTAAATTATTATCTTTATTTAGCTACTTTTGTTAGTAAACTTATAATATTTTTATGGAAAAGTAAAGTTAACCTATAAATAATAAGAATAAAAATATATGGTATAAAACATTTTCACTTGTTGATAATCTAAAACATATATTTTATGACGAAAATAAAAATTAAGACGAAATCACTTCAAAACTGAATTACTGGGATGCGAAAATCCTTTTTACAAAATGTATAAAATTTCTCTATTGAATTCAGTATAATAGTACTTATAATTTTCAAAAATTAGAAAAGAATAAAAATAAAGTGAGAGTGAACTGCCTTTTTGTTCCCTGGGATAGAATACAACTACCAAGCAAATATGGCCTTGGTACGGGATTTACTTACAGCCATAAAAAAGATAAAATTTGGCTCATCAGGCATAGACTGGCCCACCTTCACCCCAGAGTAATAGTGTAACGTCTTTAGGAATCAACTTGGATTGCTCTTTTCTCATTCAATTTGTCTTGCAATATGTTTTTAATTAAAATTGTATTTTTTAAAAAAAGCTGAAACGTGATATCATAAGATGTTGCGACGTATTGAAATATATATATATATATATATATATATCTATATCATATATATATATATATATATATATATATATATATATATATATATATATATATATATATATATATATATATATATATATATATATATGCCGACCGATTGCCTGAGTGGTTAGCGTTCCTGACTCCTGAGCTGTTGGTCCCAGGTTCGAATCCCGGTTCGGATGTTTCTTTCCTTCTCTGTTCTCTCTGTCCTTTCTTCTGTGATATTGTATGAATGTGGCCCACCCTATAAACGGGTTTGTGGTGGTATGGCGCGGGTAAAACTACTCACTTCCGTGACTTGGTTCACAGGTGCTCGCTGGGTAACGATAAATGAGTAGCAGTTTCTGGCCTTGTTGTGGCATAGGGTTCAGTCACCCTTGTGTGCCCGCCATCACCATTGGATATATATATATATATATATATATATATATATATATATATATATATATATATATATATATATATATATATATATATATATATATATATATATATATATATATATATATATTCATACCCCTGCATATCAAAATTTCCATTTTTAAATATATTTTGATAAATAGTAGTACTGAAAAATTATAAAAAAGTAGATTATGTGCTGAAAATGGTTTGAAATCCTCTAAAAAATATTTTACTTTAAGTGCATAAACGATTAAGAAATCAAAATCAAAAGAAGAAAACACTTTTAAATGAAGCACAAAAATTAAAAGCAATGATATATATAAAAATACTTTTATAGGAAAATATAAATTTGAGGGTGATGGAGAAGAATAATTTATTTACTTATGTACCTAAAGATGAAAAAAATGTATAGCTAAAGTGTCGCTTGATACTTTTAAAATGAGCATTATAAGATCATTATTTTCAAAATTTTATGATTTTTGGCGAGTTAAAATGAGAATAAATACGCTAAGAATTAATATAAAAAAAATATTTAAAGATGGTGGTATAAATTTGGCTGCAAGCTTTGAGCTCTAATGTTGGATACCTGGAGTTCTAAAATTTTGTTACAGATTAAGAAAATTTAAGAAATTTAAAAATGGTATTAAATTTAGATAAAATATATATAAGACTCTAAACTATTTTACATTTCGAGGAATTAAATATTCAGGACATTTTGTAACGTTTAGAAGCTTTTATTAAGAAACATACATTATATTTTAATTTGTTGAGAGACTAAATTCATAATACAAAAAAAATAGAAAAGTTATTCATTTACTTATTGACAAAGTGAAGATAATTTAATTCTTAAATTAAAGACTCTATTTTCTTGAGGTGAATTCACTTCTTCAGATACGAATGATGATATCGCCATATTTGAACTCAAAAGTGCGGATTATGTAATAGGTTATATTGTTTTTAAAGCTTGCTTAGAAATATATCAAGAAACAATGTCGAGATGCCTGATCAATCTAAATAGAGAGGTAGTCTTTCCATTCCAACAAAAATCATTGATAGAAACTTTAAACCAAATGTAAGAAATTTTACATAAATTTTGTATCGAAATATTTTATAAAGGAAGAAAAGCTATTGCAATGTTAATAAATAAACTTATTTTCTTTTTTATTGAAAGAGATAAGAAATTCGACATTTTTGTCCATTTGAAAATATTTATTAAAGTGACGTATTTAGAGAGAAGCGAAACTATTTTGCTTTCTCATAAGGTCCATTAAAAAATAATAAAATCTCATAAAATTAAAACAAATTGAAATTCAATCAAATAAAATAAAATAAGTATATTTTATATTTTTAATTTAATTTGAATATTGAGATAAAGTTTTGAACATTAAATGAGTTATAATTACAAAATTGTTCAATTTTTTATGCATCTGTAGCTTTTCTGCTGAAGTAAAAGTAAATAGAATAATATTTCTTCTCAAAATCTCCGAGCAGAGTTTTTGCTCCCTGGTAGTCACTTTGGGTGACGGAGTTCCTGAGCTCTAGGCACGCACCTCCAATTTTATTAATTTGACTCCTAAAGGGCTGAATTGTTTGTCTTAATGAGGAATATTTTTTGATTTAAATTCTTTTTTAATATATATATCCTATGATTTGGTTAATCGTAGAGTCCGGCATTTCCTCTGGTATGGCCCAACTGACAGTAACTTTATTTATCCAAAATAAAGGGAGGTTATATAGTTTGGGGTAGTTACAATCCATAACACTGTACAACTCTATAATATTCAAGATAACAAGTATGACAAAAAAAATTATCTTGATTACTGTTTCTTGGCTATTATATTTATAGTTATATACATTAACGGCTATTTACATAGTTTTCCTGTTATTTACATTTTTCTGATTAAATAAAATATATATACAATATGATTGAAGTTACTTCCCAGTACTTTGCTATATGCAGATTGATATATTTTAATACAATTTAAATCCAGTGATAGCTATATGAGCTACACATACATATTTACATTGATGCAAATCAGTAACTATGTGATTTGTTCAGTACAGCTCTGTGTATTACCTGTAGATGCAAGTGGTTTATAAAGCATATTTATATCTATAGCTATAATTGCATTTATAGAAAAATTACAGAATTTGACTAAGTCTTGACTTTATGTTTACATTGTATAGGTTTTTATTTATGTTGAGTTAAAATTCCATCAGGAAAAGCTTTCATATAATCAAATTAAAACGAAGGTAAAACCAAAACAACACTAGAAATAGCAGGGCATGCATAATGGCCTTCAGGATTCCCTTTAGTAGCAACGTAATTTGTTTCGGACGATTAAATTCTTCTCTCCCAGTTGTTCCCCCATCTCTGGGAATTGTCCGTGACGAATTGGTGGAAAATAAGGGAAAAAGAGTAAGAAAAGAATTTATTTCATACATGTTTTTATTTTTTTGAGTTTATTCGGATTTTATAGATGTAAGTTTTAATTAATGTTATATTAGGTTTAATTTTGCATTTCGAAGGATTGCCTTGGGACGGTGCCTATTTTCTGGTACATTATAATTGTATTCTGGCTGATTACTTATTAAGGGGTCTGGTATTTGCGTTAAATTATTATAGAATTATTTGGCCAGTCTATTTATATGATCAGTTATATATATATATATATATATATATATATATATATATATATATATATATATATATATATATATATATATATATATATATATATATATATATATATATATATATATATATATATATATATATATATATATATATATATATATATATATATATATACCCTGAAACTTTTAAATTCAGAGATTTAGATTTAGAAGTTGGAAAATACCATTTTTGATATCTGAAAGAAATCAAAACAAAATTTGGATCTTCATTAATTGCAAAACTAGAAGTAAACGATGTTGAAAAATAATTTTACTTAAGTTCTTCTCAAGCTGATTTATTTGAAAGAGCAATTAAAAAAATTAATAAAACTACCTATATTCAATTACATAGGTAAAATAAATGATAAATATTATGATTACAAGCTGGAAGAAGTTATAATGTTTATCTTTTTAAAAAAAAACACATACAATGGCTTTTATCTTACCTTTTCAAAAAACTTATAAAATTATTGCATTTCTTATTAAAAAACATATATTTCGTTTAAATTTTAAATATAAAAAAACAATTTTTATCATATAACTACTTAAAAAAATTTATTTTTATCAAAAAAAAAGATAAAGACATGAAAATAATGCATTTTTTAGTGATAATTTTTTCAGTGGATGGTCATATTTTTTTGTTCAAATTTTAAAAGTGTAAAAAAGCTCTATTTTTAACCATAATCAGCTTAAAACACTAAAAATACTGTATATATTCGTGAAAAAGATGATATTTTTTAATGAAAAACACACTTTTTGTTTAAATATTAAATATAAAAAATGCTCTATTTTTACAAATTTTTATCAAAAAGCAGCTATAAAAATTGCAAAATAAGTCTTATTTTGCAAAAAAATCGCATTTTTAGAGTGTCCCGTCCTCAAGCCCTCCTTCTTATACCAATCATATTTCCTGAAACAATGTGATTATAGCAAGATTTTTTTCATTCAATTCATTTTTCTTGTCCATTGATCTGAGAACTTTTATGTGCCTTGATCTGAGATAACGAAGATCAATTATTTCTGGCGAAAGCCAGTCAAAATAAAAATAATTTAACTTAGTTTTCATTTGTGTCTTTCAAAATATATCATCTTTAAAAATTTGTTTAGTTTTAATGACTTTCGGGGACTAAATGACAAACCAACAGAAGTTTCGTTCACTAACATGCAATTGTCCTTTAATTTGGTAATAAAATTTATGTTTTTTATTTATACTCTTACTTCTTTTGTTTTTCTGTCTTTCTGCATAAAATTGAATCAAAATTTTTTTTTTTACAAATTCACTCGGGTGAATATTGAGTCATGCATATGATCATTTAATTTCAACAATGCCCTCTTTTCTAATTATTCCATTTTACGTGGGAGCTAAATAAGATAAAATTTTATCATTAAATATCCCACATGGTTCTGTTCTCAGACCGATTTCTTTTTCTAAATCGAGAATGGAAGAATTTCCCCCATACAATATTGCTTTATTTTTTACGTTAGAATATAATATTGTTTTTCCTAAATTTGGGCATCTTGTACAAGGTAACTGGTGGCATGCATCCCCAAAATTTGACGCTGTCAATCGAATTCTCCTCTTCTTTCTCGAAACATCACATAATATGGAAAGTTTAGTAATCTCTTTTTAAATTAACTAATTTTAAATCAAAGGGTAGCTGTTCTCGAGAAATTTGATTTTTTGGAAAACAGCATTCAACATCAAATAAGAAAAGACGTACAGATGAATGCACATATTTTTGTTCAATAGAATCTTGCTGTTAACGTGTTTTATAAGACTGTATTAGAAATCTGTTTGGAGACGATATTGTATTACCTATCGCATCTTAGGAGAAACGAGGTAATTTACGATTTAATTATAGTTGAGGCCATGAGAGAAAAAAATTAGTTTTCTCTAATCAAAATTCGTATCAAAATATTGATGGAATCAAAAACATTTTTAACTTAAAAATATTTTGTAATTGCATGAAGAAAAATAAAAAATAGCTCTAAAACAAATTTAATACAGCTTCAATGAAATTAGAATTTGGCCAAAATTTTTACTCGGATAGAGATATTTTGACATTTAAAAAATACTTGGAAGTATTTTAAACGCTAAAAATTTTCTTGCAGCAGGGAGAAGCCATGTTTTTGTCATTTTCAAAAGACCGGAAGTTTCTATTATGAAAATAGCATTGGTAACACGTTAAAATGTGTTCCGTTGAATTAACATATGATTCAATTTTCCCCAACGGAGGTTTAGCAAAACCCTGGCTCAAAGCCCCCAAGGATGTGACTGTTTCGCTTGATCTCTAAAAGACTAGGTATGACTGTACCAGCCGATTGATTCACTGAGGACCACTGTGTACCACGCGTCCAAAGGTTCGCCCCCGGGGCCAACACGTTGGAATTTTTATTATTAAATGTTTGTATATATATATATATATATATATATATATATATATATATATATATATATATATATATATATATATATATATATATATATATATATATATATATATATATATTTATATTTATATATATATAATAAGAATCAGATTTATATCTGAGCATTTAAAAATTATTAATTTGTTTGTTTAAATGTTTTTATTTAAAGTGATCCTTGCTGATCTTTATTAAATTTCGCTGTCCATTACCAATACTTTTACATTTTAATTAAAATAATAGATTGCTTTAAAAAGTTTAATTTGACCCAATTTCTCTCTTACTTATGTCTTTGATTTACTCTCGTAGGAAACGGCATTAAATATGTCAAGAGTTCATCTTTAGAAAGATTTTGAGCCACAAATCTAGTTGTAGAAGTAATGCATTATCTAATATTAAAAAAGTAAAATTTTGTCTTCAGAATTTACTTAAAATCTGTAAGAACTCTATTCATATTAAATAAATAAGACTAAGCGCAACTGTCTGCTAATTATACTAGAGATGTAAGATTCTCGGGAATTTTTTAAACAAACCGGGAATTTGATGAAAATTGGCAGTTTTAAGGGGAAAAACTCAACCAATTATCTTTCGCTTAATGGATTGTTTTAAATTACATAAATATAAAAAGTGATATAAACTGCATTAATAGGAAAAAATAATGTCTGTTCTCCCTTCTAGTTCGAAAATTAATTAGCCTAAAAAAATAAACAAAAATACTTGTTAAAATAATAAAAATAATGAATTAGTATTTAATAAAAAGTAAAGATTTATTTTTCAGATATTTGAGAGTAAATATTAACATTTCCATGTATTTTTGTTACAAATTCATAAATTCATGCTAAGAAAAGAGAAAAAATTTCCCCAACGATAATTCCAATGATAAGTTATTCTAACATGGTCATAAATACAAAACTGTTTTTCCAGGAAACCTTTCTACTACAGTAATTAATAGTAGAAATTGAGAAAGAAGTTTGTTTTTTATTTATTTTAAAAAATGTTGTCAAGCTAAACTCCAAAAATTTCTTGATCATCCAAAAAATTCCAAAGTTATGGAATTCTTTCAAAACTCAAGGTAATTTTTAAATTTCCCAAGGGAATTAACTGGTCTGGTCTTTTCCTCCTTTACAACACTATGTACAACCCGGAGGAAAAAAGAAAGACCAATCGCGGAAAGGAGAATTTCCCCACCTTTTATCACTGGTTTCTAAAGCAAGGCTTACATGTGGGCGAAATGTGTGGCATAATTATTTTGGTTGACGAATACTAGATTTCCTTTTTCACTCATGACATCGCTTAGCGAAGTGTAAGATTTGGCTGATAATCGCCAAAATAGAAACTGAAATTGATAGAAATTCAAATTTATTTCTATGGGAAAAAAAATCAGAATTTATTTTAAGACGTTTAATATTCTTATTAAGTTACGATTTTTAGAAAAAAGATTCAACTTAACATCAGGAAACTTATTTTTTTGTCCACAGACATAAAAAATGTTTGAATTAAGTAACTTAATAAACAGAAAAAATACAAATTGCGGCACATAAAATCGGCACCATCTTAATATTATAGTATGTGACGTTTTTTATTGATTATTATTTGTTTATATTAGTTAATTAGGTTTTCTGCAATAAAATACCCATATTCTTTGGGATGATAATGAGAAAAATAAATTATATTTAGGAAACGTAGAGGAATTTTACTTAAGCATTTCAGTAGAGAAGCTTCAGTTATGATACTTTCCTCAAGACTGAGCAACATGCCACAGATCAGATTAGGATTTTAACTGCGCACAGGACCTGACTAACCCTATTTGGATCCCTGGGCAATAAATTCTTTTGGGGCCCTCCTCTGCTTCACAAAAACAAACATTTTATTCGATTTGGCAACCAATCCTATTTCATTGACAAAGTAAAATAAATTTTTATTTGAATTAGGTCTGTCTGTGACGTCGAAATCCCTGGAAACTGTCTTGTCTGCCCCTGACTTAATCAGGCTCAGCGTGTGCATGAAGTATTTGCACCTGAAAAGACGATTAACAAAAGCTTGTGGTCTCCTCGATCACTTGACTTTTCCACTTGCGACTTTTACTTGTTAAAAGTTAAAAGGAAGAGTTTGCGAAACCAATGCACATAAGATTGAAAAACTCAAGATTATGACCCAGGATATTGCACCAGCATGTTTCCCTGTACCCAGCCCTAAATTGGGATGTGCTAGTTAGATAGAAGCAGTCAGATGGAGTCTTCATGATTTTGGAGCAAGGCCCAAGCAGAAGACTCCCAATGCTTGGCTTACCCCCAGATGTATCCTTTCACTTGGAGGACATTGTGACCATGCCCAATTTTTGCGTGCCTCCGTCGCCATTAAAGAACATGACGGATCATCGGTTAAGCCGGGATTCAAACTCACTACCTTCCGATAGAGAGAATGACTCCCTAACAATCAGGCCACTGCAACCCTATGGATCCAGGATGCAATAGAATTGCAACCAAAGAATTGACAAGATTATATATAAATCTACTCAGGGATGAGTTTTTGGCGTATTAGCAGAGTACCCGTGAAAATGGCACACATCTTAATGTATTTATTGAAGGAGAAGGGAAGAAAAAGAATGCTGTTTTAAAAATTCATAACTTAATTATTCCCTTAAAAAAAGACATTAGATTCCATCATGAAATTCCTCCGTTTCTAAACTTGGATATTTGTTTAATTTTTTGTTATTTATCGTTTATTTATACAAATAAACTATTCTATGTATTAATTGATTAATTAAAGTGTCTTACGTACGGTGGTTACTTGGGGGAGTAGGGGAGTTCTACTCTGCGGGTATTCGTTATTTGTCAAATTCCGGCCATTCATCATTTCTGGCTTCCTTTATTGGAAACAAGAAAAATAGCTACACACGTAAATAACATTGTGCCGAAATCCGTACATAGACTGGTGCTAGTTATTAATATATTTTCCATAATTAACGCATTTTATATTTTCGCTTACAATAATATTAATATTTCTCAATTTACAAATTTTATGTTTGCAAAATTAAATAAATTTCTTGATTAAATATTTATATATTAACATAATTCCCTATTCACCTTTAATAGTTTGCAATGATTAATTTATTTTCCTGATTACTAATAATTATATAAATATTTGTCTATTTCCGTATTTTATATTTGAAAATTTAAATGAATATTTTCATTAAATATTTAGATGTGTACATAATTCATTATTCGCAATGATTCAATAATTTATAAATCATTTTTTACTAATTATTTGTATTGGCAATTTCTATATGTCATATTTACAAAATTAAATTAATATCTTGGAAAAATATTTATATATAATTGTAATTTATGTGGTGAAAATGCAATGTTATTCATACGGAAATAAACTTCAACTTTAAGGGGGGAGACCACCCTATCTTTCTAGAACAATTTTAAGTCATCTTACTGGAAAACTCTTTGAGGTTTGGTTAAGTGACGAATGACCTAAAGTGCAAAGCAGGCGCAAAGGTGATAGTCAAGACCGGAGAAGTGATTGCTTTAGCTGGTGATTATAACACAGCTTATTACTCAAACAGAGATCCTCTCCTAGATTGGCAAATCAATTGAATTCGAGTTGCAGCATAATCCTCCTGGATTTGGCTACTTTACTCATCGGACATTACATCTGTGCGAGTTCTGTCTTTGGGATCATATGAAACACTTCGTGTACAAGAAGGAGCTAACAGAACTCTGTAGCCTCTTAAAATCTATTACTCACTTATTTCCAAGCATTTTACGAGAAACACTTGAACAAGCAATTGATAACTCTATGACTATGCTGCGCTACTATATATGGTTCAATTACTCTACTATGTATGGTAAATTACTCTAATTTTGCATTTTTAAATGTGGGTGCATTTAAAATGTGGGAATTTGAGTGCGTTCGAATGTAAACAAGTTGTTCATTGCGATAATAAATTTAATATATTATTTAAAACTAATTATTAGTATTATTAAATAGTTAGGTTAGTTACACTGTTAGTTAAGGTAGTATGGTATAACAATTAATGTATAAAAATAGTATGAAAATGATCATTATTTAACTACAGAATGATTTATATATTAGATTATTTATAAATTATTTATTTACAATTTAATATTCCTTGCTGTTTATAAAACGGGAAATATAAATTAACGGAATGCGTATCGCACAAGTTCCATTAAATAAAAACTTTTACATATTGTGTCGTCTCAATTTGTTTTAAATTTATATCAAAATTATTTACATTTTAATTTTCAGTATTGCTTTTATTAATTTTAGGTTTGGAACTATACATAGCATCATTATTTTATTTACTATTTACAACATTTGAACAATTATTAACATTATTAGAAATACTGTTATTTCCTACTACATTTTCAATATTTACTCTATTTAAAAGTATTTTCATTAGTACTATTTACTATACTATCAGATACATTAACACATTTACTGGATACACACATATTATCACACACACAACATTTGAAATAGTATTAGTAATTGCATGGATTATTTTGCATGGGCAACCTGGAAGAATTATAAGGATGCACACCCATTTAGTTCCCCGTCAGGTGTGTGAAAAATTTGATGCAAACAGTTGAATGAACACCTGTCAGACCATCGATCTTCCTTTGTTGAAATATCAGTCTCAAATAAGAAGACCTCCTTTTAACACAATCCAGACACATGGTACTAATACAATGCCAATGCAAACAAAGCCTCCAAGAATAATACATCGAAGCTGGCGATTTGACGTCTTACTAATGGTGATCCCACACCCCGGGGAAGGAGTATGTGTGAACACGTGACTCGAAAATGTCGAACACGCATGAAGCATGGTGATTGGACAGGAATCGGCTTGGCGAGGGGGGGGGCTGATAATATTTTCACATTTTCTAGTTTCTAGTCCTGCCTTAGTAGATGCCATTATAAGTTTTGCTTTAGTAGATGTCAGAACGATTTTTTGAGTGCGTTCAATAATTCGTACTGAGTTCCCGTACAAGGTATGTGTAATTTGATATATAATACATAATATTAAAAAATTCTGATATTAGTTATCTAATTTTTCATCCAAAGATAAAAAATTAATATCTTATTATACAAATACCCAGAAATTTGGAAATTACGCTATTATTTCTCTAGCCTTCCAATATTTCTGAACTCTACAGTTTAAAAAAAACAAAACGCAAAGCACGAGTCGAGATGAGCAGCTTCAAAAATGTGATGCTGTCTGATATGAAAACATACATTAAGAACCATATAAAACTGAAACCATTATAACTGAATCAACTAATTTAAATAAAAAAACATGTTTAAATATTTTTAATTTTCTAAAGCATGTCAAATTGTTTTCATTCATTTATTTTGATAATCACCAGTTTATTGATTAGAAAAAAAAAACCACAATTAATTGCTCTACAAATTACAGAGCTGACAATGACATTATAAAAAAATCATTCTTATCAACAGCATTTTCATGTATCCTTATTTTTAAACTCATGTCTTTTACTTGAACTCAAACCTTTTGGCAAGAGGAACATTTTTAAGTCCAAATTTGATCCAATTGTTTAAAAAAAAATTTATGTTTTTAGGCTAATAAATTCATTATTAATAATTATATAACTATCTGATAAATCTGGGCTTGATAAACGTTTGGAAAATTTCAACATTATGTTAAATGATCAAAGTTATATTATTGTAATAAATAAAATAAAAATTAAATAGAATTTTTTCCAAGATCATTCCTTTATTTAAATGATTTAATTTAAAAAAATGTTTCAGTTAATTATAATAGTACACTTATAAAAACTTTAGAATTGAACAAAACAAAATACTTAATTTACCAAACTAAGTGATTAGAAAATAAGAAATATTTATAAATAAAATATTACTTTAACAATTGAATTTGTAATTCTTAGATAAAAATGTTTTTAATAATTATATTAAAATGTTATGCATTTTGTTTCATTTTTTTCTAAATTTCCAATTTTATAATTTTTTAATTTATCAACCATTATTGGAAGTTTGATATGATTTTTAAATAACTTGTAGAAAAAGTTTATGAAATTATTAGGACCATGTTTGAAATACATTTCTGCTACGTTTTTCTCTTAATTCAATATAAATTTATTATGATATCACATAACACAATGATTGTACATTTTAAAGTTTTTCACTGTAATCATTTAATTAAACATAATTTGTATGATTTAATCTGATAATATCAACATTACCTATTGTATTAGTATTGAATATATAGGCATATATTAAATCATTAATATCAAAAATATAAAAAAATTTAATAAAATTTGTGACCAAATAAAAACATTCATATTTCCATTATGCAAATAACTGGAGTAAATGAAACATCTGCTTTTATTGCATTATTAATTTTTTTTATTAAATATAACATAAAAATAACAAAATTTATAACTTGCTCAGATAATAAAAATGGAGTAAAGACCACAACAGTATGCTTAAAATAACTTTATTAAACACTTCAATTCCGCATTAAAATATATCATAAATTAGTATTAAAATGTAATTAATTTGTTTTGATATACAAAATAATTTTTTGAAATAAGGAAAATGTAAATAACGATTTAAGTTTATAAGAACATCAATTTAATAATTATATTTACACCTACAGAAATCTCTTCTCTGAAATTTATATTAGTTTCCTAATGTTTGTGTAATTTTCTTTTTGATTTTGTATTAAGGAGTTTTTATTTATTAAATCATCATTAATTTTTTACAATAGTATTTGATTGAAATATTAGTAGAAGTTAAGACAATATATTTTTTACTAAATCATTACTGTCATGTTTGCAACATTCTGAAGTTAAATTAATTTCAGTTAGTAGAAGATTTTTTAATGTTACATTGCTTGTGATAAATCTATGATTGTTACACTTCAAAAAATCGTTTTCATATTCAGATGATAATAGTCTAGAAATAATAGTATAATTAAAATTAATTATTTTGACGATTTCATCACAAGGATATTTTAAACAACCCCTATCTATATTTTTAATTTAAAGATAGTCTTCATTTTCATCGTCAATTTCGCTTATTAAATAAGCGCACATTACACATTTAATTTTTTTTCAAGATAGAATGGACGCAATAGTCTGCTATGTATATTAAAATAGTTAACAAATGAGAATATTTTTTAAAATCATTTGAGTTTATTTTCAAATTAAACATTGATTCTTTAGGATCGGGAATATCAAGATTTAGATTTTCATTAACTTCATCATTTAAATTAATTTCTTTAATAATTAACTACTTTTATTAATTTAAATTAACTACTTTTTTGTCATTTTCATTAAGATGAGAATATTTGTCTCTAATATATAAAAGAAAATTTTTCCTGTTCTGCTCTTTCAAAGGATTTGCTATATAATTGACAAATAAACGTTTCAATGTTGCTGGATGTGAAAGAATTAAATACGAGGTTTTACGTAAATATTTATAACAATGGGGTGATATAGAAAAAGCATGGATTATAAAATTAAAAAGTTAGCAAAATATTATAATATAAAAAAGAATATTGCAACCGATAAATCTGTTCTTCTAAGCAATCAAATAAATTTTCATTACTCTCAAAAATTATTTTCAATTAATTAATAACACATTTACACAAATCCTTTAAAATTAATTTTTTCAAAATTTTCTAATGCTTTTAATATATTATCTAAGGTATGAAAGCATTTACAATCATAAGAAATATAAAATAATTTTTCTTATTAATTTGAAAACCTTTAATTAAACTTACCAAATTGAAATTTTCATCAACTGTTATCGATGATTCAAGAACATAAAATTTTGAAGGACTTATCAATAAAAACATAATTATATCTTTATTGTCAACAACAGTCTATGATCATGGAATTTTAAAATGTCTTAAACAGTTCTTGAGTTCACCTAAATCTTTAAAGCAAAATTTATCCCTGTCTTTTTATACTCCTAAGGCACAAGCAAAGTTTTGATTGTCAAATCTTATCTTCTTTGCATCTGGCTCCTCTCGATGATTCTTGGTTGTCGTTAAATATTTTGGTTAGTTTGGAATTATTGAGGGAATGGCATCTAACTTCAATCGTGAGTATCGTAATGGAGCGCTCAGTTTTTTAACCAGTTTTCTCTACATATAACTCTGAACATCTCAGGATATCACTCTTTGCAAAGTGATACTCGCAAACCTGAAAAAAAAAAAAGAAAAAACACTATTAAGATAAATGTAAACTATATATATTTAGTTGTGAATTTTCGAGGACACACACTTTTAAAAGTTGTTTTGATTACATGATATATTTCCTTCTGATAAAGTTCACACACACACACACACAAGCAATATTTATAATCACTAATTTAACTGGTAAAAAAATGTTAAACCTTTATTAAAAATATTAATTTATTTATTTAAAATTTGTGATTTATTTTACAATTTAAATTATGTATATCATGTAATTAAAAAATTTTTATATCTAATTCATTTTCTCACTTTATATTATAGATTAACATAATGAGAACGTAAATAGTAATTATTTCCTCAAATATATTGAATAATTACTCTGCTAGCACTATTATTTATTTCCCAATATGAAAAATGTGAAATAGTAAAATTTAATATACCAATCATATATAATTAAAAAATAATATAATTAATTAAAAAGGGAATATTTTTAGTAGTTGTCGAAGGTATTGAAATTTCCACTAATTAGAGCCAAATTAATTACAGAATAAGAATTTTTATAAGATATAGATATAAAAAGACTTTTTGCTTCATCAGCCTATTTTTTACATCAGCGTGATTCAGAGCCACAGACAGCAATATATCTTTATTTAATTTACTAATGCTAAAGCTATGATATTATTTTTTTAATTATAGCTAATTTATTCAAAGAACTAATATCAAACAGAACTGGTTATTGAATCTAAGATTTAATTAAAATGACTGTTATGATATGTCAAACAAATACCTTTCTATGATATCGAATATTCTGTTTCCAATATAAATAAACTATACATATATTTATATGTATTCGAATCTAAACAGTAGCATATGGAACAGGGAGTCTTTGGTGTCTATAATGAACCGGTTGAAACTTACTCTACAGATAGGAGATATTCCGGTTCAGGAACGGGAGATATCCCTCCTAATTCATTATAGTAAAAATATTGATTTTCTTTCAAAACTAAGTAGGCGGTGTAAATCTTGAGGTTAAATTGAGCTTACCATAAATATTCATGTACATCATAATTAAGTGTGAATGTAGCAACAAATATTTAAGAATATCTGATACATTTTAGTATTAGAAGAGTTAGTTTTTAATGCCCAAAATTCATTAATAATACTTTTAAATTAAAATTTTAAGAATTTTCATTAAGTACTGAAATTGATTCCAGTTAACAATGAACATTAAATAAAATCTCTTTATAAGATGTATTGGAAACGTTTATTGATATTGATTACTATTTCATTTATCTGATAAACTTTATAAATTATTTTTAAAAATTTTACAAGTATTTACGTGAGGCATAAGTAGGATAAAATCCGTCTTTGTAAAGAAGATTTATTAAACAAGAAACATGTATTCACATGTCAGTTTTAGGAATTGCAATAAATTTTTTCAATAGTAACATATTTAAAAGAATTTGGATTAAAAACAGAAATTACCGGTTATGTAAGATATTTAGCGGAGAATTCATGTACACTTAATGGTTATTTTATTTAATTAACTGCATATATGATATCATTTACATTTTAATCAAAATAGTTTAATTTTTATTTTGAAAATATGTATTCATAAGCCTTCTTTTAAATTGTTTATAAGAGTTAACATATTTACCATGATCAAAATGACTTTCCCTTTTTTCCATACTAAATTACGATGTTAATTTTTTATAATTTTTTACGAATATTTTATTAGAGAATTTTAAAATTATGAATAATATTTTATTTGTGTTATTAGTTATTGATATACATTCCTTTTGACATTTTTAACCATGAAATTAATTTATCTATCTAATAAATTACGTGTCTAAAATTATTGTTTTTAACAATAATCTGAATTTTTTCCATTAACTGACAATTTATTAAGTTTTAGAAAAATTAAATTTCTTGTTTTGATTAGCTGTTTTCAAATATTCATGTTAATACATTTAAACATTATAAAAGGACTGTTCTCACATATTTTATTTATCAATCTGATTATGTAGTTTTGTCTCATTTTGTGGTTACTAATCTTTTCCAAGGCAATGGAACATTAACCCGTTCACCATGTTGTATCTGCATTTTTTTATGTGGAGAGCTTTACTGCATATATTTTTAAAGTGATACGCTACATTTAAAATAATTTCATGGTTATTTCATTCCGATTTTCCATTCATGGTCATTTGATTTAAAGAGTCTGACCTCATCTTTATCTGACAACTGAAATCTTTCTTAGGTACTTCGCTCTTTGGCATCAGATGCTCAATATCTTCAGATTCAGAGGTCGGAATATCAAATTCCACCATCTTTAGCTCTCATTTTTTATGCCATTTATATGTCCTATAAAAAAGAAATATAAGTGTAAGTACTATTAGGAACCAACAGAAGTCACAGAAATATTTAAAAGTTAATAAAATTTTTAACAGTTCCTTCTAAGAACTGTTGCCCCTGTTCATCAAAACTGAATTTAGTAAGTTTTATCGAAACACAACATATTGATTTACCAGATTTTCTACAAAATTAAAATTGATAGAAATTAAATAAAAATTAAAAGAAAAGTACATATTATGCTTGAGCAAATATCATAGATGTTATGGTCTAGACAAAATCCCTCCCCCTTCAAATCAATGTCAAAATTAAGAGAGTAGATCCTCTAGTGGTGCCATCTATTGGAGGTATTTAGAGTAAAGTCGTACTTTCACCTTTGTGATGTTCACGTTAAACGATAAACGCACTCTATTGTCTTAAATTCGCTTAACCAAAAGCATAGTGAAATTGGCTTTTCCAAGCGTCATAAGTAACAATAATATATTAAAAATATCAGTATAGTTAACTTTACATGCTTCTTCGGCTTTTCAAAACATATGTTAAAAACCGATTCTCATTTTCCAGTGTATTTATGGTACTTTGTGAATCTTCTTTTGCTTTAAATTCCCCTTTTGAGTGATTTGTTAAGCTCAATATTAAAAAGGGATCAAAATAAACCTTCTTGTCTGCGCCGTGTCTTCAATATATATTATGGATGTATCTAAAATTGAAAATTATTATACTTAATATTTTTATCACAGATAACGAATAATATACTTTAAGTCCTTGCTGATTTCTGTATAAATTTTATAAAAATGTAAGATGCAGAAAATCTTGATGATAAATTTATCTTGTCATAAATATTCATACAAATTATAATTAAGTGTAATAAATAATTGAGACAGTCGTGTAACTACTTTAAATTTATTTTATGACTTTTAAAGCATGTCATATGGGATATTTATTTCACATATAAATATCAAAACCACAAATAAATTAAAATTATTTTTAAAAGAATGATACATTATAGAATTAAAAGAGTCAGTTTTTAATGTCTTCAAAAATTCTGTAATGATATTCTTGAATTAAAAATTTATGAAATAGCGTTATTAAGTATTGTAGTTCTGATTCCAGTATGCAGTTATTAAAAATCAAATGTATAAGTTTATTGAAATTAATTCATATTTTATAAACTCTGATAAACAAATGTATTAAAAAATTATTCAGAAAATCAGTTACGAAAATTGAAACTCATCTCTCACCAGCACAAAGAATATTTTCAGTAGATCCCATCCCATGTAAATATGTACGGATATGAATTAGTGTTTACTCTTGCAAAGAAAGGATCTGGTTTGAGTCTGTTAGGGCGGATAGGACATTAGAAACAACGACAGAAAATTAGTAGTATGAAATATCACTGTGATAAAATGTGTCTCTATGAAGTCACAAGCGATCAATTGGTAATTGCCTATGCATTGCATTTCTGATTTAAGATAATGGATATAAAAATTATCAAAAATTCTAACTACGAACAAAGATTCAGAATATGCGGGAAAACGTAGTTTATTCAACTGCATCCAACCACTTTCTTCTGATATCAGTGGCTGAACCTACTAATTATCATCACCCAGCAAAATGACGACACTGTCCCATTAACTGGGTCACCATGCTGTGACTGTTATCCCTTGAATTTCGCGGAAAAGGAGATGGAATGTAGCGTGTGATGAAGTAGCCACGCGAATATTTAAATACTCAGACTGTTTTAAAATTCAAGTCATTTCAAGACATAATTAAATGCATAGGGTTAAGACGTTATTACCGATATCACCGTTTTATTAACAAAATTCTACTTAAAAGGAATATATAATACAAATCAAACTTATTTCTGTCGATGAGCGAATTCTGAATTTCCATAAATTATTGAAATCTATATATATATCTATTTATCTCTTCTCTCTCTCTCTCTCTCTCTCTCTCTCTCTGTATATATATATATATATATATATATATATATATATATATATATATATATATATATATATATATATATATATATATATATATATATATATATATATATATATATATATATATATATACTATTATTGATTAGTTTCTTTATCCAATTTATAAAAAATTTACATTTAAAAAAACATGTCCAGAGTTATTACTGCAATAATATTTATTGAATATAATTTCGTCTTATATTTTTTTTTATCTCGATAAGAGAAAAGCAAATCGGCTTTTGATGATTTTGTTAGTGGAATACATTTAAATAAACTTTGAAAAACACTAGCCATATTTTTTTGTTATATATTCGAAATCCCCAAAAATAAACTGAATGTAAAGCATTTTTTCCATACTCCTAAATTTTACACATTTTTATTTTGAGTAAGGGAATATTTTTGAGAGGGATTTAGAGAGAAAAATTTTGGATAGTCTAAGGAACATTTTTTTCGTTGAAACACTATTTAATCATCTTGCGGAATTGATGAATACTTATCTTGGTTTATTAACCAATTTAAATTTTTTACGAAGAGTAACATCCTTTATTTAAGAATAGATTCATTTGTGGACAAGATTTCTGATTACTGGTATATAGAAGAAAATGATGCTTATCGTAATGAAAACATTTATCTTTAAATTATTTACTTTTTGAAAATATTTTTTCGGATTATGTTTTTATAGGAAAGTTTATACTTTTGATTTTTAAATATTTTATTTTATTTTTGTAACTACATATAAAATCTGAATTTCGTGTTGTGGGGAATTGATGCGCTAAGAATGTATTATTGTTGTAAAATTCTTTTAATTTATGCCTGAAAGTTGTATTTTTCTGATGATTTATATTTTAGTATCATTTGATTTATGATCATTTATATATAAACTATTTTTATAGGAAGCCCTTTTTAATTATTGCTATGGATAAATGGATTTTTACTGAAGAGCAAATGGCGAATACGCCAAGTAGAATAAACGGCATTTGTGAAGAAGCCGAACTATGTATTAGACAGGAAGCTGCCAAATTCCTGCAGCATATGGGACAAAATATAAAAGTGTATCCTTTTCTTGTTAACAATTGAATGATTCAAAGTTATAATTAGTTATTTACGTTTAAGTACATGATAAAATTTTAAAAACGGTACTTTATTTTCTATGCATTTGAATATTCTGATAACTATTGCTTGATATGTAACCTAAATTTGAAAACGAAATTGTATTTATAAATGTAATATCTTTTCATTGAAAATGTGTTATTTAAAAGTATAAAAGTTTTCTTCATATTAGTTTGGTAAGGCTTAACTAGTGTAAAGAATATATTGCAAAGTAAATGATCTTAATTTGAAATATTCTTGTTATTAAGCTATAAACTTTAAAATATTGAATTTAATTTATTATTAACACAAAATATAACTTGGTTTCTCTTAATTGTAGCTGTCCAAGTATTTCAGTTTTAATATAAAATAATTGAAAATTTTGTAAATGTTGAATCGTTTTCGAGTTTAACATAGTGTAGTAACTATAAATGTGATACATTATTTGCACTTAATTCCAAGCAAAATTTTACAATTATTGTGAAATATAATTTAAAAATTGAATAATTAACATTATTGTGGACACAAAGAGGAGATCTTTATCAAATATTTTCTGTATGTAACCACAATACAAACTGTTGAATCCTTTAGTTTTGATATATTTTTCCCAGAACTTATTATCACATTAGAAATAAATTAACTGCAAAATGATAAATGTACCATTTGTTAAATATTTAGAAGATTATATGATCCCATTTTCTATCGTATTTTTAATAAACTTTTTAAATGTTATTAAATAGCTCTATCTTGATATTTGTAAAAGCATTTACAATTTCTGGAATCAATTTCTGATCCTGAATAATATAAACAAATTGAGTTTGCATCTAATCTCATGTCATACCCTTTCATTTACCAGTTAGTTTTAATTTTTTTAGATTTTCCTTAACTAGATTTAGAATGCAGCTGTGCATTTTAGATGCAATTGTGTATATGCATCGATTTTACATGCATAATTCCTTTACGAAAATCCAATGGAAAGTAAGTATTTTTTTATGGTATTTCTTACTTTATATAATTTGAATATGAATAAATGGAAGTGTAAAAAATGATTACAGTTGTTTTGCAAGTTTGTTTTAGACAAACATTAGTGTTTTTAAGAAATATTATGGTAAAATCTATTAAACCAGAACTGGTTTGGTACAATTTCTAATCACTATAGAGTTATCTCGCCAATCTAAATTGCGCCATTCCATGTAATGTCTGGTATTCAACGTCCCAATCGCATTCAAAGTTGAACTTTGAACATCACAATATCACAATATATTTGATTTCAAATAACAAGGTTTCCAATATTTTGTTTTATTTACTTTAAAAATACTACAAAATAGAGATTGGAAACTGAATTTCAGATATTTAAGATACATTAAGATAAAGATACGATTAAGATATTTTAAATAGAAGACCGGGTGCTAGACTGGCCAATAAACTGCTGTGAATTAGCATACCACATCGGAAAGAGTTTGTGTGACATAACATGATTGTGTAATTTGCAAAATTTGTTTTGTGCTAGCAACCGTTAAAGCATTTGATTAGTAATTTATTTTTATTTGAATACAGTTTAAACTTTTGAAATGGCTGACTTAATATTTACATTTTGAAATTTTTTGAAAGTTAAGATTCTGAATATTAGTTTACAGCGAATTTTTTTTATTTTGAGTTTCTTAAGTCTTTTGAAAGTTTATAAAATAAATTTATTATGATATTTGGTATCATTATTTTTAATTATTATTTTCTTCACGAGTTTATATGGCCACATAACCCTTTCTGAAACATTGTGACGGAACTTCTTTAGCACTACGAAATTTGTTTTATATATTTATATATTTGTGAAATTAATTTCTGGTTATTAACATTTTAATAATTTTGGGTTAAAGACCAGGGAACTGTGCAGGTTTGGCGTGATTTCCAATTTTCGCTCCAAGTGCTATACACTTATATCGCCAACTTAAATTACTTAACTACGCGCAATATCCGGTGAAAAAATACCGATCACGTTCGAACTTCAACATTGCAATCGAGCGCATTTTAAATTAAAATTATCAAAATTTCGAATATTTCATTAGAATTAATTACTATAGAAGTATTAAAATGGCAATCGTCATAGTCGTTTGGAGAATAAACAGTTTTCATTTCTTCAAAGAAATCTTCTACGTTGTTCTTTTTTTAAGGTTTCTTAGCGATACATACTGTGCGAGTTATGAATCAAACTGACCATGTACATGATTATTACCCCACACAGATCTGTTAATAGCCAATAAAAAAATCTAAATAATGTAACTAAAAAAAATTCCAAACAATACGCCTATCGAAAATTCGAAAGCATTTTTTTAAAATTCCAAAGAATAAATTATTAAAAACAATCGGAGTCCAATAACGAGAACATTAACTTTACAAATTCTTAAACCGAAACCAAAATTATTGAACCATTATTTAGTGCAAACCTTGAAATATTTAATAAAATTATTTATTAAATACTTTCTTTATTAAATTAAATTATTTATTAAGGGTTGCATACAAAATAAATTTTCGCTCATGCTATACGATCAACTTATGTCTTAAACCGAAAATAATAATGCAAACGCATTCCGAACCATTAAGCCAGTTTTTACACTTTATTGCCCGATTGGCGCATTTTGTCCATCGCCCATTTCCCTAGTCATAGACGTATTTCTGTGGTAAATAATTATGATGAAATTTTCGAAATCTTGATATTAGATAAGTAAAATATCGAGTGATTGCAAATTTTAAATTAGAGTTCGGTCGGTTTTGCATAATGGGATATTGTGCATAATGATGTAATTTAGGTTGGTGAGCTAACTGAGGAATGCTTGTAAGGAAAATAGGAAATTTCACCAGTCCCGCACAGTAATCTAGCCTTAAACCAAAAAAATTCTATTATTCCTACTCGATCGAAAAACTATTCATAATCAGTTATTTAATTATTTTCTTTTAATTAATTAAAAAATACAGAGCTTTAAAAGTTAAATGTATATAATACCTACCACGTTTCTACGACTAAAAATTTAAATCAGTATTGTAGGAAATTCCATTTTAATGATCGGGATTCTAACTATTCAGTCAATTTTTATGAAAACTTCCTTTCTTATTACCAAATATTACATCAGACATTATGTTAATTTTCATTCATTTAACAGTATAATTAAATAAGAGATACCTGTTTTTATCTTACGATTTTCAATAAATTACATAATTTAGTTTATAAAATAGCATATTTAAACAAATTTAATGCTGAAAATAAATCTACTCATCAAATCAGAACTTCCTTCATTCTCCAATTTTTAAAATATATATTTTGAAAATGACTTTTTAAAATATAAATTATGAATAAAGTAACTTTAAAAAATTATTATATCCAAATGACATCTAATTTGCTTCCAAATTATAGGAAATTATTAAACTTAAAATTTCATGTACAATTTTCTAAACGTAAATTTAAAAAAATAAAGCATATAAGTTTCAAGATTTATAAAAACTGAATGAAACAATCACATTCAAATACCTCATAGAATCAACAAATAAATTCATTTTGTTGCAGTCTACATAATTGTTACATTTGACACTAGTACCGACTCTTAGGATTTAGCCAAAATTTTTCTTGTAGCATTTATAATTTCTCAATCATTTTAGAGAATTTTTCCAGAAAAGTATTTATTTAAGATTTTGGTCCTGAAAATAAATTAAAAATATTGTATAATATTTTTTTATTGTTTTTAATTTAAATGTGTAATACACATGAATCATTATATATCATTTTTATCTTCTACTACTCAAAATAGCATTCACCGGACTGTTTTTATATAAGTAATTTTAGCAAGTAGCAAATGAGTCCAAGATTACATGTGGATAGTGCCTATATTGAAGGCGCGTGGTGTCTGGCATTTCTTCTAACTACGTAACTTATGTAATTAATGACATGTCCAACATTAATTAATGACAGTTTATTTAAATTGTAATTGGAACAATTGCAATTTGACTTTTTCAACGTAGAATTAGAATTTTGATATTTCTGTAAATATTAAAAAATTGTATTAGGCATGATAAGCTTATTAAATAAACATTGGTGTTTTAAAATTCTATTTAAGTTACATATTTTACAAGCACATTTTTCTTTATTGAAATTTTCATCTCCTTGTACTTACTTTTACCAGTTATTTATTGAAAGAATACATATCGAAAAGTGAATCATATAGACATAAATTTCTAAAATATGTTGAGGTATAATGAGCTATCTTCTTAAATATTCACAAATTAAATTCTCGGATAGCTATGGAAAACATAAAATTCATGTTGCATGCAATATGAACTCTACGTAACTCTCCATAAGTTGTTTATTAGTGTTCTGAAAATTAAAATATGTTATACCTAGTTTGGTTTGACAGTTTCTCTTGATTATGTCATATGTAACTTTGTTTATCCAGTTGGTCGATAGATATTACTTTTTTACAGTGTCAAAGCAATTATACACTTATTTTCATCAAGTTTTAAAAAGGAAAAATTATTATAGGAGTTATTTGAAAAAAAGAAATACAATATTTCACATTATAAATTAACTTTGGAAAATTTTAAACATATTCATAAATAATTGCATGTCACAGTCATGAAAAATAAATTTTTCTCTCAAAATATAAATATTTAGTGCTGATTGCTTTCTTATGACTCATTATGTTAGTATTCTTGAAAATAAAAGATTAAATTTTCTTGTAGGAAATCAGTTATGTAAATCACACAAAAAGTGATTGTATGTTAAATTGTTCTTAAATATAGTCACTTTTGAAAAGCTAAATAAATGTAATTTTATTAAGAAATAATTAGCTGTATTAAGCTGATATTTTTATTTGAATTTATTTAATATGTGAATCTTAATTCCTTTACAATATCTGTATCTAAAATTAGCACTTATCTAACTATTTTTTTAAAGAAAGTATCTTTAAAAGAGAAAAATGTTATCAGAACTATTTGGCAGTAAAAAAGTCTTTTTGCCATTTTGAAATTTAAAAAAAATCCTGCATCCTAACCAATAATCAATTTAGTACGAATTTCTATAAGAAATGTATTATAGTATTGCAGGACATCCAAAAACATTATTAAAAAATATCAGAAATAAATTTAAAGTACATTTGTGATTGTTTATAAATTCTTTTTAAGTATAATTTTTTGCCTGTTTTGGCTATAATATTTCAGTGTTAAGAAAACTAAGAATTTTGTTTTTGTTTGTCAAACATTAAATATAGTCTATAAATTAATAATTTGATGAGATTTGTTTTAAAAAATAATGTTTGTTTGATTGTGCTTTGTAGCATCATTTTTTACTGCCATAATAAATTGAAGAAACATTATATTAACATAAAATATGCAATTTTTCTTTGTTAAGCACATTTATGCTTTATAAAGCAAAATTCAAGTATTTATAACTTTATAAAGAATTAATATTATTTGACTTTTTACTATTGATAATGAAATGATTTATTTTCATTTGAAATATATTTTGTTCAAATTACCTAATTTTCTTAATCATAATTTCGAAGTATTGCATTTATTTTTTAAAATTTATTTTTTAAATTTTAGATTCCTAAAATTTTGATTTTACTGTAATATGTAAAGGTTTTATTTCTTACTTAGAAATTGACCATAGCCGCGTTGTTTTTGGCTACAAAAAATGAAGATCAGCCAAGGAAATTAGAACATTTAATCAAAGTGGCACATGCTTGCTTACATAAAGACTCACAGTCACTGGATGTTCGATCAGAGGTATAATCTATCTTCTAATATTTTCTAATATTTCGTATTGGATTGTTTTTGAAGGTACAAACTCATTAATTTGGACTCGTGTGTTAGCAACACTGTAGCCAAGTTTGATTAAAAATTTAAGCAAAATTATTATGTAGGCTATAGTTCATTTTCAAATTACAAAATACTTTCTTATAGTTAGGAAAATGAAATTTTCAATTTATTAGAATTTTTTTAAAATTTGGTTGAAGCTTCAGTAAAACTAATACGTAATATACAATTGATTTTATATTGTTGGAGTTTGGAAATTTCTGATTTTGCGCTCTCTAAAAAAGCATAAAGATTTTGAAAACAAATCACTAGATTATAAAGAAATAGTTCATTGTATTTTATACCAGGCTTTTGTAATTTTTCTTTGTATTTTAATACAACAAAATTGTTAGTGAGTATAAGATATTACTTTATTTCCATTGTGTTTTAACTGAGTAGACACATCATATTTAGATTCTTTAATTAAGTTTTTCAAATACTTTGATTTTATACTTCTTTACTTATCAGCAAGGGGAATGAAAAGTTATGTAGGTGTTTAAAATTTGTTTGTAAAATTTCTGTGATTTAAGCATTTTTATTTTTATAAATTTTTGAATTCTTTTAGTTTATTTTTTGCTTTTGTGTGAAGTTGAACATTAGTTCTTTTTGTAGTTAATGCTGTTGAATATATTTCGCATGAGCCCTTTTTATTTAAAAAGTCTCAATTCTGTATTATAGTGAGGAAGCATTGTTGATCAAAGTATGCATGATAAATGACTTCAGATGGAAGTGATATGCAATTAATTTTCTTAAAAAATAAAATGTGTTATTTCTTTTAATCCTTACACAACACTTCATGCTTCTGTTACATGCTTCATGATTTTGCACCTTTTATAAACTGAGCTTGCAGCCAATTAGTTAACCGCTCCTGCCTTCATTTTAACAGTTCATGGATTCGATTCCCACCTCAGACCTGTGTATTAGTAGTTTCGAATTCACTTTAAACCCTAGGTTTCACCTAATTAGCCCTCATGACATCATACTTTTTAAGTTTTGTTATGTCTTCATCTATTTTGATTTCGTCATTATTTTATTAATTTTGTATGTGTATGCTGAAATTATATTCTTGGGAGCACAGACTGTTTTATATTTTTCATTTTATATACTTGACGATATAAGACTTCTGTTTTGGAAAAAGATTTCTTTTACTTCTATTCTACTGCATCTTGTAAGCTGAATATTTAAGTGAGTGTTCTGGTCTTTAATTTAATAGTTAAATGATTCAGTTTTTATGTTAGTATTGACTGTGTAGAGAGTTGTTCAGAAATAATTTTAAATTGTAGATCTCTTCCTAACTATCCCTATGGTACAAAAACTAAATTTCATGTCATTCATTAAATGAGCTGTTTAATTGATTGAATTATTTTTAAATTGCTGCTTTTGTGTACACTTGTTTCCTGCTGTTTTCATTGAGTAAGTTAAGAGCGAACTATTATTTATTATAAGTGCAAATCTGTGTTATTCATTTTAGTAGGGATTTATTTATAAATACCGATTTCTTTCCCCAATCATGACATTAATTTATCTTTCTTATTTATCAATCGGGCTTAATGATTAATTTTCTTCCGACTGTGGTAATGATTTCCACTGCATAAATTTTCTTTATTTATTGTTCCAATAAATCAGAGGGGAAAATAAATTAATAAAGGCCATGGTGAAACTGTTTATTTTATGTATCACCCTTTTTATAGAATGAAAAACTTCCAGTATTTTGTTTTTAATTTGAATATTAAAACTTAAATTATTAGGTAACTAAATTTTAAGATTTATAACTTAATATTTAATTTTAATAAAATATCTGTAAATAAATTGCTAATTTTGGATACCTGACAGCATTTCTTGAAAAAATGATCTTTCTCCATCTTAGATTTGTACGTGCTGAAAAAGTTTCTATTAACATAGAATGTAAATAAAATATAAGCATTAGCTTTAAAATTTACCCCCTGCATTTATATATGATTAAATAGTATAAAAATAACTTACTTTTAAAAAATGTAATTCTGTATTAAAAATTATAAATTTCATTCACTTATACTAAGTGTATTAAAATATGGCTTGTATAATTGGAAACTTAGGAAATTTAATAGCCTCCTCCCCATTTTCCTAAAAATTCTTGGAATGTGGACTCTAGAAAAATAACAAATAATTTTTGTCCATTTTTAACTTTTTGTTATCATTAATTTATTTTTCAGAAAATGTTAATAATTTTATTGTATTTTATGAAGTTTTTAATGAAAAAAATAAAAATTATTATATCATTTTGATATCTAAAATTATATAACAAAATAATAACATTGCAATATTTTCATTTCAAACATTTTATCTTGACAAACGTTTGTAAAAATGATTGTTATCTAAATATTAGGGATTTGGATTTTTGACCCAAATAATTTTTTTTGATTACAAACATGGCTGTCAAATTTTTTAGTGGTTCAAAAATATTTCTGTATATGTTAAAGAATGTTAATAATAATTATAGCTTCAATTTTAATTACTTTTTATGATGAAAATATTATTTAGAATGCTGTGATTGATTTATAAATATTCAGACAAATTTCTTTTTTTAACATTTTTCATTGTATTTTTGTTTTAATTTTTGAGCCTAATACACAGGATAACTTAAACTAAACTGAATTTTGATCTTTAAAAGGAATGACAAATACCTATTTTATAGCAAAATTGGATATGTCTTGTTCAACTTGAAAAGGTCATGAGTATCATCCGATATCATCCTCACACGTCTACTTGGTTTCAAGATTCTTTGAGAGTATTTTTAATTAAACTTCTTGCTTACTTTGAGATTAATTCAAAAGGACTTGGAATATCTTATATTTAGATATGCTAAGCCTACTGCATGTGAATGATTTTGTAAATAGTCATAACTGCTAGAAATTGACAAATCAACATCCTCTCTTATATGTTCCAATGTAGTATTCAAAGTAACAATGTAGTGCAGGTTTACTATATTTTTAGTTTACATTTTTGAAAATTATGTTTTAGCGGTTCAATGACCGTTTTAATCACTGTGAAACATGATTCATTCATTGTCGTGTTCCAGCTAGAGTGACAACATGGGGTGCACTGCTCCACTTTTCCAACTGAACACTATTTTAGTGTTCAGTCCGACTTCCAAAGTACATACATGCCATAGGGACCCGTTTATAGTATAGGCAACCATTCACACCTCATTCATACAGGGAAAGGACAAAGACAGGATAGATAGAGAGAAAAAGCACATCCATGTCCGAACCGGGATTCGAACCCAGGACCTAATTATCCGTAGTCAGCAACGCTGACCACTAGACAAGTTGGTCGGCAACATGATTCATTATTATTATAGAATAAAAAATTGCTTATTATCTATAACTACATCAGTATTTTTCAAATTTTATTTTAAAGTAAGTTTGAATTTTGTCACTTGTTAATTTTTGTGCTAAGGGTATCCTCAGAAATCACTTGATTCCATAGTGCCACATTGATTTGTTCCGCTTTTCCTCTACTTTCTTTTTTCTCACTTTGATTAGTATTTAAAAAACTAAGCCTTCCTTGAAATTACTGGAAATGGCAAACAAATTTAGTTAGAGTTGGGATACATATTGAAGTTTTTAAAATGGTACAAAAATATTCACTTATTTTATTTTCATTGTCTAAATCATACAGGAATTGCGTTGTGAAATGCTCTTGTATTTTTAAAATAATATTGTTCTGGTTTTTTAAAATAAAATTAAAGTATCTGTATTTTTTTTAAATGTTTCGATGTATTTGTAGAATGGGACAAAATTCTCTCTGTTTTATTTTATTCCTAGATTACTAAACTTAATTCTCAATAAAATTATATTATCAAATATGCTATACTTGTTGAACATACTGCATTTAAAATTTTTAATATCAAATAAATCAATCAATTTAGTCAATTATTAAGCTGTTAAATTATTAAAATAGGAAAAGAATGATGATTGGAAAGTGAGATGACAGCACCTCTACACAAATGTGGTGGTGATTTACTGTGGGAATGAATGAGAAGTTATCTAGGATTAATTCTACAAGCCCTTGTAATGAACTTTGTTGTGAAATCTCATATCTTTCCCAAATTAATTGTGTTATAATAAAAGGAACATTTGAAGGAAATATTTTATATGACAGTTAAATTTTATTTTTTGTTGTTACTTATGACACTTGGATAAGCCAAGATCGCTATGCCTTGGCTATGCGAATTCAAGTCAATAGGGAGCTCTTTCATTTTAATCAGAGCACCACGAATGTGAAAGTACGTCTTTGCTGTTTTTATATCCTCCGATAGATGGCACCACTAAAGAATTCACTCCTTCGATTTTGATCTGAAGGGGGACTTTCTTGTGTGAGCCGTCCCACCCGAAGGTATTTGGCAAACCTGATCTGAAGGGGGAGGAAATTTTTCCAGACCATTGTACCCATGGTAACTGCTCAATGACCGACTACAGGACTTTCGATTCCACAGATTTAACGAGCTCGTATATTGGCATGTACTGGATGGATCTTTGGCGGCACTGGGAATCGAACCCCGCTCTTTCAGATAGAAGGCGGATGCCTTAACCACTAGGCTACCACAGCCCTTTTTTATTCTTTTAATAACCTATTAGTATCATTGATGCAATAACATTGTAGTTAAATTTTAAAGTAAACTTTCCATAACCCTGATGAAAAATTTAAGTCGCCCAACTTGTCTAGTGGTCGGCGTGCCTGACTGCAGATAAGGAGGTCCTGGGTTCGAATCCCGGTTCGAGCATGGATGTACTTTCTCTCTCTATCTAACCTGTCTTTGTCCTTTTCTTGTATGAATGAGGTGTGAATGGTTGCCTACCCTATAAACGGGTACCTATGGCATGTGTGTAGAGCAAAGTCGTACTTTCACCTTCATGGTGTTCTGATTAAAATGAAATACGCTCCCAACTGACTTAAATTCGCATAGCCAAGGCATAGCGAGCTTGGCTTGTCCAAGTGTCATTAGTAACATCAACAACACAAAAACAAAAATTTATAAGCGTTCACAATTATCAATTAACTTTAATTACTGTTATCATTTTGGTAATATAAATAATATATACTTTGAGAATTTTCATGAAAATTTAATTTTATATGCACTTTATTTATAGAAAAAGAATGGATAGTTTATTATTCAATAAATTGCATTGAAGCAATAAATTTCCTATCAATTCTAAACCTATATGAATACCTAACTCCTTACCAGCAAAGAAAACTTAAGATATTCACTCTCCAATGCCACCGGTTTTCACAAATGCACGCAGTTATCCTTTGCATTGCAGGAAAAGGAATGACATGCTTTCCATTCTAATTGTCTAATTTTCGAAAAAAAATGAAAATACAAATTGTAAATATAAAGTAATATTTTGGCGTTTCTGATCCTAAAGATAAAGAAAAATAGTGAACTAGCTCGTTATTCTCACTATCAGACATACCAAACAAAAAGTAAAAAGATTTCATAGCACATTGAAACAAAAATGGATGCAAAAGAATAAATAGTTACGAACTACCCTAAAAGAGATATAAAAATAATGGCAATGTCTGATATAAGCAACAGCTCCCGTTGTTCCAAGAAATACCCCCACTCCAAATTGCCCCTTCTTCTTGGAGATAGATAAGTTCATCATAAACACTGTTAAAGGATATTCTATTGCATTCCAAAGCAATGGGTCTAACTTTAATGATAGTGGTGCATTGCAGAGAAACATAATTCGGAAAAGTGTATATATACGCCCACGACATGCAAGGGGTTAAGTGTTAATCAGTACTTCAGATATTCAAAATTCCAGTTTTAAGAAACAAGTTACTTTCAATAGTGATATGGAAACATTATTAATTATTTTAAATGAAAATAATGAAAAATTCTGTGTTTAGGATGTATAAGGAGATTTATAAACCTGGAATATAATTTGAAAATTTTATTTATTACAGTTATCATTTGCACCATTTGTAAATGTAAATATATGTAAATTTATATGAATTATTTGTAATGATTGCTCTATATTAAAATGAAATCATTTGAATAAATTAGTCTGAAACTTAATATTGATTCTAATAAATGGAATGTGAAGACAATATATAATTGAATAATTTATTACAGGAATATCGACAACTGGAGAGAGAAGTTTTAAAATGTGAAAGTGATTTGCTAATGACATTTGGTAATAAATTTTACTTTATTCACATTCAATCTCACATTTTAGGCTTAAAATGTCTACTTAAAATAGAATTTGAATTCAAGTTAAGTAATGGTTAATCTAAATATAAAGATTTTTATATTTATGATTTGCTTAAAGCTTCACGATTTGTATGATACTTGATTTCTTTTACTAAACATTTTTTAGTAAAAGAAATTGTAAATAACTTCTTTTTTTAAAGTTCTTTAGGATAATAAAATTGTAAATATCTTTTTTTTATTAAAATTCTTTATTCTAAGTGACATGATTAGATATTTGTTTTCTATTTATCGGATACCTACATTTCATGAGCTACATTATTATTCCTTTTGTTAATAAATTTAAAGAGATTTCTTCTTCCTGCTATTTTAAAATTAAAATGAAATTTCAATTCGTTGTTAGTTACTATCTTTATTTCTGCCGATTTTTTATATCCAAGTCTCGTTGACTTTCTAAAATTTGTTTAAACTGAGCTACATCTAATCATTTGTAATTCAATTAAACATAAGCTTCATATCCTGTAATGAGCATATTCAAACTGAATTTAATAACTGATTAAATGAGCATTTATATTTGAAATTTTCTCTAAAAATAATTTACATCAATCGGATACTTTTCCAATAATTTTGGTTTGAATGAAAGTAATATAGTATAGTGATTTTTATTGATGATTCTGGTTCTGCTAATTAACTTTTGATTATATATTCTCAAAGTTTTACAATAATACTCAAGAAAAAACTCTGGCAGCAGCTAGTTGCAGTATGTTAAGAAAATATCCAAGTTTGCATAGTAACCACTGGCAACTCGTCTGTGGATTTAGTTGTTTATTAGCATAATAGATTAAAGTACAGGTTATTGCATCGTGGTCATGAAGTGCAATAAGAGCAATTGTAAACTAAAACTTTATTTGCGGTTTAGGCTCAGATAAGTGTATAGAAGAAATGGCGCTTGCACTGAATAATGATTGTCCACATTTTACAACTATTTTTAGGTGGTTCAGTGAATTCAAAAATAGAAATTTTACACTGGATAATGTTGAGAGAGAAAGAAGGGCCTAAATATCAGTAACAGAGAAAAAACATTTTTGCTTTAAAAAAAGGGTTGACGAAGACTAGCAAGTGATACCAGCAAAAATATCTTAAACCTTCAAATACTAGTAATTTGTTCTTTCTAAATGACCATTTAATCATTATTGAACTTTCTTGTCTCTGGGTACTGCGATCTGATGAAAGAGCAGATGACTTGATTTGTGATTTGCTGTCGAAAGATAATCATCATGTTGTTTGATAAGGGTCTTGCTATGTAAACAGCATTGTAACAGGTGACAAGTTTTAGCTGTGTTATTACATTATTCAGAATATAGTTCAAGACAAAGTTTGGTGTTTGATTATGAAGACACACCTATGGTGCTGTCATAAATTCTTGATCAATAAGGAAAGAATAATAGCTGTATTTTTCAAGATTGTATTTTGCAATTGTAGTGTGTTGTTCTGGACTCAAAGTAGTTCCAGCAAATCGGCACAAAATTAACGCTTGTCTAAACTGATATCGCGTATAAAAACCCACACTCAAAATTAACACTTGGTTTCCTTATTATGATAACGTTCCAGCTGCTTGTGCCGAGGTCTACATCAAGTGCTTGACCATTACTGCCCTGAAACTTCTCGAATGTCCCTTTATGGTAAAAATTTTATTACCTGTGACTTCTACACTGTTTTTTTTTGCATATGAAAATAAAACTAAAAGAAAAATTATTTGAAAGTGAGGAGACGCTTCTGAGAGTTTGGTTCAACAAGTGTGCCTCAGTCGCTAACGAAACTTGGCAAAACTTGCTGAAGTGCTGGTTTCGTCGGATGTAAAAGCTGATCAATTGTGATGGAAAATTACTTTGAATGAATCGCATAAAAAAGCTGTATAGTAAAACTTTTTTAGTAATATTTCTGTAGATGTGACATCAAATATTTAGGTTGAATTATTTACAAGTAAAATTTGTTCTAATGTAAAACTTTATTATCGATAACCAAAAACTTTATTAAAAATTCCTTTGTTATATTTTATAAAGTAACATTCCTTTTATCTACTTATGCTTACATTAATACTGAATTTACTTTTAGGCTTTCGAGTTATAATTGAACATCCTCATACTTTTGTAATAGATATTTGTCAGAAAATCAAAGGTAAGTTAGTGTAACATTCTTTTTCAGTGAATTCCTTCCTGCTTTCTGATGTGTTCTGTATTCTGCATTACTTTATAAAGAAATAGCTTTTTTAAACATTTAATATTAAAAAATCGACTGAACTGAGGAATTCAATAGAATTAATTTTTTTTAACTTTATAAAATCAGTTTTTCTGGTAGAAATTAATATATAAAAATAATGCTACAAACATACTATACTTGGCTTGAATACCCAATAAGATACATAAAGATTGCTTTTTATTTAGTAACTATACAGATTTAAATAACGACTAGAATTTTTTGAATTGAAACGTAAAATTTATAATGTTTGAATCACGAAATATTACCGTAGAATTGCATTCTCATATAACATTATATTTAATTTAATTTTATTATGAATAAAAATATCTGTATCATTACCAATTTTTAAAATTTTGCCATATCGTTAAGTTTTTGACTGAATTACAATATCCTATGATCGTCTGGTAAAATTATATACATTTATTATTTTCTCATCAACTTTCTTTCCCATTTCTTCAATGTGACTATTCTACAAATATATGCTCCATTTATGTATAAAGCTCTTTAAAGAAAATAAAAAAGAAGAATATTATTATTATGAAGTTAAACGATCTTATTCTTTATGGAGCTATTGATTTCTTTGATTTTTTTCAAAAATCTATTTTCATCTGCTTTTAGCTAAGTTTGATTTTCTCTATTTTGACTAATGAGCAATCAGTTTAGATTGAAAAGTAATGATGGTTTATTTAAAATAAATATGTCCTTTTAAAGGAAAATTTGAAGTTTTATTTTGTTGAAAATATTATTTAACTAAAATTACTAACTAAACATTGTTCCTTAAATTGAACGTTTACAAAAAGATTTATAATTAATGCTTACTTGTGAGAGCTTTATTTAAGAAATCTTTTAAAAAATAATGACACAATAGTCTAAATTTTATTTGAATTAATTTTATTTGCAAAGTTATAATTTCAAATAAAAACAAATATGTTTTGCACTTCTATTAAAAATTATATATGTTAGGATTTTCCACCATTCATTCAGTTTACCGCAGATATAGATTCATGACCAATTAAAAAATAATATTAATATTTAAACTAACTAATAATTAGTAAGTTTGATATTCAAATACGATATGCTTAAATTTGTAACCAAATTTTGCAACTCTTTAATTTAAAGTTAGGTAGAGTATTCCATAAGTTGACAGCAATGAAAAAATGTATCTATGAACTGCAGTTTGTTGATGAGAAAATTTTTTATGATGATTAAATTTAGTTCGTGAGACTTATTTATTGAGTTAAAAAATACTTTATTTTTCTTCTAAATATCTAAATGTTTAATGGAAATAATATAAAATATGTAGAACTTGTGCTATCACTCTCTATGAATAAGTAAGAAAAGTATTTTGGTGATATTTAAATAACTTTAAGCATAATATTTTTAATAGTTTTATAAAAACTATCATATACTTGACTCATATACAAGCATGTATGGCAATTTTGTTATTTTTCTAATTCTTCTCCTCATGATTTATTTATAATTTATTGTCTGAAATAAAAACCAATGTTTTTTTCCTCTCTCACATGACACATGAAATCTTTAAAGTTTTTTTCCATCTCTTCCCACCCTCACGTTTACTAAAGTTTTTACCTATTAATAATAAATTTACTTCATTTTTAGAAAAAAAACTCTAATATCACATCACAAAATAATTAATGGGAAAAAATTAAAATACTCAAGTCAAATTATTTCTTTTGAGGCTGTGGACTTATTTAATGCATTTTAAAATAATCAGTAATATAAAGTCCATTTAAATTTTCACAAATGTGTATTACTGTCTTCAATTGAAAACATAATTGAAAAATAATAAACGTGCATAGTTTCAAATGTATTGATAAAAAAATTGGATTGAGTTTTATTTATTATATTGTGAGTATGTAATATCTGCTGAAAAATTTTGTTTTACTTCTGGAATTCCCTTTTTAAGATTCAGTATAAGCCTTGTACTTCGTATTTTTGAAAAAAAAGAACCAATCACACATATATGAATTTATAAATTTGTTTTACTTAAACAATAGGTTTCAGACTAAAAAGCTCTTGAATGCAAAAAATGATTATTTTGGATGACAAACTAAACTTATATTCAAAAAGATAATTGCAGAAACTAAATTTTTACAAATCTGAGATTAATCATTGTAAATATCACCCTCAGTGACTTTTAATCAAATATAAGCATTTTTTTTAATTAAATTTGCATTTATTTGTGTTAAATTAATTTGATATATTCCTATTTACAATTCCTTCCATATTATTTGCTTGTAGTTATATTATTCTTATTCATGCCAGAATTTAAATTTGTGAAAGTAAATTGTAAAGAAAGAAATGAGCTTGCAGTAAGGTTGTCAGCATTCTGGCCTTTATTTAAACAACTCATTAGTTCAAATCTCACTTCAGGGTTGGGTGTTTATAATTGCTCAGAATCTAAACTTTAGGCCCTAGACTGATTAGCAATTGTGCAAAAAAAAAAAAAAAAAAAAAAAGACCTGAGCATTCAAGAAATCCTTTTTTCTTTAAAAATATTTCAGTGTATAGAATAAGATTAGGCTTTATTCAGTAGAAATATTTGTGTTTTAAATATTTTGATTCCCTTGTGTTCAATTTTTGCCTCTAATTTTAAAAATATCATAACTGGTTAAATAAATTTATTAGATTTGAATGAGGATTTCAAATGTAAAATTTAATAAATTGAAATTATATAATTAGTATTTATAAAATATTTAGATACATTACTTTTTATTTAATAACTGTTACAGTTTAATATAATATATCTTTTAAATTTCAGCTCCAAAGAAAGTTGCGCGTACAGCCTATGACTATGCAACTGTCAGGTTGGTATATATTTGATTATCATTTATTTTTGCCAAGTGTACTCCAAGCTAGTTTTTAATCTATATAAAAATGGATGAAAATTAATTGCTCTAACTGTTTATTATCTCATTGTTTGAAAAATGTATAAAAAAATTAATTTTAAAATGAGGAAATATGTATTATTACTTAATAATATTTTTTATTATTCCAAGAAATCATTTTTGCAATTAACATAATTTTAGTTTTCAAAATATTTTATTAATAGTTGTGATAATTGATATTAATTTTTAGACATAATTCTTTAATGATTTGTATAATTAAGGAAATATTGCTTCAATTGAAATCATTAAACTTTTTAAAAATATTGTCATTACTAATGTAAAAAATTGCTGTTATGTTAGGTTCCCTTCTTTGTTTCATAATGTAATGTCATTTTCGTTATGTGTATTACTTTATAATTAGAAATAATAAAATTTGTATTTTGTTATGTAAATTGTTATCTGAACTATTTTTACTTTGATACATATGTTATAATCTTTTTTACTGCACCAAGCTTATATAATGATAAATATTTCTTTATTGTGTAATAGACTTTATTGAAAAAAAATCGTTGTTTAAGACTAATCTAATTTTAAATTAATGCAAATTATTATTAAGAATGTTAGTTCAAATGTGAAGTATAATAATTCAAATAATTAGGATCAGAAAAGCAGGCTGTAGCGTACATTTAAAAAGTGAACAAAAATAAACACAAATTTTTAATGATAAATTTTTGAAAAATTAATAAAATTAGACATGTTTTTTATTTCTATATTTGGTTGTGCAGAATGCTTATAAAAATTTCAAACATTCTGACATAATTTGAAGTCTCAGGTGACAAGAAAACAAGAAAACCGGCAAATTTAAATTGGCGCTAAAACAATAATAAAACGCAAAAAAGAAGAATTTTTTTTAAAGAAAAATATTTTTGTCATTAGGAATTTCTCAAAAATACTGTTTTTAAAATTCCTTTAAATATTTTTTTTAAAGTTCTTAGTTGATTTGTAATTTTAAAGATTTTTGACATAGCATTTTTAATTAATTTTCTATTGGAAAAGTTATTTTTAAATTTTAAAATTTTTCAACTATGAGTTTTGAATCAATATGAAGCATTTATTTAAAACAAAAGCCTTTTAATGTTAAGATACTTAATATTTTATAATAACTTAAAAGTGAACTTCATTATTTTTAAATAAATCTCCCCTTTTTACCATTTTATATAATTTCTTATTCTTAAACATATGTGCTAATGTACTTTTAAAATATTTTGAAATATTTTGTGTATTTATATCTTTGAACAATATCATGGAAGCGAAAATAGTTACACAGAAAACCTAACTATAATATAAGCAAAATTAATGTGCAATTAGTAATTCAAGCAATATTACAATACAGGTAATTTGATTATCAAAGTAAAGAAATGCAATCAATTTAAAATATTTTTAGAAGTTCATTAGTACTTTAGAAATTTTGTTAAGATTTAATGAGACAATGGAATTGCTGATAATCAGCAGTAATAAAACGACTTTCACACATTTCAGTATTATTATTATTTTACTTTTTCACTCTCTCTCTCTCTCTCTCTCTCTCTCTCTCTCTATATATATATATATATATATATATATATATATATATATATATATATATATATATATATATATATATATATATATACAGACAGAGAGAGAGAGAAAATAAAATATTAAACAATAGATATTTTATTTTTAATACAATTTATGTATATTTAGTAAAACAATTTACTGATTTTAAATGTTTTATTTCAGCATTCGTAAGACTACCATGTGTCTTACGATTAAGCCGTCTATTGTCGCCTGTGCGTGCGTTCATTTAGCTATCAAGCGGTTTGATTTCAAGGTGAGACATGTATAAATATAATTATTTTATTTTTTATCAAGATTATGTGTAGCATATAATCATTTCTAAAAATTTACTTGTCAAGTATGTAAACATCTTAACCTATTAAATCTATAAAATTTGACATAATATCTTTTGCCAAATAATCTTAAATTGCAGGTGCTATAGTAATAAGAACCAACTATTTCGAATAAAAATTGAGGTTGTTATGAATTAGCTGTACTTAGCATTCTAAAACTTAAAGTATTACTAATAACTCACACTGGAGGTATTACTAATACTCACACGCACTCAAGTTTGACACTCTCAATCAAATTTGAAGTATTAAAAGCTGTATGTGTATTTTTAGTGTTTATGTAGTTGCTCGTGTTATTTTGTTAATGACTTTCTTTTGCTTTGCTTCTTTTTCTTTTGTTCTAGTTGTATTAAATATTTATTCTTATTTTTTAAGTTGTCAATAATCTTTATTCTTAAAAAAAGTTTATGTTTTGAAATGTTGTTGCATTTTGTCATGAATTATCATCAAAATCGCAACGATTATGCTTTTAGAAGTTTGGAAAAGGCTTCACAATTAAAAAAAAGTTTCGTTAATAGATTCATTGACGGTGCTAAATTCCAGGTAGCGCAGTTCTCCCGAAATTCCCCTCCCCAGGGATTTTACTTTCTCTAAGTAAACACTAGTGTCACAATCCTGAGGTACCTTAGGGATTTGTCCTTCTTTTCATTTCTTGTTTCCCCTTCTCTTTCGCTTTTTCTTCTTTTTCTCCCTCAGTGTGGTTACGTAAGAAAAGGTTGAGATGTCTCCTTGAATGTTGCTTACTTGTTACTATTAGCTTCTATTAGAGACTAATTAACATGTGTGTTTGTTGTGCGTCCCTAAAAAGGAAAGTCTATGTGATTAAGGGCCCGTAGGCAAACTCTTTACCTTGGCCTCTGCTTCATGTAAACGAGAGATATGTTGTGGTCCTCAGCATATGGATCGATATATATGGATCAAGTGGTCGTTACGTCTAGGAATCATTAAGAGTACAGGATCGGAATGTACTGCGAACGTATAGGACATGCCTAGTCTGGTGCAGCTGGTCTACATCTCTTCTTGGTCTCGATGGTGGATGGTATGGTCAATTCCCAAAATTTTATGTCTTTCATATGGAGAATATTGATTTTACATTTCCCAAACGGGAGCAACAAATGTGTCAAATGCCAAATTCTTCATAGTTAAAAGGAAGATAGATACCCTTTTTAATGCAGAATATTGAGAGTTGTAGGGAAAGTTAAGAATATACGGAAATTACGCTCTGGTGACTTATTGGTGGAAGTTGCATCAAATAGCTGCTTGCGGAGTTTTGAACTTTTTTGTAGATCTCCGCTGGGAATCCATTGAATACACCGATGTATGAGATCCTCGTGAATGTAAAGGATCAACAGGTCTGTGCTGTTAAGAGTAAGTTCATCGGATGTAATGAAAAGCTTTTGATCACAAAGCACCTCATTCTGATGACACCTCACAAGACGCGCTGCTGTTAATTAATCAAAAACCTATAAGAATTCTCTGGCCATACGCTCCTAATCCCTTATATTTTTTCCATTGTGCCAACGTTTTAGATATTTTAAGACAGCAAGCAAAGGCAAATTTACTTGCGCTTGTTATGTAGAATTAGGCCATGGCCATGAAAATGCAAATTGCATTGCAGAGGTGACCACTTCTCTCATTATGAAACTTGTCCAACTTCCTTATTTAGAAAAAATTACAAACATAAAAGTAAATGAAAAATATTCGTATCTCGAAGTGAGACAGCAGGTTTCATCTCGAATGCTTCAACTATACGTGAGTTTTTCAAATGCTGCTAAATAAATTACTATTTCCTGTAGCACAAACCGATTTCTTTTCACTTCCTATTCTGAAATTCCCATCAAAACAAGAAATCCAAAATCACATTCAGCGATTGATAAAAGAGCTCCTAATGCTAAATCAAAAGCCATGAATGTGGTTATAAATTAAAAACTTCTTAGGGGGTTTCACACATATTGTCTATATTTACCTGCAGAGCCTTGTCCCTGAAACTTGATGCTGTTTCTCTGCATCTTTCGAATGCTGATATATTATTCAACGAATGAACAGAAAATATGCTTTCTAGCTCAGGGAAAGAAGCTCTTCTTTTTAAACTATAAATTTTTTTTTGAAAATGCCATGGTTTGCATTTACATCATGATAACATAAAATTTATAATATCAGCTTGTAACCCAGCATGAGTTGGACTTCAGGAAACATACCTAAAGTCTATTAATAGCTTTTCCATGTGTGAGTTTATATGCTTACAAGGAGACTGGTGTCGATTTTGCAGTGTCTGGAGGTGTTTTCATATTAACATTTATGCATTCCCCAGAAATTTCCACCTTCTCAATTTTACTCTATAGGCTATAGCTGTCAGAATTCACACGACATGTTTGATTACAATTTGCAGTTTGTGTTTGCCTTCACATGATGTCATACAGCAAGAGTAAGTCGATGTCTTAGTTATCAGCTGATAACAACATTTTTGTCTATTGGTGACTTTAATGGCGCTAGTACATTGTCTTGAAGTGATGATATCAATTCTCGTGTTTGGCATATAGAAAAGTTTATCTCTGACATTATCTCCTCTTAATATTAATGAGAAAACTTACTTCCATGTACCCGCAAGTATATTCCATTCACTAAATTTCGTCTATTGTTCATCACGTCTGCCATTGTAAAATTTTATTGTAGGAAATGATTTGAGCAACAGCGATCCTTGTTGTCTCCCAGACTAGAGGCAGTAGTATGCGACAATGTCTAATTACTTATATGTATAATCGGGCAGATTAGATTCTATTTACACAATTAGCAATTGATGAAATTGTTTTGATTGAGAATATTGATGAAGTCATTTATAAGGTCAATAAGACAATTATAAATATGCCGCTGTCACATAAATTCCAAAATGTTCCTATTTACCACACAAATATTGTACACTTTCGTGAAATTATGATTGTCAATAAATTTATAATAAAGAAGAAGAAGATATGAGAGTTGTTTCACAGATATCCCCAAAAAGAATCCAAATGGGTATAAGAAAGCAAAAGCAGTAGCTCACAGAGCTCGTCATCAAAGTCAGAAAAAATCGTTGTCCTGATCTGTATTTTCAGTAACATCTTCAAAGTCCAGTAATTATTTGTGGAGAAAAGGGAAAGCAGCCAATGGAATTTATAAGGAGAATTCACCATTCTATTGTTTATATCTTTCAGGGTTATGTTCTAATATTTCAGCAGAATTTTTTCTCTCTCACGTTTTCAAAGTTTGTATTGAATCCTGTGTACCCAATACTTTCATCCAGTCTGGGGAAATTCTAAATTCCTGCAAATGTATTGAAACATTTTATCTAATCCATAGAAAAATTTTAATAAAGAGGTGTTTAAAATGCCCTTTTTAATGAAAAATTTTTTATCTATTACTTACACTCAACTTTTCAAGATTCTTCTAATCAGTTTGTTCTACTGAAAATTACTGATTTTAATCATTGTTTCTTGACATATATTTTGTCGTAAGAAAGATTTAAATTCGTATTTAATTTTCAAGATTTTCTATTTGCTTTTCGGCAAAACTAGGTTTTAAGTTGCATCATAGTAAAAACTATTCCAACTAAGCTGTAGATAGTTGGTAAACAGTTGTATATAAAAAGGAATGCTTACACTAAACATTAAAGTATTTTCATTCAATGATAAAAAAATATTTATTTAGCTGTTTATGTGTATTGATTTGTTCTTATTTTTATTTAGATTGAGCAATCTGCAAATGAAACAGAATGGTTCAATTCTGATGAAAATACGCTGGAACTTGAATATCTTGAAAGTAAGCATTCAAAATCATAAGTTGTATGTATAAAAAAAGTTGTGTAATAGATATTATAAAAATACAGTTATAAAAGAATAAAAAAATCACAGTACAGCCTTTAAAGAAAAGTCAAAGGCAATTTGTAACGGATTCATCTGCGAGCATAGGTTAGCTTAAATTTGATTAATTAAATTTAACTAGTTTTGGTTATTTTTGTTAAAAATGTAACACCAAAATTAGCTTGTTTACCATTGTTGCTTCAGTTAAAAATAATTTAGCATTTTGATTATATTGTTGTAATTTGCATGCTTAAATTATTGATGTTAAGAGATTTTTGATGTTAATTAGTGATGTTAAAAATTTATTGCTGTAATTTGCATGTTTGAATTTTGTGAAAACCCTTCTAATAATTTATTTATCTTAAATTAGTGAATATTATTATTCTAGTTATTTTCCTTAGAGTGAATTCTCTTTCAATGTATAAAGTAAATATTCAAAGCATTTTATTTTATACAATTAAAGAGAATACAAATGTTCAAGAATTTTCCTACATTTTGCAGTGTAATTACTAATTAACAAATTACAATAAATTTAAGTATTAGTGTCTAATTAAGTATTATTACAAAATATGGATAAAGTAAGCAAATGTATTTGATTTTTTCATGTTAATAATTAGGGTTTAATTTGCTCTGAGACAAATAAAAACTCCCTGTTTATACCTTTCTATAAATTGCATTGGAAATTATGATTCAAGTGAATGTGCATGTGAGATACTTTTTCTTATCAAAAGTAATTTAAGATCTATTTGTATATTATATTGAACTGTTGTCTTTTATTTAGTGAAATCTATGTTCTACAATAATTAAATCATTATATGAGCTTCTAAAATTTTAATCTGGTTCAATTCTTATTTACGATGTCTTTCTAACAAATCAGTTTTTTTTAACTATTAAAAGTGTTTAATTCTGTATCAAATTACATGGATATAATATTTGAATGTATACTGCATAACTCGGAGCGTTTCAATTTTTAAGGTCTTCTGAAAGAAAGTATTGATAGAGTTGTGCATTTATACTTTTGGAAAGGAATTGTTTAATGTGTCGTCATGCATGAACTCCTAAAGATTTTTATTTATTTATTTATCGTAAATTGTTTCTTTAAATTAGAATCAGGCAAAGTTATCCAAGTTTTCTCAATTATCTGAGATAAAAAAATTTTCGTTTTAATTCAAAATTTTAATAGAACTTTTTATTTTTATCCATATTTTTCTTTTATAAGTTTGGTCAATATTACTCAGGATTCACAGTTTGTTATTGGGCTAGCGTTCATTAAATGCTGTTACCTTTAAAAAAGTTTAGTTTTAGCTTCTACCTGTATACATAGAGAGATGGATAGATTGATTTATGCAGCAATTTTCTGCCAAATATGTTATTATTTTAGAAATAATTCTGAAAGATATCTAACAAATTAGGCTTAAATAACATTATTTACCATAGTATTTAAACAGAATCTCTAATATTGAAATTAAGTCTACATTTTTACCTCCATATTCTAAAAAGCTCTTTAAAGCTAAATTCTAGGAATTAAAAAATCTTTGGCAAAAAGTATTATATTCTACTTGAATTTATCATTTAAATATTTATATGTAATGTATTTATAAATTATTCAGTGAAATAATCTTGAATAAAACTTATAATAGTCTTAAGCAATTTCATTTATTATTTTTTTTATTAAAAGTTATTTTTCTCAATTTAATTTCTTCCCACCCCCAACTGATAGAAATTCTATTCAAACATTCCACTGTCCTAGTTATTCTTTTTACCATTTTTTTCTTGATTAAGTTCTCACTTATTTTACATTTAATATTTCTCTGAGCTATTTATAAATGCTAAAGTATGATAAATATAAACTATTGGGAATCAGTTTGACTTCTATTTAAATAAGGTATTTACTGTTAAATAAAGCAACACAAGTAATATATATTTAAAAAAAAAACTAATATTCCAGAAGTCATTTGTATTCAAATTAAATATAGCCGTAAATTCTGTTACTTAATCTTTTAGTTCTTTATTCATCAACAAAAGAATATTCTTGCTTTTAATTTTCTTGTGAAAGCTATCTTATGTTTGGAAAGATTACCCAATCTAGAAACATTGGAAGAGCTGCTTAATATATTATTAGAGCACCTGAAATTATAAATAATAGAACAAAGAAAATGCTACTTAGTCAGAGTTACAGCAAATAAAAGCCCCGTACTGGTTCTGATGGTTTCTCCCTATGTTCCTCATACAATAATCATTCGCAAAAATTAAAGTGGAAAAAAAGTATATTCTCTTTTTACATCTAAATTGTTATTCTTTTTAAGGTTTCCGTAGAAAGCCTTTTCTCCTTTAGAACATTTTATTTAGGGGAAATATACTCTTGACAATGCCTGATAACAACAAGTGTAAGAATTATAGATATTTCAGTGCAAGGAATCAATATCAGCAGGAAGTTTTCTTCAAAATTACCAGTTTATAAATTAAAAGCAAATGAGATTACATATATTAAAGTGATATGATTCATCAATATCTTTAAAATTGTCTCGAATTATGGCATTAAGACTAAATTACTTGATTTATTTTCTTTTGAAAAAAGAAATGCTGTTTTCACAAGTGAATTTATTGTTTTATTTATACATAACAAATTTTTAATTGAATGACTCTTTAATGTAAATATAAGGACTTTAAAGCAAATAATTTTCAAATCCAAAAATTTCCTTACACAGCTATTTTCATTTTCTTAAAATATAATGCGGTTAGGGAAAAGTATACCTGAATTCATTTTAAGTCTTGCTCCCCCTTTCAACCCATAGTTTATATTTCAGCAATGTTACTTTATTGTATGAATTTATATTAGTAAAATATTGTAATTTGATTTCCTATTCTTTCTTCTAGAACTCTCCGAAAAGTTGAAAACTGCAATGGAAACAAGACTTCCTTATTTCCAACAACAAGGATGCAGATTAAATGGATCTTCTTTCCAGTTACAAAGGGACACAGAAAGTCGTAAGCGTGTGCACAGTAATTCAAAGGATGGTAAAGAGTATTGTGATCCATCTAATTCGAAATATTTTAAGGTTGACCATGTTCAGAAAAATCATCTTGGTTGTATTTTAGCGAATAATAGGCCAAGCAAATCGCTAAGGCTTAACAAAGATATCGAAAATTCTGTGAATGGTAGTAAATATGTTACGCAGAAGCCTTCAAATGGCAATAAAGCTTGCAGCAACTTCCATGCGCAGTATGGCTTGACTGTAGAAATAATGAACTTTTTGAAACCCCTACCACCACAAATATCACCAATTAAATCTCCAGCACGACCTTCTCCAGCAGAGTGAAGTTGTAATAATATTAAAAATATATTATTTCCTACAGATCAAGAACTACAGTTCTTAAATAGTTTTAAGATTAAATTTTAAGCAGCATTTTTGAATTTTACTCCACGTTTGATGGTTTATTAAATCGATTGTAATAGTGAATGTAACAAATAATTTTATTTTTGGAAATATTAATGCCTGGTATTTTATGACATTTTTATTTGATTGAATTTTTTGATATTTTGATTGAATTTTTGATATTAAGCATTTTTTGATATTTAATGGAGATTTTTGTTAATGCCAAATCATATTGTCAAGAGAAATATTTAAAAAAATATTCAATATGGTTCATTTAAAATGTTGAAAACTTTTTACAGTATGGTATGAATTTCACCTCAATGTAGTTCAGCTTTCTTATTGTAGTAAAAAATATCTGAGTTTAGTTTAAATTTGATTTGTGTAATTTATAATTTCATTACCATATCACAATTACATTCAGTGTTTCCCTAATAATCTTTCAAATTAAATGATTATGTCTAAAACAGTATTAAGTTGTTAGTATTCATTTAATCTTGACTGTTTGGGAATAATGTGTTACCCAATATATAACTAGTTACGTTATGATATATTTATACTCGAGTAAAATTTTGAAGATTTTGTTAAAATTATATATATGTATTTTTCTTTTGTAGATTAGTGATTAATATTCTTCTTTGTATGCCTTAATATTATATTTTTATGTATGAACATAATTTTTCAGTTCCATATGGTATATATGTAAACAATTCCTTTTTTATGTGAAAATTTTGTTAAATTCAGCACAGACTTTCTAAAACTGGTTTATTAGGAAAAAATGTTTGATTGTAATTTATGAAAATAACGAATAAATGCTGTAATTTAAATTTAAACTATTGCTATTAAACTGTTTTATTGTTGAAAAAAACTTTATCAGATGTTAAAATCAAACTTTGGTGGAGGAGGGAGGGCAGAACATTGCTGTCCTCTTATATTTGTAAAATTTTTAATCACCAATTTTTTGTACAGTTATAAAATACTTAATCAAGATTATGTGAAAATATTTAATCAAAATTGTGTGATTGTATTTATTTAATCATGTGTAAATAAATTTTTCGTTCAAAAATATGTTTTTTTCTTTTATTATAATCATTTTTATGTTTGATCTTTACATGCCATTTACATTTTTTGAAAAATAAAACTGTAAATTGACTTTTTTGATTATTGCACAAAGTAATGTTTTAATTTTTTGATTAGTTTTAAAATTTTTAAATCAATGTAAATTGTTTCTCAAATACTTAGTTTATTCGGTAGTTTTAAAATATTTTATACATATAGTCTGCTTTGAATTCAACTATATTTGATCACTATTTTCATAGAAATTCGTCACTAAGAATTCTAATATATTCTTAATTAAAAAATATTCAAAATGTTTTTAGCATTCAAAAATACTAGTTTTCACTGATAGATGATGATTAAGAATGAAACAATTAATCAAATAAAAAATGAAAAAAAATTTTTAGTTAATTATATTGCTCAGGCAATTTCATTACATGCTTTTCTAAAAACACGAAGTATATAAATTGAAAATCTGCCCCTTTTACTATTAAAGTTATTTAAATTTTCTATTATTTAGTGAGATTATTAAAAAATTCAATTAAAACATTAAGTAAGTTTGATGCAAGTGAGTTGAACCTGGCAAACCTAGCAGAAATGTAAGTTAACACCAAACAATTTTTTTAAAATTACATTTTTATTAAATGTCCCATCGATGATGTTTCCTAAATTAGAACTCTTTTTTAGAATATTTTGCATGCACACAGTGCAACAGATTACACATTCTTCTGAAACTATCCTCTTGAAACAATCATGCATGAGTATTTTTCATTTATTAAATGTTATTAACTTAAACACAGCATTTGATGGAAATAGGTGTTCATTGGCTATTTTATAATTAATTTTATAATGTAGTTTTAAATTAACTACCACAGTTATTATTTTCCTCTAATCAAGAACAATGTTAATTGTTCTGTAACATTTAAATACCCTTCAAAATATAGATTTAAAATAATGCTCTGCTTTTAACATTGGTTTTATTGGTTTTAAAAGCTTTTGTCTTCTTAATGTTTAGAGAATGTTCATCTTCTTAGATACAGTTAAAGATATGTTTTTATGAACTTGTTTCCACATTTGAAATAGACCTATCTTCCGTTAGTGTTTGGTATGTCATTTTTAATATAAGCAGCAAAAAATCTTTTCATATGCTTCCAAAACTAATAAAAGTGTCATCAATAGCTCTTCAATTTCTTAGGAAAATATTTAGGAAACTTATTGAATTATTTTTCATAATTTAATTAAGAACCGTTTTGCAAGCCTGAAGCATATTTTAAATAGCATTCTTTAAATAAAAGAAAAGATTAAATGAAATTGTTCATCTCTACAATAGATTAGATCCTCATCTTGTTTAACAGACATCTGTGTACATTTTCTAACTGAAAGGACTTGACATAGAGGATGCTACGAGGTTGTTAAATGCATAAGAAAAGTGTTAGAAATTCACTGGCACCTGTGTTTTCACTGTAATGGTAAAAAAAGGAAAATTGAATTGTTTTAAATATGTTTGTTATATTATCAAAGATTTATATTCTTTTATTTTAACTTAGAATAAACTTAATTTTTACACACACACACGTGCGCGCGCACTTACTCATACATACACACATCATTAATTTCCAAGAAATGTTAGAAGTTTTTTTTTTTTTGCATTAAGAGTTTATATATTCATATACATTGCCTATTGGTAAAATCATGGTTTTCAGAATAAAAAGGTAGATATTCTAGTTTATCTGTTGTACAATAGATTTCTTTTATCTGTTGCTCGGAAATTTTCTTTCTTGTAAAGTAACAATAGACAGCTGAACAGTTTTTCAGAAAGCAGTATAACTGTACCCTCTCAAGAAGCATTACAACTTCTTCCAGCTATTAGGATACATTATACATTGTTTTAATATATTTAAGTGCATGAATTAGTTCTTAAATATAATATCTAAACGAATGATCCAAATATATTTTGTATAATAGCATTCTACTGAACTGATTGGAAAGTAGTTCGCTATAGAACGTTAAATTCTAAACTGTATTCATTAATTGTGCTATGGAATATTTATGCTGAAATCTACAATTTAGGATATTTATCCCAAACTTGAATTCTTTATGCTATTTTGTGAAACGTTTGCCAGTTATGAGATATTTAATATATTAAACATTATTAAATGATAAGTTTATATGTACTTCTAGTTAATGAACCAATGAAATTAAAAACTTGTAAATTTCAGTAGAAAACGGTTAAAATTAAAAAAATTAAATTTTCACACTAATAGAGAAAGTTTGCAACATGGCGAAGTCAGTTCTCATTTTAATGACAATAATATCATTAGTTTTGTTTGAGCACTATTATACAAATTACAACAATTTATAAACTTCAGCACACGTCAAAGAAGAAGAAACGAGATGTGTTCTGGCAATTTTAATTACAACAAGTATTATATAGCTAGATCCACGAGTTCATGACTTTCTCATCGATCAAAATAAACTCTAATTGAATTCAAATTTCATCCATTTCAATGTGCTAAAGTAACTCTTTTAATGTCTCCGCACTAAGGGTTCATAACATTATAAAAGAAATTGTATGATAAATTTTTTTAGCATGCTCAAGTACAAATAAAAATTGTTTGTCTTATATAAAGATGTCCCAATATAAATTGTTCGTCCTATATAAAGATGTACCAACATGGAGATAACTTTATCAAAAAAATTATGATTTGAAGTAAATTTTCGGGACCCTTTTAAAATAAGATAATATGTATTGATATTATTTAATGTCAGTATAGTCGAGAAATTAAAAGTCATTCAATTTTGATTTTATGTAATTTATTCATTAAATATTTCAAATCCTCCTGAAATTTTATGCGTGCTAAATAATTCAATAAACCACAATAAATTTCCACTTAAACCTAAAATATTACTCATGAAAATTTGAATTGGAAATAACAAATGGGTGTTTATTTATACAAATACGATTTTTTAAATTTAGTAACAAGTATAGGTGGTGTTGAAGAAGTTGCTGAATGGTAGTTTAACCGTTTCATTGAGATTTAACAAATGTCAGAATGGGAAAATAAACTTAAAGCTTAATTTGCCTTTCAAATAAAAATTTTATACAAAAAAGTTTGCATGTAATCTTTCATTTCCCTTTGAATGCATTAGAAGTGTCAAATTCATTATCTATTTATTAACTGTTTACTTTTTTTCATAGATTTTATACATTAACTATTTTTTACCTTTTCATACATTCTGGCATGTGTGGCTGAAAATTTTTAATTTTGACTCGGTATTTTTACAAAAATAGAAATCTCGAAATTCATTTTTCTTTTTTACGCCTTTTCTCCTCATTAATTCAGTTACTTATCGAATTTTTTGGTAGCCAAGCTATGTTGTTACATTTAATAAATACACGTTGAAATTCCCAGTTTCTCGTGTTAATTTATAAGTTGAATAATTTTATTGTTTTAATTATAAAAAAAAACATCAGTTTTGCTGCATGTAGTGAACTCATGTTCACTTGAATTTTTCTTAAAGTCAAAATTTATAAAAATGCGGGTTTCAGTTTATTTAAATTTTATTTCAATATATTGAAAAAACTTAAATACTTTCTTGAGCACTTAAATATTAACATCTTTAAAAATGATCATCACAGGAAATAAATGATGTTCATTAGAGCCTTTCATTAAACTTTGGAATGCTGTTTATCAATTATCATGTGATTAGTTTTCGTGTTAAAAATGCCTGAAATCTTTACAATTTGGACTTTTGAATATTGAAAAATAATTTATGGTATTAACTTGGTAAAAGAGAGTATTTCCATCTCTGTGTAATCCTCTTTGCAACTCGGATAAAAAGAAATATCATTCTGCTCTATAGTGACGTTTTGAACAATGTTAGTTTACTTCTAAAACCATTCACATATCTATACAAGTTGGCAATAGTGTGTCCTTTGCCTTGTAACTTCAAATTTAATTCGTTCAAGTGTTGCGTCATATCAGTTAAAACGCAAGATCAGCTAGGAATAGAGTATCTTGCATACAATTTTGCAGTTCATAAATGTTTGATTTTTCATTTTTTAGAAAAAAAGGTATTTTTTTTCGTAAAGCTAAAAAACACTCAAGGCACCGGCCAGCACTAAGCCATTTTATTTCATAGTGTAATAACAAATCTCCATAGATCGCATCAATTTCTCTTAAAAAATCTCGAAATTTTGTTTCCTCTTCTATTGAGATTGGTTTTCTAACAACAACTTTCATGGCATTCGTTTGGCTCAAAGATTTTCCACAAAAGGCTTCCTGGTGTATGATGCAGTGAGCAACATGCAATCAATACCAATTTCTTTAAGAAGTCCCGCGAATTATGTCACTGTTCCCGTCATAGCTTTTGTTCCATCAGTTAAAATGCAAGAACATTTTTGAAATCTTCAGTAGTCTATGACAGTTTCATTGAAAGCTAGATATATATCTGCGCATTTAGTTGTTCCTATAACGGTATCAAATTTAACATTTCCTCCGTAATTGGAAAATCTTTTGAAATGCAACGAATAAATATTAATAACGACTGATATATGTCTGGTCGGTACTTTCATCCAAACAAATTCAGTAGTATTCGCAATCCAAAATGCAATGAAATAAATTTTTCGAAACATATTTGCCCGTATTATCTACTCGTCGTGTCACAGTTTTGTGACATAATGCTACAGATTCATACTTTTCCGCCAACATTGGCTGCATGAAGTGTTGAACCATTGAAACTGCGTATTTTTTCATTAAAATCCCATCAGTGAATGGTTTTTTTGCTTTGTCTAATAGTAAAGAAACTTCATAAGAAGTGCAGCCAAACTTTCCTCATCATCTGTACTTACTTTTGTAAACATACTTGTTTGATGTATTATTTTTTTTTTTACATTTGACTACAAAATTGTTTCTTGATTCATCGATATGTTTTTTATACTTCTGTTTATGTAAAGTAGTATAGGGCCGTCTCACATTGTATTCCTTATTCATCGCCAAAACTTGCATACAAATCATAAACTGAATTTTATTCTTATTGTTGCAGATCACAAATAGTCTAATTCCCATTTTTCATTAATTGTACGATTTTCATCACTTACTTTTCGCTTCTTCACAAACATAATTTTTTTATTTTATTTGGGAAAACAAAAATATCTCCCTGTGCACCAAGGAATACCTCACAGGGCCCGAAGGTACAACAAATGTACTACAAAACAAATACAAATAAATCATGAGATGAAAAAGAATAATAATAAAAGAAGGCAGAGAGATAAAAATGAAAAAGGAATTAAATAACAGCATGGATAAATTTTATAAAAAATTCAAAATTCTCTTTCTTTACTAGGTCCACCATAATCGAGGGCCACCTGTTATTTAAGTCTTTACAAATCTCGTTCCTTACTTCTGAAACAGATGGGCATTCAAGAAAAATGTGAGAAGGGTTGTCACTCCCAGAGTTGTACTTGCACACTTCACTGTTTTTAATGTGGAAACGGTGTAGGTAACTATTGAATTTCCCATGTCCAGTGAGGAATTGCGAGAAGCTTGATATTTTGCACATAGGAGTTCTCTTTACTCTTTAATTAAATCACAAGCTGAAATTGACAAAAGAAATAAATAAAGCTCTAATTACACACAACCACTACGATTACTACACAACACTCGTCGCATCAAATGATAACCTAAAAATACCACCTAAAAATAACCTAACCACTTAACTTATCCAATTAATGACTTTGAGATGCTAGTTATTCAGGCGAAGACTTATTCGACCAGGATTTATGGCTTAAAACCTATTAAGAAGGAAACAAATTTCCTAGTTGATGGAACAATGTAACTTCTTTATCAAACTTTTAAAGTTTTCAAGCGTAAATTAATTTAATATTTAAAAAGCTAATTATTTTTTATAAATATCATAATTTTACCTTCAGCTAATTTACAATTATTTGCTCTTATTTCGTAAAACAAAATTTCATATTATGAACGAAAAGTTCAAACTGTAACAGACCATTAAAGCAAGATCGTTATTAACAATCCAGCGAAGAAATTTTTCATATAATCGGAAAGAAATTCCGAAATTCCCATTTTTAAATTTTTTGTTAAACCACGACACGATTCTCAATTTGTCATCAATCATTTCCGTTCGTGAGGGTTGGGCATCGATTGAGCAAAAGCAGAAAGCAAAGTTATTCTGGAATCATTTGGATTTTCCTTTTCGACTTCTGATATCGTCATCACAAGTCGAAATAAATCACTCTCATGCAGATTTAGAATAACCCTTATTTTCGTTATATTTAATAAAATTTTTCTTATTTTGATACGTCGCTGTGTATGACAGGTATGAACAGAATTTCAAGTATTTTGAACTATATATAGAAATATTTTATTCCTCAAATTAAGTCTTGTGACATTTTTAGATGTGATACATGTGCAACACTTGATCGTTTACATCTTTCCGAATATAATTGGTTAAGTTGTTATTTCCATACATGAGGGCAAAATACATTCATAAGAATTCTCAGCTTAAACTAATTTCAGATTTTTCATCGATTTTATTTATAAAAAGAGCATTAATCTTGTTTTAAAAGAGTGCATTTACTCATTATTAGATTTCCCATTCGGAATCATCAATTATAAATAATAAATATTTGTAATAATTTTTGTACACATATTTTTTTATTTTTAAAAAATAATTTAAAGTAATTGTTTTTGTTTCCTTACAGTTTTTTTTTAATTTACAGTATTCCTTTCCTTCCTTTTTTTTACACAAAGATTAATTTTTAGGAAAATAAAAGGAAAAAATTTTAAATATTTCACTTTGCCTTGCTCAAATGTTTTGACTGTCAAGCTTCAACAAATTTTAAAGTCCTGTGAAATAATACATCATAGATATGAGTGCAGAAATACGTGAAAAAAGCAATATAAGGTTCATGAAAATATTACATAAGAGAGTTGACAGTTTTTATAAATTGAAATAAAAGCTAAATTCTCAGAAAATACAAACAAAATGCATTTTTGAAACACTGTTATAAGATTTTATTAGTAATCAAAATAGCTTATTAATCAAACGGCTGCGATTAACTCTTCAAAGTGTTTTAAATTAGAAACATTATTTTCATAATGTGATTACAATGTGAAGAAGAATATGTAGTCAAATAAACGAAAATTATTTCTGATGAATATCAGGAATTTTGGATATCAGCATTTTCACAATATCAAGAATGATTTGTTAACCATCTATTTAATGTTGATAATAAAGTAAGATGATAATGTATTTTAACAAGTTAATGGCTTGAAATTCGAAAACTATCTAACTTCAACTATGGATTAATGTTTCTAAAGTTCGGAATCGGAATGTATTTGCGTATCGCAACACTTGAAACTCAAGAAGCATTCAATCACCATACCAAAAAGCTCACCATGGTTGAATCATGGTTCGATCCCAACTATTGTTGAGTTATGGAAAATGAATATTCTGTGTGTCTTTTTCCTGACTGCATTTCATCATTCGGGATGAAGTTTTTGAGATTTTGGAATCTTATCTCTTGTGTTAAGATAATTCGACCAACTATACAATAAAAAACTCTTCCAATGGTAATTTCAAAAAAAGTATTAATAATAGTGAATAAGTTTAAAAAAATGCATTTTCTTCAACCACTCTGAAAGGAATATTTTCAATACAATCTCTCGAGAATATCACTCTAAAGCAAAACAGCATGCCGAAAATTATTTATAATGGGGAATCAAAATTCACAGGTATAATAAACTTAAATCAAACTCCTTTGGTAAGCAGTCCGGTTTCCACTCATTAATATGATAATGTAACGTAGTAAAAAATTGAGGCATTTTCTGTTGGAAAAGTACTAACGTTAAATGAAAGATCTTATTGGATTCCCTCCAAATTAGAGAATCGTCCAAGGAAAACTTTTGAAGAGAACAATGATCTTAATGATCTTATTAAAAAATATGTAATGTCTAATCTATTGATTATTAAGTTACATTTTTTTCTAAGTAAATGAAAAATAATAATCAAAACCGTAAGCTGATTATTTATAAATTTAATGTTCAATATAATTGATTTTTTTTAGAATATACAACACAGTTAATGATATCCAATAATTTGAAAGATACTTCCAATTTGGGCATCCCGTGACATAGTGGCAGGATCAAGTTCTCAAGACTGGATAATACTACAAATCCCATTATTGAATAACGCAAAATAGATGTAGCCCCTCTACTATTTGCAGACACATCTGTTATATGGATCCTTAAAACTAAAACGGATTTCTATTTGAAAATAGGATCTTATATATATCTATATATATATATATATATATATATATATATATATATATATATATATATATATATATATATATATATATATATATTATTATTATCATATTATATATATATATAAATTAAATTCATGCTATGCATAATATGCACATGCGCTTTTTTGGGGAATGCACAATTATATAACTTAAATTAAATTTACTCATACCTGTCTATAGAGACTCTACTCCTGTTGTCCAGCTTCTTTTATCCACGCAACCACAAACATTTGCTTTTCTAGCAAAGATGTCTGCAAAAGCAGAAGCTCCTCATTCCATTTCTCTGGATGGATATAGTGAGGTAAAAGAAAACAAATAAAATTTCTGCATCGCCAGCTGCAGTCCCCCAAGTAAATCCAATGCTCCTTTAGGTAACAAAAAACATTTAATTATCATTCATGAAACTGAAGAGGCCCTTCATAGCGCATCTGTTAAGAATGTAGATATGTCTCCGATTTCAAATAAAGGAAGAACAGAAGGAAAAGAAGAGCCTTTAAGCTCTTTTGCATTTCAGAAACAATTGAATCATCAAATGGTAAAATCAAACTATGATGGAAAAATCGAATAATGGTCACATTATATCTCATGAAGTAAATGATGCTGTGATCAAAGAAGACAATAATGATGCTGTATATAAACCTGTAAAACTGACGTTAAGCCAGAAAGAGTTTATTTATCCATGTCAGGTGATCTTGATATGGTGAAGATGAGGTAGAGTTAACTGAACCTGAAAAAGACGAATTTAATAGGTCTGAAAAATGGACAGACAAAGAATTTATTTAACAGCAGAACATAAAACTTCGTTATCTTCTCCAATAGTTCCCACTTTGGTACATTGATCTTCTCACAAAAATGAAAATATTCTTGGTAAATGGGAAAAAGAAAAGAAAAAACTTAAAAATGACTCAAAAAATCAAAGGTTATATCTAATCATATTGATAGAGCTCCTCTTTTTGGAATCAAAGTTAAAATCCCGAAAATTCTAATTAATAAAGATTAATAGTGGTGTGCTTTGTGGTGTTTTTCCTTTATTAAGCTAAAAATATACATTGCCTAAGAAACCTGAGACTCCGAATCACCGCAACCAAATTAAGTTGCATCAACCTCCTGAGAACTCCAAAGGACTGAAGCTTGCTCCATCCACTTCAATAAAATTAATAATAGCCAAGAATAAATTTGTTTCTAGTTCTTACAGAATCTTTCTTAAGAAAGATCGTGATAGGGAAAGTCGTAAGCGCAAGCACAGTAGTTTGATAGATGGTAAGTGTTTGTGATTCCTCTGCTTCGAAATATCTTAAAATTGACAATGTTCAGAAAAGTCCTGATAGCAGTTCTAAATTGCAATTCATTTCTTCAACGTATAATTTACACCTCAGTGAAATGGGGCTCACAGTGAATGACGATGAATATGTCATGCAAAGAAAGAAGAGGTAGATAAATAATATTTTAAAACACACTGAAGTTCAAATTGAAATTTTGTAACATCATGTATAATTAGACAGAACTTTTGTATTGAATTTACAGATTTTTTTGAATGAGTTAATTACTAAACAATTTCCTAGCAATTCTATTTACTGTAACAGATCTTCTTTTCTTAAGCTTTTTATGATTTTAAAACTCTTTATTTCCTAATTTTCGTTAAATAAAATTCTACTTGCTGGTTAATTATCTTCTACATTTGCAAAATGTAATATTCAAATAGTCTGAGAGGGAGGAAATGGAATGAAATTGTTTTACTAATAACTATCCTTATGTCTGAAATTTCCTTTCATTAAATAATAAAGTAATTATTCTCTTTAAAAATTAAAAAGTGTTGATAGTATTTCTAAATTGTTTTTCCTAGTTAATGGTTTATTAAATAAATTTATTGTATGGTAACTGAAACAAATAATTTTACTTAAAAATAACGATGCCTCGCTATTTTCATCTTGAAATTGATCAAATATTTATTGATATTTGATGGAAGCTCTGTTAATGTGTCTTTCTGGCATTCGCATAACTTTATTAAACTTGCAAAATTTATTCAATATTTTGCATTTCCTAAATTATTTATAAATAAACAAATAAATTGTTCAAACAAATGAATTGTTTTTGTTTATTTTAAATATTTTTATGTTTGACATTTACTTATCATTTACGTTTTCTGGAAAAATGAAACTCTAAAGACTCATCTGATTCTTTTGAAAATAATTTTTCAAATCATAAATACTTTGTTTTACTAAAAATAATATCACAAATACTAAGTTTTTCGGATAGTTTTAAAATATTTTATATACAGAGTCTGCTTTTAATTCAACTATATGTGACCACGATTTTGATTGAAATTAGTCATTCTGAAGGGATACTATTCAAATGCCAAAAAAAAAAAAAAATACGATTATTTATTTGTTGGAAGAGATTTCTCATAAAATGTGTGTGTTTCATTTCCTGGAGTGAATACATAAACATTAAAATTATTTTAAATATTAATTACTTTAAATATATTCCGATTAAAAGCTTTTCTTTGATCTCAGATTTATCTATCATTTTTCTGGTTAGATCAGTTAATCTAATAAAAGTTGTAATGTAAACTTAAGAGAATAATTCAATATGGCTTTTTTTTATAAATATCTTACTAATTATGTAAGAACTGAACAAACTGTTTAATAAATAATGAAACATGTTTTAGTTTTATTTAAGCCGACCGATTGGCTGAGTGGTTAGCGTTACTCATGAGCTGTTGGTCCCGGATTCGAATCCTGGTTCGGGCATGGATGTTTCTTTCCTTCTCTGTTTTTCTCTGCCCTTCTTCTGTGATGTTGTATGAATGTGGCCCGCCCTATAAACGGCTTTGTGGTGGAATGGCGCGGGTAACACTACTCGCCTCCGTGACTTGGTTCACAGGTGCCCGCTGGGTAACGACAAATGAGTAGCAGTCTCTGGCCTTGTTGTGGCATAGGGTTCAACCCTCTTGTGCCCACCATTGGAAAAAAAGTCTTATTTAACCATTATTTTTTAATTTATCCAAATAAAATTTATCCAAAAAATGGACTATAATATATTTTACAATACTAATATTTCTAAGATGTGAAAAATTAACATAGAACAACCTTGTATTAATGAATACATAACATTCTTGTCTTAGTGAGAGAACAACATTAACATAATTGCAGTTTAAAAAACATCTTGAACAATACTTTTCATACAGATTTGTATATTAGGTGCACCGAAAATTGAATCTATCTAAATTTTTTACAAAATGGCCCAATGTAATATTACGAGTTTATAGTAAACTGGTAGCGTGATCATGCTATCGAAAATATAAGACAATGAAGGTATAAACGGAAAATATGTGGTTATCAGGGTAGACGGAGTACACCGAATTACATGAAGTGATTTTCTTTCTAATACAGATCAAGTGAGAAATAAAGGAAGAAAACATGAGCGCTCGTGTGTGTGTATAATTATATGTATGTGAACATATGCATTTATTAGCAATTATATTCTTAATAAATCAAATTTAATTTATATAGTGAAGAAATTAAGAGAAATACCTTCAAACAATTAAAATAAAAATAAATAGATAATCTTTGTAATATATATTTTCATAAAATGAACGTATGCAAAATATGTCTCTGCCAATTTAAATTTTCTTTTTAAATATGTATTCATTACAAGCATTTATGCTATTTATATCGATATCTTTTGCTACGGAAAATTATGAATTAATATACTTTTGCATATTTAATATCATGTATTATATATATATATATACATATGTGTGTGTGTATAATGTGTTAGCAACTAGATCATCTCTCAATCTTAGGCAAATAATTAACATAAAAATTATTTTAAAAATAATTAACAAATGAAAATATAAAGTACTAACCAGAAAATTTTTAAAATTCATTAATTTTTAATCAGAAAATTGTGGCATTATGGATCAATTAGAATAGAAAATAAAACATTCATAGGAATCAAATATATATAAGTAAAAATGAAATTTAAAACTAGAAAAAATGAAAAAAATAGTGAGAAAACGACTTTTATAAATTTTTTTCTTTTCTCAACAGGTGACAAGAAAGATGAGCGGGTGTTTGAATTCCTTTGAAGATTCGAAACTTTGGGTTATTCAATAATATATAATAACAATATAACATGACACAACGAATTGTTAAATAAGTTTTGGTAATGTTAAATTTCTATGAAAATAAAATTTCATACCACCCACTCTGTCTAGTGATCAGAATGCCTGGTTGAAATAGGGAGGTCATGGGTACAAATCCTGGTTTGGGTATGGATGTATTTTCTCTCTCTTCTTAGTTCTTTCTGTATGAATGGGTTGTGAATGACTGCCATAATTTTATAAACGGGTCCCTATGGCATGTGTGTACTGAGGAAGTCGGACTCCACGCCAAATTACGGTTCAGTTGGAAAAGTGGAGAGAGAGGGAAAGAGAAGGGCAGGCTCAAATGCTCCCCAAAACTGTCACCGGAAATAGCCGTTGATGACGTAGTCAGGCATCGAAGGGGAATAAGGTGCCTGGAGTTTCTAAGCAAATTACTTATTTTTTATTTTTAAGTTCATTTTGTTTTTAATCTGAGTGAAAAAAACTACAAATGCCTCTCAAATATTTAGTAAATTTGCAATTATTATTTAATAAACCCAAAAAATTATTATTAATATTGAAATTAACTTAAAATTGTATAACCAAAATAAAAATATATTTACCTATTAGCTTCAGTTTATCTTAATTTTTTGATTGTTGATCCGTTTCTTGTTTTTTTGTTAAGCTTTATTATGAGATACTAGCGCTGCATTTCTGTTTAAATACTTAATTCGTATAAATGTTCTCAAGCGACAAAAAAGTTTAATTGCCTTTCGATTTACAGTAGGAAAAGACGACTCTTTCATTTATTAATGTTGCTATGATATTTTTTCCTTTAACAATTGTGTCGCCATGAATTTTGCGAAACATTATGTCCATTTGTTTTATAGTTTCCATCCATGCTTTTATTGGAACAGTAAGTCTCCCAGCAGAAATTAAATTGATCTACTCGGAATGATTGGGCATATCGACTGAATTTCTTGATATAGTTCCAAGTGAATTATCTTTAATTTTATAAGCAATATAACCTGCCACATAAACCATAGCTTCTTTTTCAAATGGAGATATATCACAATTTGGATTAGAAGAGGAAAGTTCATTTTCCCAAGATAAAGAAGGTAAGGGATTGATTAAGAATTCACGATTTAATTCATCATCTTGAGAATCTAAAGTATTGATAATTTCTTGACATTCTTTTACATTAAATGCAGAGTCTAACATTTCACTTGTTAAATAAACGCCTGGTCCATTTTCTAAATAGTTTACTTTCGGTGACAAATTAAGTAATTTATTTGCGAGCAATATTTTTAAGCGAATAATTACTTCAGAAGCAGAAGGAGGGTCATTTAATCTCTCGAGACCTCTAATTTGGCTGAAGAGGCTTTCGAGCGCATCTTGAGTAAGTCTACTTGTTAAAATATAAGATACATTTATAGATTTTAAGTCTTCATATAATCCATAAAGAGAATGAATTGAAACAATAATCCCTTTCTGAAAAAACAAAACCGATTTTTTTCCAAATACACGTAAATTGAAAACCTCCTCATTTATTGCGTTTAAAGTTTCTTTTTGAGTATCAAAGTATTTTTGCACTCCAAAAGCAGCTTTTAAAGGATTGTTAGTGGTAGGTAATGGCACGGAGCTGTTCATAATATCAAATAAATTATCGATTAATGAAAAAAAATGCAGCCGCTTTAGTATGCAATAGTTTCCGAAACTAAAGTCTTTGCAGGTGTAACCTTTTGTCTTTAATTTCCTTTAACAGTTAGAAATTGGAGCTTTAGTTTATGGCAAATTTTTATTTCCCCGATATCTTTATTCAATATCTCATATAATATTCTAGAATTTATTATTGTACCGTCACACGCAAAACTAAACCACTATCTAAAAAATGGTTCCTCAATAACTTGATATATATTGGCGGCATATCAACGAAAACCCATATCTTCCTTGAATCTTTTGAAGGATAAAGAAAAAATGATTTGTCAATAGTTATTTCGAATTCTTTCCATAAGGTATGAAACTCGCCAAGATCCGAAATTATTGTTCGAACTTGAACACCAGTGAATTCAACTTCTTCTATTACAGAAAATTAAAGTTTTTTATTCATTTTACAGTCGAAATCAAAAAATATTGGCTGTTTCAACGGGAAAATTAATCCTGTCAATAAAATAACTTGAACTTTATAAAATGGGCCTAATATTTATTTCATCTAATGAAGAGTCGTAACACAATTTCGAATCTATGTGCATTTCGTCAAAGCTTAAAGAACATATCTTTTCCACATCCCTCAAAGTTTCGCAATTTTTTTCATCAATAACATTACATCTTTTAGAATTCCAGGCATGCAACTAAACTTGGAACACACCATCTTTTCAAAATACTTGCACTTGGCATATTTAATCCCATTTTATTTCGCCAAAAATCATAAGATTTTGAAGATAATGACCGAATCAAAATACATTTTGAAACAGTGTCAGATGACCATTTAGTTCTTAATTTATTTTCTTCGTCTTCACGCTTATAAGGGAATAAATGATTTATCCCCATCTTCCTAAATTTAACGTTCTCCTTTTGAAGTAATTTTATTTTCGTTTTTAATTTTTGCATTTCATTTAAAAGCAATTTTTTATTTGATTTCAATCGTATAATTATTCTTGTTGTTGAGTTCGATTTCTTTTTTGCTCATTTTTAAGGAATTTCACTGTATTTACTGCGCATAATATTCTTTTTTTCAATTCTATATTTTTAAAATATTCATTGCATTTGAGGCATTTAATGTCACCATCACATTGATTTTCTGTATCACATAATTTATATATGTGGACTCAGACACTCAATTCTTTCAATAGCTTCTACTGATCTTCTTCTTAAAGTTTGTCTCTGATCTCTTGGAGTATTTCGAATGGTGTTTAAAGCCGGTAATTTAAGATTAGGCAGAGCCATCGGTTTTAATATTTTTCTCTCTGGCAAACCAAGTAGTCGATTTTGCAAGTCGTCCATATACTCATACAAATCAAAATGCTCACTGCACACTCTAGCATTCTTGATGTTGATTTTGTCACTTCTTCGACATCTTTGCACCCATTCCTTAGAAAGCATTTGATTTTCTTTTGGAAATCGATGAAATATTATGTGTTTTCCTTTTGAATTTTGATGCGTATTTGAACATATAGCAACAGCACACGATGTCATGTTTTCCTCTTTAAGAATACTCTTACTTACAATGAAAACATTTACATTAAACAAGCCAAAATGAAAGAGAAAGCGGCAATCAGACAAAAGCTTGCATAGAGAATGCCAGCCAGTCGATGCCCAGTGACGTCACGCTCTTCCCCTCTCCGGTGACAAGGCGGCATGCGACACCTCAAAGCAATGAGCCAGCCCTTCTGTTTTCCATAGCCCTGAGCGCACCCCATATTGTCAACACAAGACAACAACAAAGCTATTTCGTGTATTTTATTTATCGTTCACATATGCGTTCATTTTTATTATTCTCCAAATTTTTATAACATCGAATAAAATGACAACGAAAATAAGAAATATAATACTTATTTAATAAAGGAGAATATTTATCGAACATTAATATCTAGAAAGTCTTTGACTCCTAATAATTATAAAAGTTAGCATTATTGATCAATGTTGCCTTGAAATAATTTTCAAAAGAATCAGTGAAATAGTTTCGATAAGATGTTTTCTTCCTTCTAAATTTGCAAGGGATTTCTGAATATTTTTGTTTCTCTAGATTTACTAATTCTTCTAAATAAATTAAATTCCGTAAAATGAAAATTTGTTAAAGAATTAAACTATAGCAAGAAAAAATGCTTTAAATTCTGTAAGATTTTTTATGATCATATTGGCCTAATATCGGAACATATTCGGTGAAGTCTCATGTAAAAAATAAAAAAAAATATGGGTAAAAGAAAATACAGAGATTCATATTCAGCAGGTATTTATTTGGGAATATTTGGTTATCCGTGGTTGATTCGCCAATTGCTGCATTCTTTTGCTTCCGTCGCCAATTCAAACTAATTATAATAACAACATGGTAACCTAGCCAACAGCGCTGTGTATTCATTGTTGGGTTTTGTTATCATGAAGGCGGAGACATTGGTATAAGGAGAAAATGTAATTGGATGTAGCATTGGCGACTAAGCTGCGTTCCCTCATGTTCTCATTTTTTTTTTCTTAGTTGGATTTAAAATTTTTCAGAGATAAGTTTTACGTTAATTTTCCATGTATCAGAAATGCATCCATAGATTTCCAGTTTGTCATTTATGACTTTATAGATAAACTTTATCTTAATTGCACTTCGCAAATACATTAATGTTCTAATTTGCTTATAATTAATTGATTTTATTTGTGGAAATAATTGCAATAATGTATTAATTTCAATAAACTAACACAATAAATTTTTAATATTAGTTATTGATTAGAATCATTTTCGGTACTTAAAAGTATTTCATAAATGTTTAATTACAGAACATTATTACCAAATTTTTAAAAATCCGTTAGTATTAAAATTTGTTAAAATATAAAATCAAAATTATAAATAATTATTTAAATTAATAATAACTTTTGTTATTTCTGGAGTTTCTAATATTTATATGAAAAATAAATATCACTGTGCTTTCAGAATCTTAAATTTGAAATTAATTAACCGATAGTTTAAATTTTTGTTGTTTCATATTTAATTATAATGTACATGAATATTTATGACAAAATAAATTTAGTAACAAGATTTATCGCATCTACTTAGTTGCGAAAGAGAATATAGCATGAGATTACTCTTTAATAACTGAATTATTTCCTTCTCTGAAACAAGTTCTCATTACTAAACACCAACATTTTTAATATTTCTTGTACTTATAATATTGTCTTGGTTTATAATAGAAAAAATGGGAAAATAGTTCTTAGTATTTGTGCACTATATAAATAAATATTAAAAGTGTTTTACCAGCATGAATAAATGCTCATTTATAAATGGAAGAATCCATAAACTTATTGTTATATTGGAACTATAAGCATAACATAACAAAAACATAGACACCCATCTATCATATCTTATATCCTTGTATTTGTGACGTTAAATGCTCAAATAAATACTTTTGTGATTGATCAAACTCATTTCTTTTATAAAAATGATTTTATTAATGGAAGTGGCACCGATGACTACAATATTTTAACATTAATATTTGGTGTACATTTAAAAGAAAAATTTAAGTTTAATTTTTTATAGCCAATATAGAATTCTTGCCTGTTTTGAAATTTTATTTTTTATTTCAAATACTATTTTCAGACGAAATTTAGTTCATTATAAATTAATAGTACATTATAATGAATGTATTTTTAAATTCTTTTATTTTCTTAACTGTGCATGAATATGACTATTAAATTTCTCGTTGATTTAACGAATATATATTATAGAAATATTATTTAATATAGTTTATTTTACTGAAATGAAAGTGCGATTAATATCAAATACAACATTTTACAAATGAATAAGAATAAATTTTTTCATAAATAAAATTCGAAGCTTTTTAATTTAAATGTTAATACAATATAAAGCAAATATTAATCTACAGAGTATTACTTGACAGTATGTATTTCATTTATTAAAATTTCACTGACAATTTTTGATTTGATTGTTATTAAGCAAAGGCATTCGTAGATAAAACGAAGAGGAATTGTATGAATCAAAATCGATTATTAATTTGTATAATATTTTAGAATTTACAGCTAAACATTTTGTCGATGGAAATATAATTTATATTCTTATTTTATGGTTGTCTTTGTCATCGTCGAAGAAAAAAAATTAGCAAAAGCAAATCTGAAACATGTAGTTATTTTGAAGATGATGAAATGCAATATAAGGAAAAAATGGCTGATCAGGTATATTCTGAATAATAATGTAATCAAAATAAGTTCTATGGAGACTGAGAAAATGTTAACTATGGTTATTACTAAAACTATTAATTTCATTTTGCTTGTAAAATTTATTTAAAAGTTTGAAGTAATATTCTATGTTTATGTAAGAACGCGGTAACTTAATAATGTTTTTAAATCTATTTTGAAGTAAAATTTTCTCAGTTTTTAATCAATTTATAATAGTTTAAAAAATAAATATATATCCAGTATTTGTAATTCACTTGATCATTGTTTTTACATGTATGATGTTATTGAGTGAACGAAATAAAAATTCCATTCAATATTTTCAGTTAAAATCTCTTATTAAAGTTTTATGGTTTTTAAAGTTGATTTTAAAATAATGAAAGGTAATTATTCCTTAAATTATACATTAAATTAATATTACTTGGTAATTCTTAGCTTAAGAAATTTTAATAATGTCTTAAAATCTATTTTGAAGTAAAGTTTTGTTTGTTTTTACTGCTAAAATTAAATCCTTATTAACTTTATAATACATTTATAAGTAATTTAAAGTTTTCTAAATTTTTAATTTGAATTTAATGGTTTAAAAAATAAATATCCAGTATTTATAATTCACTTGACCATAAATAGTTTTTACATGTATGATATTATTGAGTTAACACATATGTGTATATGTAAGTATTTTTCCTTTCAGATAAAATAATTACAATTTGAAATGCCTAGTGAAATTCATTGAGAAAAAATATTGTAACTTATGAAGAAAATATATAAAACTAAATAACATTTTGCGATGAAAAATAGACCATCTATTGTTCTATTCTATTACAGAATTTATTTCTCTAACCAAAATTGGTATCCAAAATTGGCTGCTTTCAACGAAGCATTGGTAATATAAAATTTGTATTTTTTGCATATTTGAGGATGAATTTTATAATATTCATGAACGTTCTAAGCATTCATGTCAACATTTTTTTTCTAACAATGCCACAATGACTTAAGCACACCAAAATTTACAATTCCTTACATAATTTGTATATCTGGATTTTTAATGGTAGAATATGAAACATGCTGTGCATGCATTTCCAAGTTTTTTGATTGCATGTGAATAATATGTTTTAAATTACTTTAATGCCAAAAAATTTAGTTGAAATTTTATAGAGAAAGGGGTTTTTTTTAATATAAAAATGGAAGAAAGATCTTGTTGTTATTTTAGTATATGTTTAATGATTCCATGATTTAAAAGAAAGTAATAAAAATCTATATTTTACAAAATATACAGATTTGCCTGTCTTTTATTATATTGTAATTTTCTATCTTGTATTTTTAAAAATCATTTTATTTGTAATCTATTTGAATATTAGTTTATATGTTACAAAAGCAGAGTTTATTTTTTTGTTGTAATTTGTATAAAAAATTAATCATTTATTAAAAAAACATTATCATCTGTTTTTCAATTACAGTTGATTGATTCAAAAATGCTTTAACATTAGAAATAAATTTATGTATGCATGTATATATTTTTATTTAATGTTTTACAATCTATTTTGTGAGTTATGACAGGGGCTATATCAATTTCATAAGAAGAAAAAAATCCAAAATTATACTGTATTTGTTTCATTGTATATCAATAATTTATCATTTTTACCAAATTCTTATAAAAATTTTCAAAAACTGCTAGATAATCATTAATTTACTAACTTCAGTTACTAAGTTTTAATTAATTAATTAATGAGAATACCATTTTTAAATTATTCTTGCTTTAAATTACTCTTGCTTTAAATTACAATAAAAAGTTCTATTAATTTAATATAAATAATTATTTTCTTTATACAGACAGATATGGAATTTGATATTTAATGTCCAGAAGCTGACTGTTTTCTCAATAAATGTCCTGCATAATTTGCTTCAAGAATATTATCATATGTTCAAAAACTTGTCCTATAATATGGAATAAATATGTGAGAATCGAGGATGTTAGAAATTTTAAGCTGAATATAATTGTAATACAGAATATAATTACGTAGGTATCTGATTCCTTTCATCAAAATAAGGCTTTATTTTTTTGAAGTATTATTCTTATGAAGTTTTAGTATTAAAGTTTATGTAGATACTAATGAGATTGCAAATACTATAAAAATTTTATGTATTTTTTTTTTTTTTTTTTTTCGTATTAGGTGAAGATATCTTTAGAAGTAGTCAACTACACTTGCGCTCAAAGCGTAGCGCTCAAAAGTAGTCAACTACACTTGCTTGGCAGTGGTCAAAAGCTAGACCTGAATATGAAATATATTTATTTGTGGAATAGAAATTTATTGATATCGGATATTCAAGATTAAAAAGCGTTCAATACTTTATTTAAATGTCATGTGTTTAATGTTAACTAGGATGATAAACTTACTGCATTTATAAATTAAAAAATGGTCCAGTTAGGACTTTAATTGAAACAATACATTCTTATTATAATCGATCAAGGTCAAAATTTTGCAAAATACATGAATTTTAAAATGCATATTATCTTTTTTTATTCTTATTTTAATAGTATTCTTATTTTGTGTTATTAAACTGTTAATTCTAAGAAATTAAGCTCCACCATTAATTTGACATCATATAAACATAAGAATTTCTGTATATATTTTTATTTAATTTTTTTCTGTATTATAAAAATTGAATAAATGTTTTTTGTATAATCTTGCATTTTATTTTTAATTTCAATCTTAGTTTCATTGAAGTTATTTTCAGGTTAAACTAAACCTGGAATATATATCATAAAACAAGATTTATTTGCAAAAACATAAGTCAGTTTTGTTCAACAGAATAATCTGTAAATATTTGTTTTTATCCTCCTGTAACTTCAAAAATGCATACTATCAATATTCAAAAATAAATATTTAGCTACACTATAAATAAATGATTTTTTCAAAAGAACTTAAATTATATTTTTTTATATAAAATATTTATGTATTTTTTAAATTGTGTACAGCCTGTTGTAGTAATAATGTTTTTAAAAATTAATTTTGTACTTAATGGGCCCATAGGAAACTAAACTGAAAAATAAGTAGTGTGACAATTTTTCCTTGAGAGTCCTACACTCACACGTAAAACTAAATAGATATAAATAATGTAATAAATGGCTGATAAATTTGCTTGATATTGCATGTAATTTAAAAACTACTATAATTATCCGAATCAATTAAAATGTCACATTCAATTGTACTATTATATTATTGAATAAAGAAATCATATCTTTATATTGTAATTGTCAAAAAAAAAAACCTAAATCCTTAAATAACGAATCCAAAACTTAATTTCTGCACTAAATTGTCCATATAAAAAAAATCAGCAATACTTCTATAAAAGATTGAAATTCACTCTTTTTTCTACCTTATTTACCCCTTTAAACGATTTGTCCTCTTTCCTTGCTCTCCTTAAAAGGAGTGGTTTACCCGCAACTTTCAAAAGAGTGAATTTCTATCTTAAAGATTGATTGAGTTTTGGGAAAATGAAAGAAAGAAATTTCACTCCTTCTGAGTGAAATCCACTCGATTTTTTAAGAGTGTAAATTCGTACAGAGAAAGAAAGAAAAAATTATTTCCTCAACAATAATTTTTGAAGTTATTCTAAATTGCTAATTTGCGCAAAATTGTTTTCTTTTCCTGGAAAACTTTCTACTACCACAATTAGCAGTAGAAATAGTAAAATTAGTGGATTTTTATTTATTTTAAGAAATATCTAATAAAAAAATCTTCAAAAATTTCTAAATCATCTGAAAAATTTCAAACTCTTAAGGACATTCAAAATTCCCTGAAATTTCTAAGCCCCCCAATGGAATAAACCGGCTTTATTCCAGGAATACAAACCTGTTTTTTTTTTTTTTTTTCCTTTCTTTACAACACTACTTGTTGCTTGTGGAGAGACATATTTTTACCCTGTTTGTGTATCGGAATAATCACTACTTTCTTCCACTTTGTGGGAAAATAACCTATTTTCAAGATGCTGTTAATAATAGCAATGAAACTGCAAATAGCTCTGACTGGTATTTGTTAGATAGTTTTATTATTAATTTTGTCGTGATCCTGACCTTTTTTTTGTTTTCGAGTTGCTGAATTACATCTTCAACCTTAGATGCAGCAGTTTTTTTTTATTTCATTATGGGTGTATTGAAGGAATGCAGAGACAACGTCATTAATTTCCTGGTCTTTTAGAGGATTGAATATGTCATTTGGTTTAAATTGCTGTTCGAGCGAATTTGTTAAAACTACTGCATTTTCATAGTTAGATATGGCAACCTTGGTGCCATCTATGAGCGGCAATCATGTGCAATTCTAAACTCTTTCTCTCTTCATTTCAGTATGCAAACAATTATTACTAATTCCTCATGTTGTTTTTTAATTTCACTTTAAACAAAATAGACAATTTTATCCGCGTCATAGGCAAGTATCTAATGGACAACTTTGGTGTGACGTCAAAACCTAGCAACAGTTTCTAAGCAGTCGTTGTTAAGGGCCAAGTATCGTTGAAACGCCATTGATTTGAGTGATACTTTTTTAAATCGTTGTTTCTTATTTAAAACTTTTTATTTCAGGATAACGTGTTTCAGAAAGCTTAGTAGGGATATTCCAAAAATATATTGCAGTTTGTTTTTTTTATTTGTAAAAGGTATTTTATTTAGCTATAATTGAAAAAAAATCATTGTTTTGATTTTTCCTTTTTTGTTGCTTATGACACTTGGACAAGCAAAGCTCTCTGTGCCTTTGGCAGTGCGAATTAAGTCAATAGAGAGCGTCTTTCGTTTGGTTCAGAGCACCACGAAGGTGAAAGTACGATTTTGCTCTTTTTAAGGTGCCTCATAATTTTGAACCATGGTCAGGTGACGAGGCCACACCCGAGCTGGAACCCTCCTCTCCACTTCCACGCCACAACAGCGGAAGGACTTTGGACGTCACATATTAACGTAGACACGTCCCCAACCCACGGAGTTCCTGCAACCCAGTGAAGGAGAGAACAGTGGATTTCCCGCTCTTCTGTTTCGTTGTCGCCAGTGTCCAATTATCGTAAATTTTTTTTTACTATTTCTTTTATATTATTTACTTTTATTTGGTTTAATTTTAATATATTTTTTTTATTAAATGATGTATTTTATTTTATATATTTAAAATCTTTAAATATTCTTTTTTCCTTATTTCGTTTTCTTAATTTATTATCATCTTTTTATTGTTTTAATTACGTTATTTATTGTTTTAATTAAAAATGTCTCATGTTAAAAGTGTTGTCGAAAAATATCAACAAATTCTATTATCTAAAATTAAAGATAATAATGATGGATTTTTGCCCAGGATTCCAAATTATTAATAAATTTAGGATTCGCAAATATTAATTTTTTAACGGAAATTGGATTTGGAGAAAGTGTAATTATTTTATTTAAATTCTATTGCTTACATGTATTTTTTATTGTATTCGTGTTTCATTTTTATTTACTTAAAATGTGTATATATTTAAAAAAATATTTTATTCATGTTTTTTTTTAAATTTTAAAAAATGTTTATATTTGAAAAATAAGTTTTTGCATGCTTTTTTTTTTAATTTTATAAAGTGTATATATTTAGAAAAATATTTTTGCATGCTTTTTTTTTTGTAAAATTAGATAATTATTTTTACTGAAATGTGACACTGTGGGGACAAACGAATAAAATGTCGAAATAAATATACCAATCGGCATGTCAGTTTAACTTCATATCAAGTAAGTCCGTTATTTATATTTATTTCCTTTTTTAAATTTTCTGAAATGCTTATTTTTCGATCGAACTTAGGGAAATTTCCCGTTTTAATAAACACGCGCTTAGCTTGGCGACTTGGCGACAAAAAAATTCGCCGCATCGCCAAGTGTATGGGGATACTGAACTTGTTCCATTTTTATTTGTAATTAAAGTATTACTTCTATCTTCAGTTTATTTTCAACTCATTATACAAATGTTATGCTTAACTAGATCTATCTAAATCTTCTTTGAAGAAATTAAAATTTTAATATACCTGAAACTCATAAGAAATCCTAATTTTTAAATTTTTTTTTTACTTTTTGAACATATATTAAAAAAATATGTGATATTTCATTATGTTGAAATTTTCATAAAAACTCTTATTTTGAAGGAATCTATAAAACTTGTTTATAAAAGGTGCATACTGCTTATATAATATAATTGATTGTAATTGGTGATTTAATGCATTAAATGCTCAAGTGCTTGTGTTATTTTTCATTGAACATAATTATGTAACTTCCACCTGTAATTTAAATGTAGTCATCTGCTTATGTGATTGTCACTCTTTCTTATTAATTAAACTATCTTAAGATTTGTTTTATGAACTAAAATCATATGATCATATCTGAATCACTTTGATGTTTTATTAAAAGAATTTCTTGCATTTTTAATCCATAAAAATTGAATACATTAAATATAGAATATGGTAAATATAGATGTATCTATAATAACATGTAATTTTAGCTTTTAATTTTATCATCCTTTCAAGTGAAATTTCATGGAAGAGTATAAATAAGTACCACCAATTACACAATTTTTCTGCTCTGATGGTTGAGCCTCCAATTTAAAGTATGAATACTTTCTAACTCTCCTCGGTGTTCTTCAACAAACTAAATTTAGTTTCTATAATGCAGTACTATGATTTGATAATACAAATCTGTAACAAACTTATTTATAATGTGTGACATATCAATATGTATATAATTCTTTCATGTTTTTACCTATACATGAACTAGTTTATTATTTTTTTAGTTTTAATAATGCATATATATTTGTATTGTCCGACACACATTTTAAATCTCTTTATTTAATCATTAGCCTTCAATTTAACAGCTTTTAAATTTGAACCATCTTCAACTTAAAATTCTATAATGATTTTAGATCTACACAAAAAAATTGGTTCTAATAGAACTAGACCTTGTGTACAAAAAAATTTCATTTGGAAACATAAGAAAAAATCCTTTGTATTTTTATAAATTTTATTAAAGGTTTAAATGACGTTAATTGTTATTCAATTAATATATTTTCCTTTATGTAATCTGCTAATTACGTGTTAAGAAATTGCAAAGTTTTGTTGTGCCTATTATATGCCACCACGGATTATCAGATGAAAACATTTCCTGTAATAAAAACTTAAAGTTTTAAAAAGAATGCTATTATATTTTGTACAATATACTCGTATAACAGATGGTGTGTTGAGAACTTTCATTTCTTTTAACAATATCACATATTTTATGTGACAACACATCAGCAGTATATATTTTAAATTATTTGGTGAAAAAAATTGCCATGGATTATATGTTACTGTAGATTATACATTGGAAAATATGGTAATTGAATTTGCTATATTGATATATAACAGTTTAATTTGAATTCAGAGAATTAATTTTTTGTTTGCAGATGACCTTTGAAAGTAACCAGAATAATTGCAAGTCAGCTCAGGGTGAGTGCTAGAAGGTTTTAGGTTTTACTTTAGCTGCACATGCATATAGTCCACTTTCCCCCAAAGACCCCTTAGAGGGGACATCCTCCCTGCCGGCACATGTTATGGTGGTGTTTTCTGTGAGGGCATCCCCACTCGTTCCGGCTTAGTCTTGTGATTTTTTAATAAACCTGGAGTTTAAGACTTTCATTTAGTCTGTATATTTTTTTAGTTAAATGTTTTTATCAGGAATGACAAGTGGATATCATGAGATAAAAATAAATAGTTATTCACTTTTTTTTTTAATAGATGAGTATATATACACTTGAAACAATCTATTCTTGATGGAAACTTATCAAAAAAAAATTATGCTCATTTAAATATACTAATTAATGATAATAAGTTTAACATTGATTCTGTCACTTTAATTTAAGAAAATTTTTGTGCATCTTAAAATCATAAGTTTACACATAATATACATTGCTTAAAAGCTTGTACATAAAGTTCTGTAAATATATATTCAAATTATGATGTAAAACATTTGAAGCATATATAAATTTCATCTTTAAATTAATTTATTTAATTTGCCCTCATAATTTACAGATTGTAAATATAAATTCAAAACAATTGCTGTAAATATTGAGAAAAACACATATTTTATAAAATATTAACTTGCCAGGAAAAATACTGCATAAATAGCTTTCAATATAATTTACAGCTACCTAATGTGGAATATCGCCAGGCTTCAAAATTGTTTATTGAAGAAATCTAAATTTTGAGTTTATATAAAATTTGTTTTATCAGTTGTCATAATGGACCATTTTGTTTACATTATTTTTATAATTAAAAATTTAACTGTGAATTTATCAATCACCACATCAGGGTTGCATAAAATATTTATATCTACCTAAAATAATTATGATAAAAATGGTAATGACTATTCAGATATTTCCACATCATATAAGACATAATCTCATGGATGCATTGTCTCCAAAAAGTTGAGATTTTGTCAATAGCCAAACAGTCAATACACCATTGACTGAAAAAAAAACTTATTATTATTGTATTTAAATTTTTGAAATTAAAACTTTATGATATAAAGTAGTTCAATATTAAAAATTAAATTTATTTAAACATTATTTTCAACATTAATATAAATTTAAAATAAATTTACTTAACATTGACTTAATATAGAATAAACTTTTACTAAATAAATTATTTGTTACAAAAATACTTTCAGTTTTTGTAGCTATTTTAGCTTTGTATCTACAGTAGCTTTATTGATGCATAAACAAACACTTTGTCCTTCAGTTTCAGTTTCGTCAAAATTAAATAATTGATTTTCCTTTCCTGTAATCTCATCAGTCCCCCACCCATTATAATAATTAAATTCCTGTCTTATACACAAAAACAATATCCAATTAAATAATATTTATTTGGTTAACAAGTGTAATATGAAACCAAATAATTTTTATTATAGAAATAAAAATGGATATTTTTTTTAATTTTTCAATTGTTTTCTCTAAAACATATACTTTAAGATTTTTAATATATGGTACTTACGGATTAGCCTGTGAAATTACTTTGCACTCTTTTTCAACCAAAGTAAATCACCAAATTTTGTTATTTTTTTCACAAAAAGAATCAAAATAAAACAATTTATATGAAAATAAGTTAACATGTATTGGTTTAAAAATAAATAGTTAATATGAATTGTTTTAAAAAATAACATATGTAAAATTAGTGTTTTAGCATGTGAGGGGACATTTCATCCTTTTTGACTTTCTATCATAACCTGGATAACAAGTTTTTCATGTTTCGAAGAAGTATGTATCTAAATGCAGATATAAAAGTGTTTCTATATTCTTTATAGTTATTGAAATCTTTAACAAAACAAATACATTTATTATTTTTTTAAAGTGGTCAGTTCTTAATGAAGAAACATTTGTTTAATCATATAATTTGTACATTATAAATTGATAGTTATTTTTCTACACTTGGTACATACCAGGAAAAACTATGCATCACTACTTATATAATGAAATATTCAGTCGTTCTCAAAACATTTCAGCACATTTCAATTAAAATTTCAATCATACTAATTGCTCTAAACAAAAATACACACGCACACACACACACACACACACACACACACACACATATATATATATATATATATATATATATATATATATAATTTTATATCGTCTTTATTATACCCGATTGAGTTCCTGCAAATAAACTACTGAATGCAAAATATATTAAGAAGCATAGTATTTTTATAAGAAATAAAAAAGGAATTAATATATTTTCGTAATCAATTCTATGATTCCGCTATGGAAAAACTATGGAATATAAGCGCGTGACATGTATTCACGTTTCTGCCAAAATTTTAAGACAAAACAGTTTAATAATTACCAGATACTTTCAATCCATAATTTCCGTGACTTTTTCACCTTAGGAAATCTAATAAATTTACATCTATCTCATTCACTATAATGTTTACAATCGGGAACGTTACTACCTTCATAAGCGTTTGTTTCAGTAAAGTATTCCAAACATAGCAACCAGATTGTTTACAGATTATCCTCACTCTAGCCCTTACTCCAGCAACCCTTAGATATATCTATCGTTTCAGTGAATTTTTCAAAATTTTATCAGGAAATCCCGAAAACTTTTCTTTTAATATTCAAATATTTCCATCTTATTGATTTTTTAATTACTTTTTCTAATTTTTATAAGAAAATATTAAACTATTAGAACTACAAAATTGGTTACGGGAATTCCCATGTTGTGGCAACTTTAGCAATGATTGCTCGGAAAAACTTAGTAGTGCATGACGTCATGACTAATGTCGTCCATTGCAATGTTTGCAAACAATCTGATTTAAATCTTAAGACTTATACCTTGCTTACGCCAACATTAAAATTTTTCTTGTAATTTTATTCACCTCTTTGCAGTTTCTTCCCCCGTATATTTCTAACAACTATATATATTATAGCTATGTAAAACAAACCGTATCAAATGAAAATAATTAAAAAGTCAGCTAAATTAAATATCACATACTTATATGTTAAATTTTATGAGAGTTAAGTAAAAACATTACATTTATAGGGTCTTCAAATGTTATATAATAATGAATAATGTTTTCATGCATTGACAAGAAAAAATGTTTTAAGTTTGAAGGATTTGTAGTTTGAGTAAGGAAAAATGTTGAAAACACTTACATCATTGCAAAAAATAATAATAATAAACAAAAAAATAAATTCAATTTCAGCATACAATTATTCACAGTAAATACGTTTGGTTCACAAGATTAAATCAAAAAAATTTGATTACTTTGTTAGAGATATTCAGTTTTCCTAACTAGTAATTAATAAAACTAATAATACTTATGCAATACTTTCAGATGAGAATGATAAATTATAAATCTAATAATTTTTACTCCTGTAATTTATATGATTAACAGATATAAAGACATAGAATAGTAAAAATATTTTAAAATTAATTTGTGAAAAAGTATAGAAAATGATGAATGAGCATTTAAATTACTATGTAAACTCTAATGTAAATAATATACAGATAATTTCTTTTTTCATAGCTTTTAAAAATAGACACAATGAGTTTTGGTGAAATATTTTATTTACAGAAGGCAAGAATGCTACATTGGTTATAAAAAGTTATAAACTTAAGTTTTTCTTTTAAATGTACACTAAGTATTATTATTAAAATATTGTAGTCATCGGTGCCACATGCATTAATAAAATCATTTTATTTAAAAAATGAGTTTAATCAGTCACAAAAGTATTTACTTTAGCACATGACGTTACAAATACTAGGATGTAAGATATGATAGATGGGTGTTTATGTTTTTGTTATATTATGTTTATAGTTCAAATATAACAATAATTTTTTGGATTTTTCCATTTATAAATGAACATTTATCCATGCTGGTAAAACACTTTCAATATTTATTTATATAGTGCATAAATACTAAGAACTATATTTTCCCATTTTTTTTATTATATACCAAGACAATATTATAAGCACAAGAAATAGTATAAATGTTGGTGTTTAGGAATGAGAACTTGTTTAGAAAGAAATAATTATCAGTTATTGAAGTAATCTCATGCTATATTTTTTTTCACAACTAAGTAGATGCGAAAATTCTTGATACTAAATTAATTTTGTCATAAATATTCATGTACATTATAATTAAACATGAAACAACAAAAATTGAAACTATCGGTTAATTACTTTCAAATTTAAGATTCTAAAAACAAGTGATATTTATTTTTCATATAAATATCAGAAATTCCGTAAATAACAAAAATTATTATTAATTCCAAAAATTATTTATAATTTTGATTATATTTTAACACAATTTAATAGTAACGGAGTTTTAAAATTTTTGTAATAATATTCTTTAATTAAACATTTATGAAATATTTTTAAGTACCGAAAGTGATTCTAATTAATATGAAAGATTTATTGTGTTAGTTTATTGAAATTAATACATTACTGCAATTAATTACACTAATAAAATCCATTAACTATAAACAAATTAGAATAATAATGTATTTGCGAAGTGCAATTATGATAAAGTTTATCCATAAAGTCACAAATGACAAACTGGTAATCTACGCATGCATTTCTGATACATAAAAAATCAACGTAAAATTTTTCTCTGAAAATTTTAAATCCCACTAAAAACAAAAAAACGCAGCTTAGTCGCCAATGGCACCGTCCATACTACATCCAATTACATTTTCTCCTGATCCCAATGCCTCCGCCTTTATGATAACCGAACCACCAATGAAGATACTGTGCCGTTGGCTAGGTTACCATGCTGTTATTATAATGAGTTTGAATTGGCGACGGAAGCCAAGGAATGCAGCAATTGGCGAATCAACAAGGATAACCAAATATTCCCCAATAAATACCTGCAGAATATGAATCTCTGTATTTTCTTTTACCCATATTTCCTTTAATTATTTGATGAGACTTCACCGAAATTGATCCGATATGAGACCAATATAATCCTAAAAATAACTTACAGAATTTAAGGCATTTTTCCTGCTAAAGTTCAGTTCTTTAACAAAATGGCATTTTACGGAATTCATTTTATTTTGAAGAATTAGTAAAACTAGAGAAACTAAAATATTTAGAAATTGCATGCAATTAAGGTAGAAAACGTCTTATCGTAACTATTTCACTGATATTTTTGAAAATAATTTTATTAATTATCAAGGCAACATTGATCAATGATACTAACTCTTAGAGTTATTAGAAGTCAAAGACTTTCTAGATATCAATGATCGATAAATATTGTCCTTTATTGAATAAGTATTATATTCCTTAATTCGTTGCCATCTCATTCGATGTTATAAAAATTTGAAGAATAATAAACGCATATATATGAACGATGAATAAATTACACGAAATAGCTTAGTACACACATGCCATAGGTACCCGTTTGTAAAGTATAACAACCATTCACAAACCATCCATACAGAAAAGACAAAGAAGAGAGAGAAAGTACATCCATAACAAAACTGGCATTCGAACCCATGACCTCCCTATTTCAACCAGGAATTCTGATCATTAGACAGGGTGGGCGGTATGAAATTTTTTCATAGAAATTTAACATTACCAAAACTTATTTAACAATTCTTTGTGTCATGTTATATTGTTATTATATATTATTGAATACACAAACACAAAGTTTCGAATCTTCAAAGAAATTCGAACAGCCGCCCATCTTTCTTAACACCTGTTGAGAAAAGAAAAAATTTATAAAAGTCGTTTTCTCAATATTTTTTTCATTTTTTGTAGTTTTAAATTTCATTTTTACTTATATATTTTTTATTGCTATGAATGTTTCATTTTCTATTCTAATTTACCCATAAACCATAATTTTCTGATTAAAAATTAACGAATTTTAAAAATTCTCTGGTTTGTGCTGTATATTTTCATTTGTTAAATTTTTTTAAATAACTTATATGTTAATAATTATTTGTCTAAGATAGAGAAATGATTTAGCTGTTAACACATTACACACACACATACACACATACACACACACACACACACACATATATATACATACACACACACACACATACACATATATACTATATATATATATATATACACATATATATACACACATACATATATATATATATATACACACATATACATATATATACACACACACACACACATAATACATGATATTAAACACGCAAAAGCATATTAATTCATAATTTTCCGTATCAAAAGACTTCGATATAACTAAGTCTAAATGCTTGAAATCAACACATATTTAAAAAGAAAATTTAAATTATCATACATACTTTGCATACGTACATTTTATAAAAATAAATTACAAAGATTATTTATTTTATTTGTTTGAAGATATTTCTCATAATTTCTTCATTATATAAATTAATTTAATTTATTAATAATATAATTGCTAATAAATGCATATGTTCTTAAACATATAATTATACACACATACGTGAGCAAGCACAATGTATTTTCCTTTTATTTCTCACTTGATCTGTATTCGAATGTAAATCACTTCACGTAATTTGGTGTATTCCATCTGTCTTACTAACCACATATTTTCCGTTTATACCTTCATTGTCTTATATTTTCGATAACGTGATAACGTTACCATTGCACTATAAACTCGTAACATTGCATTGAGCAATTTTGTAATAAAATTTTGATAGATAAAATTTTCGGTGCATCTAAGATACAAATCTGTATTAAAAGTATTGTTAAAGATGCTAATTGAACTGCAATCAGGTTAATGTTATTCTCTTATGAAGACCGGAGTGTTGTATATTCTACAAGTTTTCAATCAAGTACTACGGTTGACTATCATTAAACTTTGTATTAGACTTGTATTATAATTAAAATCAGTATGTTAATTCTTCACATCTTAGAAATATTAGCATTATCAAATATATTATTGTCTCATTTATGGATAAAATGAAAACATGTTTCATTCTATGACAAACAATTTGTTAAGTTCCTACGTAAATGGTAAGATATTTATGAAGAAAAGGCTTAGTAAAATATTCTCTTTCGTTTATTTTGGAACTTTTACTAGATTATCTAATTTAACCAGAAAAATGAGAGAAAAATCTGAGATCAAGCAAAAATTTTGAATGGGATAACATTTAAAACAATTGTAATGTTTATCTATGCACTCCAGAAAATGGATGCATTATTCGAGAAATCTCTTCCAGTATACAAATAATCATATTCTTCTTTTAAGAGATTTGAATAATATCCCTTCAAAATGACTAATTTCAATCAAAATCTTGGTCATATATAGTTTAATTCAAAGCAGATGTATGTAAAATATTTTAAAACTATCCGAAAAACTAAGTACTTGAGAAATAATTCATAGTAAAAGTGTTTCTAATGTGATAAATTACTTGCAGAATAATCAAATGAGTCTATTTACAGTTTATTTTCAAAGAAAATGTAAAATATTTAAAATAAACAAAAAGCACTTTTTTGTTCGAACAATTTACTTATATATAATTTAGGAATTGTAAAATATTGAATTAAATTTTGGAAGTTGAAAAAGTGATGCGATTGCAAAAAGAAACATTAACAGAGTTTCCATCAAATATCAATAAATGTTTGATAAATTTTAAACATGTCAATTATGAAAAATAGGAGGGCATCATTATTTTTAAGTAAAATTATTTATTTCAGTTACCATGTATTTATTTAATTAACAATTAACTAAGGAAAACACAATTTAATTTTTTGAAGTGAATAATTACTTTATTACTTAATAAAAAGAAATTTAAGACATAAGGATAGTTATTAGTAAAACTATTTCATTCCACTTCATCTCTATCAGACTAATTCAATATTATATTTTACAAATGTAGAAGATAGTTAATCAGCTAGAAGACATTTATTTAACAAAAATTAGGAAATAAGAAGTTTTAAAAGCATAAAAAGCAAAAGGAAATAAGATTTGTTACAGTAAATAAAAATATTATTTAAAAAAATCGTAAAAATTTAGTTATCAACACATTCAAAAAAATTTGTAAAGCAATTTCAGTTCAAGCGTACTGTTTAATTGCACAAAATATAACGAAATTTCAATTTGAAAATCAGTATGTTTTAAAATATTATTTATCAATCAATGCTTTCTTTTCATATTTACTATTAACTATAAGTAGAAAGAAAACTCACACACAGTTAGATATAACAGACAACACAAGTAAATGCAAAACAACTGAAAATATACATGATTATTCATAAAAATGAGAGATAATGAGTAGTTTCTGGTTGAAAGGAACGTATGAAAATCCTTTCAACCAGAAAAAGTTCATTATCTCTCATTTTTAAGAGCAGGAATTGTTTCTTCATTCAATAAAAATAAAGAGGTAAGAGAGGAAAAAGGTTATATCCCAACATTAAAATAACTTATAATTGAGCAAAAATGTATCAGTTATGAATGTTAAAATTTGATCTAGACAAATAAGGAATTTTTAGTAAATTGAAGCTAACATTTTTCAATTATTTATTTTGGGATTGTAATGCCTATAAGTTTAATATCGTGGTGACTCTGATTACCTCAATCCGAGTTTATTTGTTTTCCTAATATTATTTCCACCTCACTCTCTAGCGTTGGAGATTGAAGAGGAGGTGATGGTATTGGCAATGTTAGAAGAGATTCTTTTCCTATACTATTCCATATTCTTTTAAATTTGGATGAGGAGGTATAAGATTATACATATATCCTTAAGAAAAGGATTGAGTATTCATAGTACTGCAATACATTGTAGTCATTTAAAGGATGTTGCATAACATATTCATCATCATTCACTGAGAGCTGCATTTCACTGAGATATAAGTTATGTGTTGAGAAAATGAACTACAACTAAGGACTGCTATCAGGGCTTTTCTGAACATTGTCAATTTTAAAATATTTTGAAGCAGAGGAATCACAAACACCTTTACCATCTATCGAACTACTGTGTTTGCGCTTACGACTTTCCTTATCACATTCGTACTCAAAAGAGATACAGTAAGAACAAGAAACAGATTTATCTTTGGTTATTACTAATTTTTTTGAAGTGGATGGAGCAGCTTTTATTCCTTTGGAGTTCGTAAGAGGTTTAGGCAACTTAATTTGATTGCAGTGCTTTGGACTGTCAGGTTTCAAAGGCTATGGATATTTTTTGCTTGATTCCTGTTCAATAGTACTAAGATTAATTAGAATTTTCGGGATTTTAACTTTGATTCCAGAAAGAGGAGCTACATCGACATGATTAGATATAGCCTTTCCTTTTATTGAGTGATTTTTATGTTTTTACTTTTCTTTTTTAACTTCACCAAGAATATTTTCATTTTTGTGAGAAGGTCAATGTGCCAAAGTGGGGACTGTTGGAGAAGATAACGAAGTTTTATGTTCTGCTGTTATCTTCTCCAACAAATGTTAACTTCTCCTTCTTTGCTTAAATGAGTCCATTTTTCCAACCTATTAAATATGTCTTTTTCAGGTTTAGTTAACTCTACCTTACCTACTTTCATCATATCAAGATCACCTGACATGGATAAATAAACTCTTTCTGGTTTAACATCCTTTTTTACAAGTTTAAATACAACATCATTATTATCTTTTTTGATCATAGCATCATTTATTTGATGACCATTATTAGATCTTTCCTTGTAGAGAGATCCATCAGAGTTTGATTTTACTATTTGGTGATTTTATTGTTTGATAGATGCAGAAGAGTTTAAAAGCTCTTCTTTTTCTTCTATTCTTTCTTTGTTTGAAATAGGAAACATATCTACATTCTTAACAGATGCCCAATGAAAGGCCTTTTCAGTTTCATGATTGGTGTGATTAAAGGTTTTTTGATTGCTTAAGGGAGCATAGCTGAATTTAATTGGGGGACTGCAGCAGATGATGCAGAAATTTTATTTAATCGTTCTTTTTCTTTCTATCTCTCTATATATCTCTCTACATACTCACTATATCCATCCAGAGAAATGGAATGCGGATCTTCTGCCTTTGCAGACATCTTTGCGAGAGTAGCAAATGTTTGTGGTTGCGTAGATAAAAGAAGCTGGACAACAGGAGTAGAGTCTCTATAGACAGGTGTCTCATCAAAAGCTGCAAAATCATATGAAATCCTGGATGAACCAGATGATGACGTATCTTGCTTCTCAATGTATTTTGCAGCATTTGTTCCTGGTTGACTAGTCGATGATTCATTATTCAATCTTCTAGGTATTGGTTCATGGTAATGCACCTCTATAGATTTATAAAATTGGAACGAACGAACATTTTGGTGATTTTATAATCAAAGAAAAGAATGTTGAAATGAAATAAAATAATAACATCTATAATTATTTTTCCAATCAAGTAGAGTTAACTTTTAATGTATAAAATATATGTAAGAATTTCAAAGTCAATCATTCAAGGTGCGCGTACCGAAAACTAAGACATGATCATGACACATAGTCAAAACAAAAGAATGAATTATATAAAGAAGAAGTGTCATATCACTAAGCTTAATTTAAAGGAAAAATCAAAAAATGTTTGGTACACTATAATCACTGATTCCCTAATCCACAATTGTAATCATAATCCACCGTTAATCTCGTTGACATAATTCCACAATATAACAAATTAATACGAAAATTATTTTTATCATTCCCTCTAGTTGAGAACATAAAGTAATGTATCAAGTCATACAAGAATATTAAATCATCGGTTTTACTAGAATGACTAATTTGATTTTCTAAGTTGGATATGAAGTGATTTTCCTTATAAATAAAATTTGCAGACACATTAAAATTAAATCCGTAAATACTTTCAATTTAAATTTAATTGGATGTATATTAAAGTAATGTCATCTTTTGTACTTCCTATTAAATAAATGAAATATGAGTTGCAGAATGAAAATTCCACAACATATACTTAAATTCCTGACGAGAACTAACCCATTATGTATTTTGCTTAATGGATCTACGTTTAGATGAATATTTGTCACCATCAAAGCGAAAAATATTAAGAGAAAAATTGCTAATCAATTAATATTTGTAACAAAGCATGTAAGCATCTTGAAATATATCCATGATAAATCTCATAATTTTTCAGTGCATGAGAACACATCCCTATAACAGCAGATGAACAAATGGCGCAATGATTTAGCAATACAGAAATTGTGCACGCAAAATTTGGGTAATTTTCAGGTTTGCATGTTATTTTGTCATATATATATATATATATATATATATATATATATATATATATATATATATATATATATATATATATATATATATATATATATATATATATATATATATATATATATATATATATATATATATATATATATATATATATATACATTACCCGAGTTCCAATGAACGTCTCTCTCGCCCCATCACTTTGAGCCTTTTTTATAGTGGTTTGGGTCAACCCACCACTTGCTGGGAGTTCTTTCGGTCATTTGACCTTTGCGACCACCTGAACCTTGGCTTCGGCCTTGTGGTACACCTCTTGACTGGATTACGCAACGACGTTCACTCACCGCATACCTTCGGGTAGGTCGGTGTTCCATTAAGAATACATTACCCGACATTGAAGATACAACACCAAGAAGGAGTAGCCAGAAATTTATGCAAATTTCAGGGTATACATAACTTAGCCACTTATAAGAATGACGTGAAATGCGCAGCTCTACAGCGTACGTAGAAAAAGGTATGAAGTGAAGACCCGACAGAGTAGGCAATATTCGTGCCGTTATTGTTGCTTGGAAAAAAATGATTGAAAGTTTGTTCTTGACGCAAATGACACCCGTAATTGCAGAGAATGACAGGCCATCGTAGATGGAGTCAGTTCCAGCACACACACCAATTTAGAGGGGCATGGTAAATGTACTTGGAAGGGCAGGTTGGGCCTTACTGCACATCGCAGCTGACAGACACCTGAATGCTTCCACTGTGCACCGGCTGTGACAAAGATTGCTGGAACTAGGTTATGTAATACGTTTGCGGGGTGCTGGTGCAGCCAAATTGACGTCAGCACGCGTGGATCGACAAGTATATACACGTTATATATAATAAATATATAGGCCAAAATCCAATGTTGCCAAAATACATTTAATTTATAGTAATCAAAATTAAAATTAAAGCCAGATCCAAATATAAATTTTATTACTTAGAATTTGATAAATTTTGCAAAAATATATATATTGAAGAATTAAAATGAATTAAAACAAATAACGATAACTTAAAAACTGAATTTTTAGATATTTTAATTACTATAAAAGATAAACATACATATACTGATATATATGACAAAACTAATTATTTTAATTTCAAGGTTAATAAACTATTTTTTTGGAATTCAAATATTTTAATTAAAATTTATAAGAATGTTATATTCAATCTACTTAATAGAATTTCTAATATATGTAATAATTTAAAAAATATCAATAAACAAATAAATAGACTAAAAAATACTCTAACTTATAATAACATTCCAATCAACTTTATTAAACACTATTTGGCTAGTAGAGCATTGCTTATGAGTGAAGTAAGCCATAGTTATATACTACAGAAGGGTCGCCCAAGCCTTAAAGGTCTTATAAGAAGCTTGAAATGCAAATAGTGTTTACACTTAGTCGTTAAATTTATGTATTTATTAGGTTTACATACAGTATTTGGTCCGGTTCTTGCAGATTTGGATCTGGATTTAATTTTAATTATGATTACTATAAAATAAATGTATTTCGGCAACATTGAATTTTGGCTTAGATATTTTAAATTAGCTTTTACTTCTTTTATTCTGGTTTGATATTTTAGTTTGAACTTTTTGATGTGGCTTTGGGGTGTACTGGTTTCTTTAAGATTATGTCTTGGGCAAGTGCAGAAAACCCATACTTTGTGCCAATGTGGTCATCAGCCCCTGAAGAAGCTGGCCATGTTGGTATTTCATTCCATTTTCTATTTTCTTTGAAATTTTAAAATATATATTGAACATTTTTCCAACTGTTTACTATATTTCGTATTTTGAATGTATTGTTTTCCATTTGGTATTTTCAATGTATTTTAAATGTATTATACTCCATCTAGTATTTGATTATTATTCTCCATACATATATATATATATATATACACTGGTATGCAAATATTATAGACGAAACGGTTGTTCTAGTGCAGCGTCACTCAGCAGTGTTTCGAATCGATAAAAATCGTACCAAAACATCCTCCAGATGTAAAAATATGGAAAAAGTAAAAAAAAAATTGTCCAAAAGAAATTCCAAATGATTAAAAAGGAACGCTATTGAAAAATGAGCATGGAGCAGAATGACAGAGACGGCCGAAACACCCATTTGACAGCTCTCTGGCAAGAAACATCCAAATTTTAGTAGGGGATATGATCTCCCCTGACTGCTGTGCAGGTTTGATATCTTCTGTCCATACTGAATATGAGGTTGTCAATAAGTTGTTGAGGTACTGCTGCCCATTTTTCTTGTAGCTCCAATCGTAGCTCAGGAATCGTTAATGGCGGTTGGTGACGTGCCGCCAAGCGTCTTCCTAGAAAGTCCCGTACGTGTTCGATTGGATTTAGATCCGGGGACCTTGCCGGCTAATGCATACGTTCAATATTCTCACTTTCCAACAGCTCCTCGACAGCCTCTTTGCGATGATGTGAAGCATTGTCGTCAATGAAGAGGAACTGGGGACCCATAACACCTGTAAAAAGACGCATATAAGGAAGGAGAATATCATTAATATAACGGGACCCGGTGACTGAACCTCCTTGGACGATATGAAGGTCAGTACGGGTACCAAGCATGATGCCTCCCCAAACGAGAAAACCAATCTCGAAACTCGTCCCTTTCGATCTCGAACAACGTACAGATCGTCGTGCGAATAGGTCACCATTGTGCAGCTTCCTGGCGACTGTAAACCGTGATATCGGTTGTCCAGTCATCTGTTGGAAGTGTCTCACGATTTCTCCAGTCGTCTGCCACCTGTTCCTTCTTGCCTGTCGGACCATGTACCGGTCGTCGACTGCCGTGGTTGCTCGTGGAAGACCACTACTGAACCTTCGGACAGTTTTTCCTCTAGTTTGAAATGCTCTCCTGATTCATGAAACCATGCTGTTAGCGATTCCAAACTCCGCAGCCACACTTGTCACACTTCGACCTTCCCCAATCTTCCCAGTGATTCGGCCTCGCGTAAGGTCATCTAGATGTCATCTACGAGGTTGCCTGTTCATTATTTCACACTGATTAAGCAGCTCTACGTCATTTAAACTGATATACGCCGTGCAATAGCTTTTTTACAGAAACGCTGAGCGTACACCACCAGCCTGCTTTATACCCCTCCGACAATCCCCCTTTACGTCATGTTGCGTAATTTGAGTATGCCCTTGCGTACCTGACCGTAGTCGAACTTCTTATTCGTCTTTCGGTCTGATCTTCCTGTTTGTTCCGGTGTTATGCTAATTTTTCCATTTTGTCCTTAATTTTTGCACACCAGTATAAATATATAATATAATATATATATATATATATATATATATATATATATATATATATATATATATATATATATATATATATATATATATATATATATATATATATATATATATATATATATATATATATATATATATATATATATATATATATATATACAATTGTGCATGACTACAAGAAATAAAAATTTTCAAATTGGCTTTTTTCTTTCATGTGATTTTGATGTAAGACTTTTGTCTCCTGTTGTTTCAATTTCAATAACCAGCAGGAAATCTCCAGCTGGTTATTAAAATTCCAACACAATATTTATTCACTCAAAGATTTTATTGAAAGTTGTCATTTAGTGGTTAATGGATACCTCATAGTACAATAAATATAAAATATAACTTTCAGGGGTGAAATTGTCAAAGAAAATAAAAGACTTAAATAAAAGGAAATACTCAAAATTTTAAGGCTTTTAAAATGTTCTACTGTAAATTATCTCACTTTTTTTTTTAGTTTTTTAGGTGATGGATATTTTAAAGTATTGCGCTATGACATTGTTTCAGAATTTTAAAATGGGAGCTTTAAGAAGTGTGGTAATTATAGATATTAAAAAGTGAGTTTTTAAATAGTTAAAAATGACTGTCTACAACAGTCCCTCATAAGTAAAATAAATTAAAAAATGGAGCAGAAAATCATTTTATTCGAATAAAGGAAGAATTGTTTCATTTAATATTTTTAATATTATTATTTATTATTGTTATTATTATCATTTTTTGATAATTATGAATTCGAGAAACCCTTTAATTTTAATTTATTAGTGTCAATATTACCATTATTAATTTGCTAATATTCTTGTAATTTAATTAATATCTAATCACCTGACAGAAGTAGAATTACCACTCTTTTAAGCAACTTAGATTTAAATTGCACAATGGATTTCTTCCACTTATTCTTTCAAGAATTTTCTAAAATTATCACTGAATATATTAGTATCAATATTACTACAGTGAACTTTAAGAAAGATTGATTTTTGGAAAATTAATTCTAAAATTAATTTAGTTCAGGAAATGAAGGCTCGAGATTTAATTTAACATTTTCATAAAAAAACACAAAAAAAAAAACCAAAATTACAAAAAAGTTGGGACCGAATTAATTAATTATACCTTACAACCAACAGTAACAAATGACTAGTTAAAGAACAAAATTGGATGTCTGGTTGACATTAAAATAGAACAGTTTGCCCGGAAACATGTGCATACATCATGCCCATAAGAGAGGTGTCTCTATTCTACTGTCAAATAAGATTTTTTTACCAAGAATGTTTTAATCCACAGAAAATACTCTTGTGTAGTGCTGCTATCTGTTGGCATCAGGTTATTGTTCTCAACAAATCACTCCTTACACTTTTGATTATTTTGAATCTTAGCTAAATCTTAATCTTTTCAAATAAATTTTTTTTTTAGTTTTTGTCGAGGTTACCTCTACAAATTTAATTTTAATTAATTTCATCTAAACATCTTTAGTTTCACAACTGATTCTCTTTGTCAAACTTATTTGCTTTAATTTATTGTTCAAAAACATACAATGTTGAAAGTAAAATGAAATAATTCAATTATAATGTATTTTGTCATTATTTGAAAAGATTTTAGAGGAAAATATTTGATTTATAATCAATCGAATTTTGGATTCCAAATCAAAATATTAGCCACGATTTACATCCCATATAGAACGTATGATTTTTTTATCGACTGCATTGACATATCATGTTCCAATATTATTATCTCTAGGTAATTCTTGACTGCTCTAAATAAAAATAATATAACAAAAATATTTTTTAGATGTTAGTATCTGTTTTACGTTCATATTCTCTTTTGGCTATATGGTAATTTTATGATGGAACTTATTGCTCGCTCAGATTTTTTTACGACGATTGACTTTCATAATAACCCTGATAATGAACTCGTCAAGGCTATTAAACAGATATTTTGTCCACTTTCTAGGTTTGGAGAATGGCATTCTTTTGTAAGCATTATATTACATTTCATTTAAACCTTAAGCTTTCGTGAATGACTTACCCAAAGTTTTCAAAGTTTCCTTTTAAACATAGTTACATTTTATTTAAAAGTCAGTTGAATAATAAAATACAACTTTCAAATTCACACGTGTATAAATTATACTTCGTAACATGTTTCAATTATTTTAAGTGTTTATGCCTAATTTCATCCTTACGATGATACAGAAGTTTTCTTCCGCACGAAGCAACCTAGAATTTTTTAAGAATGTTACTCTGCAAGTTATTAAAGAACGCAGGGAATTGAGACCAGTATGATCATACCTTATGCCAAGGGTGGCCAACATGCTGCTCTTTGAAGGATTATTTGTGGTTCTCGATAAATGTACCCGAGTTCCTTTTTCCTTTTTATGTTAGTATATTTTAAAAAACTATTATCCTATATGATACAAATTATCTTTTTAATTACTGACAACAAATATGAAAGACTAAGAGCAACGATGTAACAAATTTCTTTGCCGTCTAGTTTTGAATGTCACTGTGCACTCTTGACCTAGTTCGCTTTGATACACAAAAACTGATTGTTTCTGTCATTGATGAGATGGTGAATTTTACTCTTAAATTTGCATAGATTTATAATGGTGATAAAATTACTTATCTTCAAAAAGAGTAAAATTTTTCCTGTCTTTTCCTGAGAAAGAATTAAATATTCGAATAAAAAAAATTGGAAACATTTCCTACCTCTCATGTTTATACAACTATTATAACACCAGAATTTAAAAACTGTCCTTGTCTCCAGTGGTGAATTTTTTTTAAAAAAATGATGAAAAATATAAAAAATTTTTACAGTTTGGATCAAAATATTTGTATTTGCCATTACATTCTAACAAGAAGATGACGCAGCAATAAAAGTTGTGAAATTTAATCCAATTCTCACACAGACACGTGAATATGTAAGAATATTTCCGGGCCTTCTGAATCCCAAAATTTCTACGTAGTTTGAGGAATTTTACAATTCCGTTCTCAAAGCTTTCAGAAATTATATTTTTCAGGATGATTTCAAAATTGCTTAACCATTCTTTTTTTTTATTGATTCTACTGCCCGTTGTGAGCTATGGCATTCCTCAGAAGTTTCTTACATTATTTTCTCCTCTTTTTATTTTTTATTTATTTATAAATATTTTAACTGTTAATATTTGTTTTGAGAAAGAAAATTATACTAAAACTATAAAATTATAAAGTGTAATATAATCAGTCATGTGAATTATTGTCATGAAAAGTAATGCCAGTTTTGATTGCAAAAAATTGCTGGAAAATAACTATTGTATCTTATTATTTTACTATTGTTTTACTTAAAAATATGTTTTTCTTATTTTTAGCACTGATATTAATTTGATAAAATGTATTAGGTATATTATTTAAAGTCTTGATATATTAGTTGTTTTTTAAAGATTATTTTTGCTTTGTATAGAAATCTGAGAATCAATATTTATGATGATATGCTTACTGATCAATGTATTTAAGAACACAATTTATATTTTATTTTTGAATGCTAAATTATCCTTTCCTAGAAGTTGAATTTTCTTTCAAACAAAATAAAGTAAACTTCTGGATGAAAAACATCAAATTTTTAATATTGTAAAATACAATCTTATCAAATATTTCTTCTACATTTAAAAAAATTGACTTCCTTGTCTAATTAAATGATATGAAATATATCAATATGGCATATTTATGATACGTTCTCTACTCTCTTTGAAAAAGGAATACTATTTTGAAAGAACATAGAAATAGATATTTCAAAAATATTTGTGTCTTTCATTTTTGATTTAATTCCTATTGATTTTGCAACTCGACATAAATTTAGATTTTCTCTTAAGGAAATTAAAAATGTTATTTATATATTTTATGTGCATAAATATCCAATCAATAAGTATTTACATTTTTATTTACGTAAGAAATTAGTACATTTCCATAAATTCTTAATAGCCCCCCCTTTTTTTCCTTTGCTTTTGTATAAACGTACATTATTTTATTTCAAATTAAAATATTTATGTTTCCAATTTTCTTATATTGTGCTTACTTTGTATCTGTTAAAAAAATTCCTTTTTTCTGTGTATATGTATATTTATATGCTGCATTTCTATGTACATTTATATTGTTTACTTTTTATTACTTACAAAAATCAGTTTAATTGAATATGAATTTTCCTTGAATCAAATCTTTATTTTAAATTTTGTCCTTTATTTACATTTGAACATCAGCAAGAAATGATTTACGAAAATGTTGTCAAATTATAAAGCATTTTCTTATTGCAACAAAAGTTTTTAATACAGATTTCAGTTTGCTAATACCAATTGTTTATTTAATTTCTGTACATAAATTTCAAAAGCTATCCTTTTTGAATTCGTATACAATAAAAGCTCTTTATTCACGAAGTATATGTTCCATTAATATGCCGCGAATACAGAAACCATGAATACATAATGGTAATTTATATGGGATTACAGGGGATACGTTCCTAGATGACAAAATGAAAAAACAATATATAAAAAATCAATTTAATTGAAGTTTTTGAACATTTTGATTAATTATCTTAAAGCTTAGGCAATGGTTCGAAGAATTTTGTAATTTTCTCTTGCTTAGCAGTTTTTAAAAGCTCCTTCAATTCAGACTGATACGCAGCAGTCGCATTAACAATTTGCCTCTTAAAAATAACACTTCGATCCATAGACGGATCAATGTTCATAAAGAAATAGCAAAGCTCTTTTGCCATTCTTAAACTTTCACTAAGATTTTTCAAATTAAATGTCACGTTTCCAGTCTTTGTTGTAGCCTCTTCTTCAACAGGCTGTGAATTTAATATTTCCTCCAAGTCGATTTCAGTCAGATCTTTATCTTACAATTCAAGCAATTCCTGAATGTCACTTGATTTTATCTGTTCGAACCCATCTCGTCCTATTCCATTCGTGATTTCGGCTATGCTTGTAGTCAAAGTGTGAACTTGCACAGATTCTTCATCATTTTCCGCAGTCAGAGAAGGCCGCAATTTTTCCCAGCATGACTTCAATGTGAGTGGCTCCAAATTTTCCAATTCTTTTATGTTTACAATGCATTTTGCTGTGTCAAATTTCAACCAGAATTCCATAAGATTCATATCAGAATTACATTCCATAGTATCTAATATGATTTTGAAGGTTCGCCTAATGTAATAGAGCTTAAAGGCCTGGATTATTCTTTGCTCCATAGGTTGAAGCAAAGCCGTCGTGTTGGGAGATAAAAATGTCACATTTATATTTCGATGCATAGTTTCAAGTTCGCGAGGATGACCTGATGCATTGTCCAAAACTAGAAGTGCTTTAAAGTCTAAACTCAGTTTTTTTTTTTTTTAAAAAATAAGTTTTAACTTAGAAACGAAACAATTCCGGAACCAGTCACAAAAAATAGAGCTTGTAACCTACGCTTTCTTATTGGCACGCCAAAACACTGGCATGTTGTCCTTGTTTTGATTTTTTTGTAAACCTGAGGATTAAACAATCTGTAAAGCATCAGTGGCTTAGTGACACAATCTCCAGATGCATTAGAACATAGCAGCCGTCTAACTCTATCCTTTGCTGCCTTAAATCAAGGAACAGACTTTTCGCTTTTAGAAATGATTGTTTTGTTTGGGATTCTCTTTCAAAGCAGTTCAGTTTTGTCTGTATCAAATACTTACTCAGGTTTGTATCCTCCATAAGCTACTAGGTTTGCAAATTCTTCTGGATATCGTTCTGCTGCAGCAGTGTCTGCAGAAAGATGCTGCTTCTCCCACGATTTTAATGTTATGCAATAATTGTCTAACCTTAAATTTATTGAACCAACTTTCCGATAATTGAAATTCTCCATCTGTACATTCACCACTACAACTACCATCAGGTTCAATAAAATGAGCATAAAGACGCTTTGCTTTCTCCAGGACCATTGGACCACTCAAGGGCACCCTTTTTTGGTTGCGGTCTTCAATCCATAATGGCAACGCTACTTGCAATTTATCTATTGCTAAATCACAAACAATTTTCGTTGACAGTGAAGTTGAAGCTAGAGACGACCTTTTTTTATCTTCGGATTTTTTTTTATCGGTCGTACAGTTGATTCGATGACATTGAATGAGCGTGATATGGATTCAAATGACTTTCCAAGGCGTAAACGATTAAGCATTTCTATTTTCACTTTAAGTGGTACCAAAGATTTTTTCATGTCGAAACTCGTTTCTCATTTTTTTATTTTGGTTGACATTATAAATTAGGAAAAGAGCGTTAGAGACATGTTACTCGATGACAATTTTTGTAACGAATGTGAAAGACGAAACAACAAAACACGCAAAGTGACTTTTACCATAGAACGGAACAGCAACATTTAAAAATATACTTTATTTATTGAGTAATAAGGCTGCTTTCATTCTGTTTGTTTACATTCTCAAAAACACCTATTGCGACGTCGATGGCTTGTGTCAAAGTCCTTGGCAATGTCATTTAACAACATACTTTAGGCAAAGTTGTAATAAGATCTATACTACTTTTTTATTAGTCCATTTGACGGCATTTACAGAGAATATTGGGTTGGATACATATTGGAATCCTTTTATTATTATGTATTACTTATAAAATCCACAAAAAAGAAATTTTTAGCCGAGAATATAGGAATTGGGTCGCATTTTTTTATACCGTAAATAATGAAAACACAAATGAAGGAAACGTGAATAAGGTGCTTTACTGTACTTGCTTATAAAATATTAGAGTATTGTAATTGAGAAAATTTGATAGTCCTTTATTTGATAATGCAAATAAGTCCCAAAGAAAGCAAAGATAATTTTACTCTTACAAATCATTTCTTACCCTCATATATTCTTATTAAGTGAAAAAACCACAGCAGATAGTTCTTAATTGATAGTTTTACGCATATTGACGAATAATTAAGAATGAAATCTTATTATAACTGGAATAATATTTATATTTTTATGAAATCAATCATAAAAACATTCTATAAATTAAATCTTATCTATGCAGAAAACAATTCTTCAAATCAAAAAGTTAATAGTATCATGTTTATCTCAATACGGAAAAATCTTAAATATTTTCATTATAGTAAATATTTTATGCAAATATGTAAATTTTAAATAAATTAAAGATATAAGCAGAAATGTGTATTTTTTTCCAAAAAATATAAATCACTAATTTTACAAGTTTTAAATATATATATGTGTTGCTTGTGTGTATCAGTAATCATCATTAAAATATTTTTATACACATTGGATGATAATTTAAATTTTAATAAAATTTTAGTTTTACTTTGTTAATTTTTACCAGTTTTTATAAATAAATTAAATATTTTAATTCTTAATTGCACTTAAATTTAAATCCATATTGATTCAAAAGGTAACTAAAATTTAACTATTATTTAATTTGCCTTTCTTCGACTGTGCTAGACGAACAGACGACCTTTTTGCCTCCTTTGTTATTTAGAGGAGTGTTACGATCAACCAAAGCGGCTCACTGAGAGTCATTTCCTGAATGTATATAGTTCATTGCTTTATATACAGCTCAGAGTGGGTTTTGGTAAGTTTGTTGAGTTTCTGATTTATGAATGGCAACAGAAGTTGTTGTAGTGTGATTATTTTCAGTCGGACGTCACACTTGTGTTTTTTCACGTGCATGTATTGTAGTAAATTTTTGAAATTTACGCCGGAAAGTTATCATTTCTTGATGATACGTATTTTAGTACATTTAAAGTTATGATCATTTACAAACTATCTTTATAGCAAGCCCTGTGTAATTCTTCCTTCAATGGATAATGTCGAAAATTGGTACTTCACCACAGAGCAATTGGCGAATACGCCAAGTAGAAGATGCGGGATAAGTGAATCTAGAGAATTGTCATTTCGACAGCAAGCAGCTAATTTCATCCAGGATATGGGGCAAAGATTACAGGTGTATCCTTTTTTTGGTTAACCATTGAGTGAACCAATGTTGTATGTTTACGTTTGAGTACATGATGAAATCTAACGAAGTTATGTTATTTGTTATATACAGTTGATTTTTCTTATAACCAAAGCTTGATATGTAACCTAAGTTTGATAACGCATTTATGTTATTAATGTGACATTCATTCATTGAAAGTATGTGAACAATTTATAAGTTCAAGTTTTCTTCGTATTAGTTCGGTTAGGCTTAGCTAGTGTAAGGAATATTTGTCAAAGTAAATGACCTTAATTTAGAATATTCCTGCAATTAAGCTGTAAAGTTTAAAATATTGGTTTTAATTCTTTATTAACCCGAAATATTACTTAATTTCTGTTGATTGTAGCTGTTATAATTGTCTAATTTTAATATAAAATGATTGAAAATTTAGTTCATGTTAAAATATCATTTTTGAGTTTAACATGCTGTAGTTGATATAAACGTGACATATTTGCATATAATTCCTAATATAAATTTACAATTATTTCCAAATATAATTTAAAATTGTATAATTAATATTCTGCAGATAAAGATGAGGTTTTTATCAAAATTCTACTATATGTAATTACAATACAGAATAGTGAATCTTTTAGTCTTGATCTACTTTTCCCTGAAATTAATTCAAATGTTAGGATCAAATTAACTAGAAAATGGTAAATGTACCATGTTAAATATATATGATTATATTCCTATTTCTTATATTCGATTGATTGCATTCGTGTGTAAGTAACTTGATTAAAATAACAAACCATCTTTTATTTGCAAGAAATTTCAGTAATATAATAATACCTATGCAAATTCTGTGTGATATTTAAGATTTCAGTCATATTTCCATCACATTGAACCTTATTTCCACATAATTGCAGATTTATGCAGCTTGTTATATTAGCAAATTCAATTTGGCACTATAATTCATGGCATTGTCTTTACATGGAATCCACATCAGATATTGATATGAAATGTGGTTTTATTAACTCCTGAGCCATGTAGGTATAAATTGCACTGAAAAGAGGGATTATTTCTACCTGACTTCCTGTTTTCTAAGTATTTAATTTTGTTGATTTGGGGAAATGTTTTACAAAACTTATTTTTAGTGATCTAGTAAATAGTTAGTTGTAGAAATAATATACCTTATTCTTTCCAATATTACACCAAATGTTTCATTGGAAGTATTGATGTTGGGTGCCCTATACTTTAAGGTGCCTTTCAGCTTCTTGCCATATTGTTAGCAAAGTTTCTGGTTGGTCTATCTTGCTATAAGCACCATATTGTTCCTTCAATCAGGCTTGGAACAAGCTTGGTGGTAAAAAATCATCAATTTTCATTGAGTGGCATCTTAAATTATATTTTCCCTATGATATTTAACTGATTTATCTTAATTTTCTTTATATAAGCTTTTACTTAAAAATAAGTTTTTATGAAATTGTATTATGAACTGTGTGATGAATTGTTTATTTTATTTGATAGAGCACCCTACTTTGTTTTAGCAAACATTTCATGTGTAGAACGTTGTTGAATAACTTTAAGAAGCTAGATCTTTTGATGTAATAAAAATACAAGTGACTAGAAAAACATGAATATCTGCAAAAAATTCACTAAATTTAAAAATACGCCATAAGTATTATGTGTCATGTGCTTCTTTTTTAAAAGAATCTTGTTTAAATGCTTCAAGATTAACTAATTAAATCTTAATTTTTGCACAATAGTTTTTTAATGGTTCACTTTTTTAATTTTATTTTTCTAAGTTTTCAATTGCTTGTATACTACAAATATTTTATATAGTTTAAATTTTTAACTGGTGTTTGAAAATTAGAGGAAATAAAACTTATTAGTTGGACCTGGCATAAAATCTTATTTTTACAGTTACCCCTCAATTTCCCACCCATTTGATGCCATATTGTTAACAATGTTCTATTATTTCTGTTTGTCTATCGTGTTTTCAGTGTCATCTTGTTTCTTAAAACATATACAAAAACAATCTTGGTAGTAAAAAATCCCTAATTTTCAGTACAGAGTTCTAAGTGGTAATTTTCTTGGCAGATTTTCTGATGCATTTAGCGACCTGGTTTTTATTACGTCAATGATATGGAGACCTATCGGAATTATGCAGAAAATTTTGTTTTGGCAGTCCTAGTATTTACGTCACTGCGCACATCACAATAAGTCATCTTGGCAATATTTTTTCATCACCAAAAAAAATTCAAGTTTAGGCATCCTAAATTGTCATCTGTTTTTACTTGTGTACAAAGATATAAGTATTTTGTTGTAGTCATGAATATAATTTTTAAATACTGTATTATTAATATCAATTGCATATAACTAAAGATGTAATTATCAATCTACCATCTTTATTTTTCCATAAAAGGTCTTTTATAGAAGTTAAAAAAAATTAATGTTAAATTTAACATGTGTATATATTTGCTTCTTAATTGTTCCGACAAGATTCTTTTTTGAATATGTTGTATAGCAGTATTAAAAACTAAATTTAATTTTCTTTAAAATCTTATTATAATAAACTTTTTGAAATGTTATAAAATAGCTTTACTGATTAAGCATTTACAATTTCTAAAGTCAAATTCTGATCATGAATAATGTAAACAAATTGAATTTGCTGCTAATCTCATGATATATTCTTGCATTTACCAGTTTTAAATTTTTTAGATTTTTCCTTAACTAAATTTAGGAACCAATTATGTATAAATACTGCTATTGTATATATGCATAGGTTCTATGTGTTCCATTCCTTCACAGAAATCCATAGAAATGTAAGTATTTTTTTTATGTTTTGAATAAGAATAAATAGAATAAAAAATTATTATAGTTCTTTATTGATTTGTTTTAGACAAACTTATGTTTTTAAGAAAAATTTTAATAAAATCTAATAAGTTGGTACTGATTTTTTGTAATTTCTAATTTTTGTTCTAATCACTGTGTAGTTAGTTATCTCTTCAATCTAAATTGCATCATTTTATGTAATGTCTGGTATTCAAAATCCCAATCGCTCTATATTTGATTTCAAAATAAAAGTTTTAAAATATTATGTTTATATTTACTTTAAAAATTTTACAATGTAAAGATTAGGAACTTAATATCAGATAATTTACATAAATTTAGGTAAAGATATGATTAAGGTATTTTATATGAAAAATGACTTGAAATTGGGTGCCAGAGTGGGCAATAAATTGCACGATACTCACTTACCATGAACTTTAACATGAGCTTGTGTAACATAGAGTGATTGTGTAATTGCATAAAATTTGTTTTTTGTGCTAGTAACTTGGAGCATTTGATTAGTAATTTATTTTTGATTACAGCTTAAGCTTTTGAAATGGGTGTTTAAATGTTATCTTTATATTAATGTTTAACTAGCTAATGTACCACACTTTAAACATCGGATACAGTGCTGTCTAGAACATATGAAGAACCTGGGCAATTAAGCTGCATCAATAGTGTTATTAAGATCCGTTTTTATAAATGCTCTTATTTCTAATTAACGAGTACAGTACATTTAACAATCCAATACAATAAGAGAAACCTGTTTTTATTTTATTTTTTCAGTAAATTAAAAAATTTAGTATATAAAATAGCTTATTTAATCAAATCATGCATAAAGTAAAACTACTTATCTAATCATAACTTTCTTCCTTCTCTAAATTTTGAAATGTATATTTTGAAAAGAAATTTTAAAAATAAAACTTATGAATAAAATAACTTTACGAAATTATTATATCCAAATAACATCTAATTAGCTTTCAAATTATAAGAAATTAATAAACTTAAAATTTCATGTACAACTTTCTAAACGTAAATTTAGAAAAATTAAGCACAAGCTTCAATGTTTATAAAAACTGAATGAAACAATCACATTCAAACACCTCACAGAATCGACAGATGAATTGATTTTGTTGCAATAGTCTACATGTTTTTTTGTATTTGATACTAGTACCTCTTAGCACTTAGCCAAATTTTTTTTTTATCATTTATATTTATTCAAGTATTTTAAGGCATTTTTCAAAAAATGCATTTAAGACTTTGGTTTTGAAAATAATTAAAAAGAACTATATACAATATTGTTAATGTTTTTAATTTAAATGTGTAATACATGAATCATTTTTATCTTCTACTGCTCAAAATAGCATTCACCAGACTATTTTTACTTAACTAATTTTAGGAAGTAGCAAATCCAAGATTACATGTGGATAGTGCTTATATTGAAGGCGCATGGTGTCTGGCATTTCTTCTAATAACGTAACTTATGTAATTAATGACATGCCCAACATTAATTAATGAAAGCTTATTTAAATTTTAATTGGAACAATTGCAATTTGATATTTTCAACATAGAATTTGAAATTTGACTCCCCTGTATATATTAAAAATTGTTTTAGGCTTATTAAACACAGATGTTTTAAAATTCTTACAAAGTTAAATATTTTACAAGCTCATTTTTCTTTATTGAAATTTTCTTCTCCTAGAACCTACTTGCACCAATTATTTATTGAAAGAATATATATCCAAAAGTGAATTATATAGACCTAAATTTCTAAAATATGTGTTGAGGTATAATGAACTGTATCTTCTTAAACATTCACATTGAATCCTATCATAGCTATTGAAAACATAAAATTCATGTTGCATGCAATATGAATTTGATGTAACTATCCATATGTTGTTTGTTAGTGGACTGAAAATTAAAACATGTTATACCTAGTTAGGTTTGACAGTTTCTCCTTGATTATGTCATATGTAACTGTTTCTCCAGTTGGTCGATGTTACTAGTTTTCTACAGTGTCAAAGCAGTTATACACTTATTTTTATCCAGTTTTAAAAAGGAAAAATTACTATAGGAATTGTTTGGAAAAAAATAAAATATTTCACATATTATAAATTAACTTTGGAAAATTTTAAACATATTCATAAATAATAGCATGTCACAGTCATGAAAAATAAATTTTTCTCTCAAAATATACCTAACTATGTTTTCAAGGAAAGTATCTTTAAAAGAGAAAAATGTTATCAGAACTATTTGGCAGAAAAAAGTTGATTGAAGAAATATCTTAACATAAAAAATGTGTAATGTTTCTTTGTTAAGCACTTCTGTGCTTTATAAAGCAAAATTCAAGTGATTATAACTTTATAAAGAATTAATATTTCACTTTTTGCTATAGATAATGAAATGATTTATTTTCATTTGAAATATATATATATATATATATATATATATTATTACTTATTTTTCTTAATTATAATTTCTAAGTATATTATATTTTTTAAATTTTTATAATTTTAGATTCCTAAAACTTTTTTTATTTTACTGTAATATGTAAAGGATTTCTTTCTTATTTAGAAACTATCCCTTTCTGCTTTGTTTCTGGCTGCAAAAGTTGAAGAGCAGCCAAGGAAATTAGAACATTTAATCAAAGTGGCACATGCTTGCTTACATAAAGACTCACAGTCACTGGATGTTCGATCAGAGGTATGATCTGTTTTCTAATATTTTTTAATGTTTAGAACTTGATTGTTTTTGAAGGTACAAGCTAAGCTCATTAATATGTACTCGTGCGTTAGCAACGCTGTAGCCAATTGTGATCTAAAATTTAAGTAAACTTTGTATATAGGTTATGGTTTATTTTCAAATTGCAAAATACTTATAATTAGAAAAAGAAATTTTCTAATTATTAGAATTTTTTTTTAATTTGGTTTGTTTAAGCTTCTGCAAAACTAATACATAAATACTATTGATTTTATATTGTTGGAGTTAGGAAAGTTCTGATTTTGCGCTCTATAAAAAAACATAAGGATTTTGAAAACTATTTACTAGATGCAAGAAATAGTTCATTGTATTTTATAATAGGCCTTTGTAATTTTTCTTTGTATTTTAATGCAAAACAATTGTTTGTATATTGTTTTGCATTAAAGTACAAATAAAAATTGTGGTTATTAGATATTACTTTATTTCCATTTTGTTTTAACTGAATAGACTTCATATTTAGAATCTTGAATTAAAAATTTTCAAATACTTTGATTTTATATTTCTTTACTTATCAACTAGGGAAATGAAAAGTTATGTAGGTGTATAAAATTTTGTTCTTAAAATTTCTGTGATTTAAGCATTTTCATTTTGATAAATCTTTGAATTTTTTTAATTTATTTTTTGTAGTGTAAAGTTAAACATTAGTTCTTTTTGTTGTTAATGTTGAATGTATTTCACATAATCCCTTCTTATTTAGAAAAAAGTCTTGATTCTGTATTATAGTGAGGAAGCATTATTTATCAAAGTATGCATGATAAATGATTTTAGGTGGAAGTGATATATAATTAATTTTTTTTAAAGTTAAAGTGTGATATTTCTCTCTTTTAATCCTTACACATGTTCATGCATCTGTTACATGCTTAATGATTTTGCACACTTTTTAAACTGAGCTTGCAGCCAATTAGTTGACCACTCCTGACTTCAGAACTGGTATATCTGCATTTGTTTCATTTTTTGTAAAACATTTGAACCATATTTACTTCTAATGCAAAAAGTCAAACCTTTAGTACATGTGGTGTACAGTAAGTTAAATGATCTTGTTCACAGTATTATGTTTAAATTTTTAAATCCAGAAACAATTTGTTAAAAAATGGAGTAAAGCTTCTAGAAATTAATGTTGATTCAGGAAAAATTGGTTAAATTTAAACAAGACTGAAATAGGTCATGGTGCAACAGTAATATGGGAAGAACTAATGGATAAAACAACAATTATACAAATTGTGTATGTCAGAACTTGCTACATAACAACTTCAAAGCATTTGCTTCAAAAACTTCGTATAACAAATCCTTTACTCAAAGATCTCCAGTGTTTTTTTCCCTGTAATAGAAAGGAGGAGCTAGGAGCTCATTTAGCAAATTAATTCAACATATTCCTCAGGCTTTGATAAGATGAATGAAGAGTGAATTCTTTACATGTATGTAGACATGACTTTGATTGTGAATGATTATGACAATGTGACCAAAATATCTGTAAATATTGGAATGCGGTTTTCAATATAAAAGATGCTGGTGGTTATATAAAATATCATAATTTTTCAAGAGTTGTTAAAGCATGCCTATTGAGTGTAAATTCTTAGCTAGAAAGAGGTTTTTTGACTAACAATTCTGTTGTGACAAAGGAGAGAGCTTTATCATAATTAACAGTTCAAAGTTTACATATTTGCCATGAGTAATTTGAATGTATGGTAATTCTGTTTCTTCCATTCCATATACCAAAGAAATTATGCATTTTGTTCAAAAATCTTATGCAGAATGTGCATCATATATAAAAAAATCAAAAGGTGTGACACAATTAAAGAAGAATTATGAAGACTGAGAAGCTACTTGTGAAAAAAACTTAACAATTACATCTGTTTGAAAAAATTAATGAACTTGAGAAAGAAAAGAAAAATTGTTTGATAATCAGTTCGCAGTCAAACTTCTGGATGATGCAACCAAAAAAATAGCATGTGCTATTAGTGATAATATGATTGATGTAAAAGTTGGACAAATGTTAAGTTTTCTGCATTAGCAGCAGACAAATGATGCTAATGCGGAGATTGCATCTGTGAATGTTAAGTTGAAAAAGTGCAGTATTAAATTATCGGAATTATAAATGCTAATGCATCCAGTTCTAAATTAAAATTATTCAATTATACATAAATTTATTGTAATTTAAAGCTTTTATCATGTAACTTAATTATTTTCAGAAAATGCTCTGTATAAAAAGTTTAAATTTCTGTATCATTTTTTGTATTGTTGTATTAAAAATTAAAAAACTCAGAATTAATTAAATAATACATTTCTTTCTAAAATGTGTTATATTCATAAAACAGAAATTAGTATGTAAAAGTAACATTGGTTATGTTTTAATTATTGAAATATATCCTGATATTTCTTGCCGAGCTGGCAGCCGAATGGTTAGCGCTCTTGTCTTCGGTTCAACAGTTCGTGGGTTCGAATCCCACCTTGGGGATGGATGTTTGTAGTGGTTCGGATTCCACTTTAAACCGTAAGTCCCGGTCTAATTAGCGCTCGTGTGCAAAAAATGACCGTTTAGCGACAAACAAACCTGATATTTCTTGAAAATAATTTCCTGAAAAAAAATTCAGTACTCTTCCCTTGTCTTGGGGATACAAGCTATTTTATATTTTTCCTTTTATATATTGACAACATTAAATTTTTATTCTGGAGGACAATTCTTTTTACTTCTATTCAACTCCATCCGTGAGCTAAATGGTTAGTGTATGCTCTGGTCTTCAATTTAAAAGTTAGATGATTGGGTTTGATTGTGTATAGTGGTTCAGAGACAACTTTAAATTGTGAATCTCTTCCTAATTATCCTTATTGTGCAAAAAAAAAATACCCTTAAATAATCAGCAACAATTTACCTTAGATAAGGGCTTTTCATTTTGAAAAGTTAAAATAACTTAAGCTTAGCTATAAAAACATATTGTAGGAAAATCACAAAAAATTTTGAGTTATACTTGAACTTTTGATAAAAGGCTATATTGTTTTTTTATTAATTAAACATTGCCGTAAAAAGATTACATTGTAGAAATGCATAAATTTGAATCCATTCATTAAATGAACTATTTAATTAATTCAATTGTACAATTTTTTAATTGCTGCTTTTATTTTCATTGAGTAAGATATCAAAAATATTTATCAAAAGTGCAAATCAGTTATTAATTTAGTAGAGATTTACTTATAAATACCAATTTCTTAAAAAAAATCATGACTTTAATTTATCTTTCTTATTTATTAATAGGGTTTAATGATTCATTTTCTTCAGACTGTTGTAATAATTTCCGCTGCATAAATTTTCTTTATTTATTGTTCCATTGAATCAGAGGGAAAAATAAATTAATAAAACTCATGGTAAGACTGTTGATTTTATGTATCACCCCTTTCTTTATGCAATGAAAAAATTTCCAGTATTTTGTTTATAATTTGATTTATTATAATTTAAACAGGGTTCGCACAACTCCTGGAAACTCCTTAAATTCCAAAATTTTTAAGGGCCCTTACTTAACTCCTGGAATTTTGATTGACTTCTTGAAAATCGTGAATTACTCCTGGAATTTTTTTTACCTTAATGCATTTATTTATTTTTTTTCTAGAAAATATTTTTGAATTTTTTGTTTTAATAATTTAGAATTTTCAGTAAAATTGTCGTTAAACTTAATTCAATATTAGTTTTTAATATTGCCATGACGGCACGATTGATATTAAATTTCAGTATTCTTAGCTTTTGACTTGTATTAACGTTAACTACAATAACAGCTATTTCAGATACAATAATTTCATGATAATTCGGTTTAGTAGTATTTAGATTTATGTGAAGTAATCACCAAATGAAATGAATGTTGCGCAATTAAGACAGGTGATTTTATTTGCTGCTGTTTTCAATATATTGTATAAAATTCTTTGAATGTTAATATTTAAATATAAAATTTTAGAGTTAAAACATACTCTTTCCATGTCTTTCTTGATGAAAATTGTGAATAATTTAATTGAAACGAAAAAATTTGTTTATTAATAAAATAAAGATTGAAATAAAAATTATTTAATATGCCTGGTGAAAAGTGTCTTTTCAATGATCAGTGGACTCTGAAAACAAACAAAGTGGCTTTTGCATGGTTCAGAAAAAACACATGCCCATTGTCTGTTTTGCAAGAAAGACTTCTGTATTTTAAATATGGGCGAATCAGCCATTAAATCCCATATGAAAGGGTAAAAGCCTATATATTTATTAGAACAAGCTATGTCTGCTATAAAATCTACTCATTTAAAATTTTTTCACTTCTACGGATCCCGTTAAAGAATGTGAACTCAAAGCGTGCTCTGAAATTTTAGATTCATCCATTTCTTAATGTTTTAAACAATAGATTCAGTGGATTCTGGTACAGTATAAATTGCCTCTTTCAAGCAATGTTTCCAGACAGTGCTATTGCAAAGCAATTCAGTTGTGCTGAAAAAAGTGTGCTTATTTAAGTTTTTGGAATTACACCTTACTTTTCTAACTTGTTGAAAAAAAAAGTTAAGAATGTTTCTAATTATGTGCTTTTCTCTCTTTAATGAAAGCTTAAATAATCATCTGCAAACAAAACAATTGGACTGCCATGTAAGATTTTGGGATAATGATACAGTTAAAACACAGAATTACTCATCCAATTTTTTAGGTCATTCAACTGCAGATATTTAGTTTGAAAAAAAGAATGAGAAGAGTGCTTAGAATTAAAACAAGTGGATCACTCCAGTTGTCAATGGATGGCCCAAATGTAAACTGGTCTGTTTTTACTAAAATGGCTGATTTTTTAAAAAGAACTTCATTCAAATATTGTAAATGTAGGAAGCTGCAGCCTACACATTCAACACAACGCTTACAGCCATGGATGTTCCACATTTCCAGAAGTTGAGGTAACAGCAAGTGCAGTTTATATACTATTTAAGGACTCATCTGCTAGTAGGGATGACTTTGATAGCCTTGGCCCAGGCATAAAGTTTCCTTTATAGTTTTGGAAACATCGATGGTTAGAAAATATAAGTGTTTTTTCAACAGATTGCTTGAAAAGTTACCATATCTTAAAACATATGTCATTTGTTCAAAACAAAATCTTTCCTAATACCAAAACTTTTGATACTGTCCAGAAGTGTACAAAAGATATACTTTTTTCTGCTAAATGCAATTTTTTTATACTTATTACTCGGGAAGTAGAACCTTTTCTAACACTTTATCAAACTGATAAACCAATGTTGCCCTTTATTGCTGGAGATTTTGATGCATTGAAAAGTTTTTAAAATCTTTGCTATCTGAATCAATAGGAAATGTCTAAAAACTCTAAAATACTCATTATTTTATACAATGTGTAATCCAGGATTGTATAAAATGTTGATTATTTAAATAAAAAATTTTCTGTTATAGCTGTAAATTCATTGAAGGCTTTTAAAATTATTAATAATTTTAACTCACATAAAAAATAGTCTCATTAATGTTTGCAATTATTTGTTTTTATTATTTATGGTAATTATTGAAAAATATTGCATGTACATAATTATATGTATATTTGGTTAAATTTTTTTAAAAATAAAATAAAAAATTATTTAACGAGAGTGTTGATACCTCCTGGAAATTTTTGATATGATTCTTGGAAATCTGTACGAACCCTATTTAAATTATAAGGTAAACTAAATTTTAAGTTTTATAACTTAATATTAATTTCATTTTAATGAAAGATTTTTAAACAAATTGCTAATTTTGCATACCTTCCCAGTTTTTCAGAAAAATTTATCTTCTATCTTAAATTTGTATGGGCTGAAAAAGTTTCTATTTGCATTGAATGTAAAAAAAATACATTATTTTTAAAATCTAGCCCTGTGTTTATATATGATTAGTAATAATATAGTGACAGTTAGCATAATTCTTTTTTAACTCTTTACCTACTAAGGAAAGCTTACAAGATTCACTCCCCAATGCCACCAGTTTTCACACAGATACGCACAGTGGAAAAGAAGAGGCACGTTTTCCATTCTTATTGTTTACTTTCACAAAACAAAAACACAAAATTTATAGAATAAAATAAGAGTATAATTAAAAAAATTTTATACAACTTATCTGTAGTGTGACATATTTTGAAACACGGCTGTACACATAAGCCAACATCACATTTAGTGTAATGATATCGGGATAATGTCAAATTTTTTTTTCTTGGAGCAAACTATGCATTATTCTTTGAAGACGTTGATGGTACTATGTCCGGAAATCGTCTAGCAGTAAGTTGTAAAGGGCAGTCACTTTGCAAGTCGTGGTGCAGCAACATAATATTTCTCAATTATGCGCTCCACCAAATTCATGCGGAAGTTGTAATTATCAATGCTTCGGAGTTTTTTTCTGTAAGATGAAAGCATTCCAAATAGCCACCATATCTAACAGATGGCGATATATTGTCACATAATACCTCTTCTGTCTTCTTCGAGTTGTTGGATAACAAACTAATGCCTGATCCACTCTATATACCCCACCCAACTTCAAGTTATAATCTATGACAACAGCTGGTTTTATAATTTTTTTTATCGTTTTCGGAGCAGTTTGCTGTATGGCTAGAGCTAAGAAGGGCTATTTGTCGTCACGCCATTACAATACTGTAATTTTGCCTCTTTACTCTTTAGAAAGTGGCAATTTCACCTTTCTTCAAAGTAGGTTTATTGAAATTTTCTGGCAAATCACGTCAATTAGGACGAAGAATTTCATATGCGTCAGTGATATTTTGGATAAAAAGGTCAGCTAATTCTGGCAAGAGATAGAAATTGTCCACAATTACACAAAAACCTTTACCCAGAAAAGTTCAAATGTCATCACTTATTTTGTAGCGACTCTATAGTTCTCATACTTTTTATCAAAGAAGAATGTAGAATGTTTCTTGATATATTGGTCTGCAAAACCAACATATCAAGTTTCAGTAGCAGTAGTTACAGTAACAATATGGAGCACCAGCTCCTCAAGAGAGAAGTGGGTTCAAAACATCAGTTATATTTCTCTGTATTCCTGGTTGTCCCGAAAATAGAAAGTGTAGAGGTGGAACAGGTAAATTTTTTATATCTAAAGATGTCCAACGTCAGGCGTCTGGCAAATAGTAGCAATTGGAATCATTTTCATTGGATGTAATGTCATACTCCGTTGTTTCTGATCCTGATGAAGGAAAATAGTCATCTAGCTCATTGTTCTCACTATCAGACATACTCGACAAAAAATAAAAAAGCTTTTATAACGCACTCTAAAGAAAATGGAAGTGAAAGAATAAAAAGCTACTAACTACTCCAAACGAAGCACAAATAATAACTGCAATATATGGAACAAAAGCAACAGATTCCCCTGTTCCAACAAATATTCCCCTCTTCAAATCACCTCTTCTTTGAAGTAGATAAGTCCGTTGTAAACAATGTCAAGGACATTCTATTGCATTCCAAAGCCATGGGTTTAGCTTTAATGATAGCAAAGCATTGCAGAAAAGCGTACTTAGGGAAAAGGCAGAAAAGCAAGGGGTTAAAGTTTTGTAATTCTGTATTAAAAATTATAAATTTAAATCAATTACTAAGTAGATTAAAATATTGTTAATATAACTGGAAACTTAGGAAATTTATTAGCCCCTCCCCATTGTTCTAAAAAATTTTGGAATACTGGCTATTGAAAAATAAGTAGTTTCTGTCCATTTCTTTGTTAAAAAGTTAATTTTATTGAATGAAGTTCCCAATGAAATGATTAAAAAAAAATTAGAATATTAATTTTGATGTCTACACAGTAGGTACATCAAAATAATATTGCAAAGCTGTTTGTTATCTAAATATTAGTAGGCCGAGCTGGCAGCCGAATGGTTAGCGCTCTTGCCTTCAGTTCAACAGTTTGTGGGTTCGAATCCCATCTTGGGTATGGATGTTGTAGTTGTTCGGAATCCACTTTAAACCATTGAGCGACAAACAAACAAACTAAATATTAATAGTCTGGCTTTGAGCTAAATTTGTTTTTGATTTCCAATGCTATTTTCAAATTTTTTAGTTGTGTATTTGTTAAAGCTCCTAATTATAGATGTAGTTTCAATTTTAAATATGCTTTTTTTATGAAAACAATTTAAAATACTGTGATTTATCAATATTCAGACTAAAAATTTTAAAACATTTTACATTGTATTTTTAGTTTTATTTTAATTTTTAAAAATTATACAGAATGACTTAAACTAACCTGAATTTTGATCTTTAAAAGGAATGACAAATACTTATTCTGTAGCAGATCAAAGGGTCATTTCAAAATCAAAAGGTCATGAGTATCCTCCATTATTATCCTCACATCTACTTGGTTTCAAGATTCATTAAGAGTTTTTAGTTCACCTTTTTGCTCACTTTGATATTAATTCAAAAAGTTTAAGAATATCTTCTGTTTAGATATGCTAAGCCCACCTCACATGGATAGTTTCGTAAATAGTCATAACTGTTAAATTAGAAAATTAGCATTCTATATGTTCCAATGTAGTTATCAAAAATAAGTTTAGTGCAAGTTTAATATATTTTTTAGTTTACATTTTTGAAAATTGTTTTGGAGATCCAATGACAGCTTTAATATCTGTGCGACAAGACTCATTATTATTATTATTATTATTATTATAGAATAAAATTGTTCCTGATCTATAACCACATCAGTATTTTTCATGTTTAATTTTAAAGCAAGTTGGAATTTTGTCACTTGTAAGATTTTGTGTTAAGGGTATCCTTAGAAATCACTTGATTCCATAGTGCCCTATTGGTATGTTCCTCTTTTCTTCTGCTTTATTTTTTCCCCTCAAGCCTTCCTTGAAATTACTGGAATTGGCAAACAAATTTAGAGTTGGGATACATATTGAAGTTTTTAAAATGGTCCAAAAATATTCACTTGGTTTATTTTCGTTGTCTAAATAATGCAGAATTGAGTTGTGAAATGCTCTAGTTTTTTAAATATTATTCTTGTTATTTAAAGTCCTAAAGTTCCTGTATTTTTTATTAAATTTTTTGATTTATAAAAATTTTATTTTATTCCTAGATTACTAAACTTAATACTCAATTATATTATATTATCAAATGTGCTACATTTGTTGAGCTTAGTGCATTTTTAAAATTTTTAATATCAAATAAATCAATCAATTATTAAGCTTTTAAATTATTAAGGTAGAAAATATGAGCAGAAAGTGCAATGACAGCACATTTACAGAAATATGGATTCTATAAGTTCAATGAATTCTATAAGTTCTTGTAATGAACTTTGTTGTGAAATCTCTTTTCTTTCCCAAATGCATGTGTTATAATAAAGGAGACATTTAATAAAAAAATTTATATGACAGTTAAGTTTTATTTTTTCAAAAATCATTAATAGAATTGATGCACAATTATAATATTGTAATTTAAAGTAAAATTTTCAGAACCCTGATGAAAAATTCAAGTGTTCGCAGTAATTATTTTTTTAATTACAATTATTGTAAATAATAATTATTTTGGGAATTTTAATTTTATGTGTAGTTTAATTATAGAAAAAGAGTGGATAATGTATTTTTTGCTGCATTTAAGCATAAATTTATATACATAAACAATAAATTTATTATCAGTTCGAAACCAATCTGAATACTTAACCCCTTACCTGCAAAGGAAAACTTACAAGATTCACTCCTAAATGCCACCGGTTTTCACGCAGATATGCATTGTATCGGAGGGGGAGGCATGCTTTCCGTTCTAATTTTCTACTTTTCAAAAGGAAAATACAAATTGTTATGTTATGACAATATCCAAATGTTATATTTTGACATTTCTGATTCTTAAAATGAAGGAAAATAGTTTTAGCTTACTGTCCTCACTAGTAGACTTATTTGACGAAAGCAGATGCGAAAGAAAGAAAGTTATGAACTACTCTAGAAGAAACATAAATAGTTGTCGTGTCTGTAACAAGCAACAGCTTTCCCTAGTCCAAGAAATTTCTGCCTTTCTAAATCGCTTCTTAGAAATTGGTAAGTGTATCATAGACAGTGTCAAGGACTTACTGTTGCATTCCAATGCTTTATTAAGTCTAGCTTTATTAATAACAGTGCATTGCTAAGAAACATATTTTAGAAAGGCATATACATATGTCCATGGCAGGCAAGGGGTTTAGTATTGATCAGTAATTCAGATATTTAAAATACAAGGTTTTCAAATCAAATTATTTTTAATAGTGATATGAGAAAATTATTTCATTATTTCAATGAAAATAATGAAAAATGATGTGTTTATAAGATGGATCTATAAATAGAAATATAAACTTGGAATAACATAAAAATGTTATTTATATTTATCAATATTTGCTTCATTTTTGAATATAGACATATATTTATTCATGTGAATTATTTGTAATGAATGCTCTATAGTAGAATTAAATCCTTTTAATGAATTATTCTGAAATTTAATACTTTATTCTAATAAATGGAATGTAAAGACATTATATAATTGAATAATTTATTATAGGCTTATCAAGAACTTATGTTTGAAGTTGTTGCACATGAAAATATTTTGCTTCAGACTTTAGGTAATAAATTTAATTTATCCGCATGCAATCACACTTTTTGTGTTTGAAATGTCTATTTAAAATGGAATTTGAATTCATATTGAATGTTGAGTACTGATTTATTTGAATATAAAAAATTTTATAATTGTTATTTATTTTAAATGTCACACACACAAAAGATATGAATTTTGCTCTCTTTTACTAAATATTGTTTAGATTTTTTTTAATTTCTTTTTGTTGCAAAAATTATAATTTTAACCCTTAATTGATGTTTAATTTTCCCTAAAAAGGATTTTATTCATCAAATGGCTACAGTATTTTGAAATTGTTTTTACTTTTCTGATATACATTTCTTTTGACAAATAATTCAATATATCTTTTTTGCTATCTTAAAATTAAAATGAAATTTCAGACGACAATTAGTTACTATATTTATATTTACGATTCTTATATTACCAAATCTTGCAGATATTCTGAGAATTTTTTTTAAACTTAACTGTATTTAAATCAGTGGTAATTCAATGAAGCAATGAGGCTTACATTCTTTAATGAGCATATTCTAGTTGATTTTAATAATCGATTAAATAAAGCATTTATATTTTGAATTCTTTTTTAAATTATATCAGTTCGATACTTTTTCAATAATTTTGTTTTGAATGAAATTAATATAGTATTGTGAGTTTTATTGTTGATTCTGTTTCTGACATTTGATTATGTATACACAAAGTTATCTAATGACTCAACAAAATCCCAGGGAGCTGCAAGTTACAATATGTTAAAAAAATATTTTAAGTTTGCATAGTAGACATTAGCAACTTGTCTAAGAATTCAGTATATTAACAACAATAGTTTAAAGTGCATGTTATTGCATCATGGTTTTGTAGTGCGGTACTGATGGTTTTGATCTTTAATGTTATGTGTGGTTTAAGCACAAATCAGTACATAAAAGAACTGGCACTTGCATTAAAGAACGATTGTTCACATTGTACAACTACTTTCAGGTGATACAGGTAACTCTAAAAGAGAAATTTTACACTGGAGGATGGTGAGAGAGAAAAAAGGCCTCAAATGTTAGTAAAAGAAAAAGATTTTTGCTGTAAAGAATATTGTTGATGAATAGCAGCTAGTAATACTAACAGAAAGACCTTAAATTTTCGTACACTAGCAATTCATTCTTTTCTAAATGACCATGTCTAAAACTTTGTTGTCTCTGCGTCCTACAATTTTTGATGAAAGAGCAGGTGACTTGATGTCAAAAGATGATTAAAATGTTTGATGAGGGATCTCGCTGTGTGAACATCATTGTTGCAGGTCACAAGGTATAGTTGCCTTATTACATTGTGATGAGTAAAGTTCAAAACAAAGTTTGGTGTTTGATTATATTAAGGCACAGTCATAGTGATGTCAGAAGATCTTGATCAATCAAGAAAAAAGCTTCTGGTCTAGAGTTTTAATATTGGGTACCTGGCAAAAATTTATGTAAATAATGCTTTTTCTAGTTAAATGTTTGTAAAGCACATAAAGTTGATCAAAAGAGAAATTAAACATTTGCACAATAAGCTTTTATGAGGAGTTCATTGCTGTAGGCTGCATACTTACCTTATTCCAAGTAAAGCCCTGTCCCAAAACATTTATTGAAATCAGTAAAATTACAGCTTTCTTGACATGCAAAAACAGTTGTTATATAATTTTTACATACTTTCCATATTTTTATATGGAATTTGGTTACAATGTTTAGTTATATTTCTTGGTTACAAGTACAAAAATTCTTGGTCACAATAAATACTCTTGGTTGTAATTTATAACATCAACTATATACATATTTACAACATCTATTTACAGTTGTGTATTATACATAAGTACTTCCAATTAATTGTGAATTACATAATTTTTATATAGGTTATGATAAGTTATATGTACTTGATTTATAAGTTTATTTACAAATATTGTTTTTATTTGTAAATATTCCGTGGCGGCATCTACTGGCAGCTTGATTATTTGTCTGTTCATAAGCTTTCGTTTGTGTATAAACAGAATTTGTGGTTTTTGGTTTTGTGCCATCTATGGGCAGGTTAGGAAGATCGAATACAGTTTATTTAATTATTGTGGTTGAGATTCTTAGAATTGCTATAGCCCCCTATGTATTTTTTACATCATAAATTTTTAGTTGGAAATCTTATTAATTTCTGAGTTGTTTATGGCATATAGTTTTTTGTAAAAATTGTGTGCTAGGTATTTAATAAAGGCCCTGACTGTTAGCATACCTACATTTTTCCTTATTTGATTATTTCTTTAATCTTTAAAGATGATGAACACATACTTTCCCACATTTGGACAGCATAAAAAAATAGGTCTAGGGTAGGCTTTATAAATTAAAAGTTTATTTTCAAGAGAATTTTGAATTACAAGTAAGAATCGGATATATATTGACAGTTGCTATTGTTTTTCCTTTGAGTTTATTAATATGAAGTTTCCATGTAAGCTGTTTGTCCTGTGTTACTTCTAAGACATCGACCTGGGTACTCCAGGGTATTGCATTGTTTTAAATTATTGCCTGGTGTTCTTTCTTTAATGGAAAGTACTGCTGCCGACATCGTAGCATTTATCTTGACTTTCGTGGTTGTTATTCCTTACTTTATTTTCTGAATATGTTTGCTAGATGCAATAATTGCTGTATTACCAGTTATGTTAAATAGGAAGGATCCCAGAAGAGAACCCTGGGTCACTCCCATTTCAATTTGTTTAGTTGGTGAATAATTCATTTAAATTTTAACTTGAAGTTTCTTGCTCAAATATTCTTAATAAGATTAAGTAAGGGGTAAGGAAATTTATATTTTATCAGCTTGTAGAGCAGTCTAAAATGTTATACTCTATCAAAAGCTTTTTCGATGTCAATAAAGAGGGCACCAATAAACTGTTTGTCTAAAAGTGCTGAAATTTTTTGTTATTCTTAGAAACTGATGCGTGGTTGATAAAGTTTTCCTGAAACCAAATTGGTATGGTATCAGAATTTTCCCACTTTCTGCAAAATCTTGGAATTTTAGGAAGATAGTTTTTTAATAATTTTAGCTGCTGAAGGTAGGAATGAAATTGATCTGTAACCATTTGCTCATGTTAGGTTTTTTCCTGGTTTGTGGATGGGTACAAGAATAGCTTTTTTCACTGTTGTGGGGAAGTGTCCTAGTTTTAGAATATCACTAATAAAGCTGGTAACACTACAAATCACAAGAATTAGTTAAAAATATTTTTATTAATTATATCAAGCCTAGAGCCTTTTTTTCTTTATGAGATTGATAATTTCCTCAATTTTTAATGTATTAACTGAGTGAATTTTTTGATTATTATTGAAATAGTTATTTACTTGGTCAATAATATTTGCTTCATGGAAGGGTAATATATCATTTAATTTAAATTGCTCTGCTACATTTTATACAATAGTTTCTGCTTTTTCTTCATTGGTTGTCGCAACATTGGTTTCATCTGTTATTACAGGAAGAGAATTATGTTTTGCTTTTTTATTATTACTAACTCCACACACACACAGTAGAATTTAACATTTGGACAAGTTAAGTAATTGCTCGAATTCTTGTTATTATTTGAGAAAATTGGCTTTTTTATTTTGTTTCTTAAGGCATTAATATATCTTCTTTTTGAAATTCTGTACCTGTTGAAATCTTTTCTAAGTTTATTTCTCTGTTTAATTTTACGATTTCATCTGGTAGGTAATTGACATTTTTGGGGGTTATGTCTTTGCTGCTGTGGTTTATTGCTGAGTGTATGATATCAGTTTTAAATTGTGGTTTATGCTCGATTTATTCTAGTATAGATGCTTCAGCTATTTTATCAGGGTTATTTTTTCATTAATATAAAATCTAAGCTTGTTTTTCTTAGTTATTGTTTTGCTTTATTTGTTAGTTGAATAAGCAAGTACAGGAAAGTTACATGATTCCAAGTCCTGTATGGTCATAATTACGTATGGAAAGAGTAGCTATCGAAAACATTAGGTTGATAAAGTTGCCACGATGTAAACCATAGTCTGAGGAAATAACTGTGATTCCATATTATCAACTAATGTGTTTTTGTTTGCTTGTGGCATTATAATATTGGCATTCGCAATCCATGTATCTGACATTCAAGCCTCCTGCTACTGGAATTATATCATTGATTGAGACGCACCTATAGCACTATCAGAAAATCTTCATCAATTTCGAAAAAAATGACAGTTGTATTTTTGAAGACGAGTGCAAATGTAGTGTCGTTTTGTAGTCCCAGAAAATTGGTAAACGAAACAGCGCCTGCCTAAACTCATATTGCCCGTGAAAGGCCCACTTTTAAAATAAAGACTGGACACTTGGTTTCGTTATTATTACAATGTTCCATCTCCTTTTTTCCTTATTATGACAATGCTTTGCAACAAGTGTTTGGCCAGTACTGGACTGAAACTTCTTGAATGCCCCTTTAAAGTAAAGATTTTTATCCTGTAACTTGTTGCTTTTGCATATGAAAATGAAGCTAAAGGGGAAATTATTTGAAAGTGAAGAGAACCTTCTGAGTTTGGTACAAAAAATGTGCCTAATTCGCAGTGAAACTTTACAAAGTGCTGAGAGATTTCTTTGGGGGAGTACTAATTCGTTGGATAGAGGAGCATATCAAATGTGGTGAAAATTACTTTGAAAAAATTCTATGAATAAAGCTGTGTGGCAAAACTTTTGTAGTAATATTTGTGTAGATATGATATCAGATGTTAAGATTGAATTCATTTATAACAAAGCATGCTGTTCAGGCTTGAGTGCTCCGACAACCTTGGGAGCTATGCCTGCAGTAGTTTATCTACTGATAAGATCACCCAACTCAGACATGTCCCCATAGCCTAGGAGACAGATTAAAAGGGATGTCAACTAAGTCAATCTTCTACCTCTAAGTGTTCTGGTCTCATGACTAATAGAGGCTGCAACTTTTCTCCATACATGAATGGAACACCCTCATTTTAATTTACTGCACAGTCATCGTGCAATCTAAAAATGCCACGTTTAGGCATATGATCTGGTTCGACAAGTATACTGTAAAGTCTTCAAGTGCTTTAAATCAGACTCGGGAGGATGTTTTCTTCAGCCACATCATCTGATAGTCTTGACTCTGCTGATTTTAGCAGCTTCTTTTTCTACCCTGAATTGTCTATTTGTGTTAACAAGCAAACAAACCATCACATTTATCTAAAGCAAATTGCCCTCAAGAAAATTGAAGGAAAATTGAAGCTTATGCAAATGGTAGAAGAGCATAACAATTCTGACAGTGGAATTCACATCAAATGGTAAGGCTGTGAAATAAAGATTCAGAGGTGAAATCCTGACTACTGCTCAGTATTTCGCAGTTAGCTAATATCCATTGTTGAAGCCCTGTATTCTCTTGTGTTCCTTGCAACTGGAAGAGAAATAAAGTGCAATTCAGCAATTGGCAAAGTGGGAGAGACAAGTAGTGCTGTAGTATCAATATTCAATAAATTAAAAAATTATCAGTGTCCCATGACGTTTATCAACAATGGATAATTAATTTCCCATGTTAGTCTAGAAGAAAATAAAATTGCAGGCACCTGGGCCAAGGCAGGAGCTCGTGAGACCTTGGAACTGTTGGCACATTTCACTCATTTGGAAATATTTTCAAGAGTAAAAAGTGGGATTAAGACCACATGGATTGTCTCTCCAGAGCATCAATGGTATCAATGTTCTGATCTGAGAAGCTCATGGCTTCAAAAGACTGGAATAAACTATTCTCGCAACAATAAACAAATGTAAGGTATAAAATAGTTTACAATAGAATTTAAAAACAATACAATAGCTCAAAAGATTCTAAGTTTGGGAACACTTATTTAGAAAAATCACACATAAAATCTTAAGACATATTAAAGCACTTAAATATATATATACCTGTCGCATAACAGCCCAATGTGGGCCAAAATCTACAGTATCCATGTCTGTTTTCCATACAAAGGAAGCTGGAATGTGAAGCATATGTCCTGCTTAAGTGGTCACCTTACACGAAATCCTAGTGTTTAGATTTTAAGCATGCTTGGTATTCAATTTCGCGATCCACTGTAGGGATGAAAGGGTAAGTCAGCCTTGTCCAATCCGAGAACTGGACAATATATAAAAAAATATATTTGAGAAAGCAACTAAATACTTAATTGGAAACATTGGAACAAAAAGCAAGAGCACTCATGATTGGGTATGTGAATTCAAATAGCTTTAAAAAGGAGGCTGTAGGTAAGGTAAAATAACTGCTATACATTTCAGGCTGCCATTTCATTTTTTTTATCATTTTTTATGTCTAACATATTTTAAAACGTATGATTACTACTCAGATTATCTTTAATAGCATAAAATAATTTCAAATCTTGCCTGCTTTCGAAGTAGTCACCCTAGATCATTAAAAATTTTTTATCCCTATTCCAATTGTTTCGCTAAATAAGCTACACCAGAACACATTTTTTCATGCCTTGGGCTTTACAAGCCAGATTTTTATGACAATCTTTTGATGGTGCAAGATTTTTTGAGGTTGTTTAATGTTATACACTTTATCTAGTGTTGCTGGTCAAAGGAAACATGCAGCAAGAACAACATAATTAAAATATTTCATTATTATGATTATTTGTACTGAATAATATGATTGGTTTTATGAAGTTTTGTATTGATAATAAAGTTCCTGGTGTAAAAATTTATTACCAATAATAAAACTTAATTTAAATTTCAAAATTTATGTAATCTTCGCGCATATGTATACTTACATTTATATTGAATATTTTTTTAGGTTTTGTTCTTGCCATAGAGCATCCTCATACTTATGTGGTAAAAGTTTGTCAACTTGTCAAAGGTAACATAGTATAAAGTTCTTATTTAATGAATTCTTTCCTGTTATGCTTTTCTATATATTCTGTATTCTGCATTGGTTTATAAAAGGCAGTAGCTTTTTTAAGTATTTAGTACTAAAAAAATTAGCTTAAATTCAATTTCTTTTAATTGTAGCGCTTATAAAGTCTGTTTTTTTGCCCTGCAAGAAGTTGATGTATAAAAATAATTTATGTAAATACCTAATAAGATCCTTAAAAATTGCTTTTCATTTGGTAATTACTATTTTAACAAACAGTAATAAAAATTTTCTGAATTGAAATGTAAAATTTTCAAGGTTTGAATCGTGAACATTTATATTGCCAATCATTATTCTGTCCCGTTTCTTGAGTATGACTATTATAAGATGTACAATTCATTTATATATAAAGAACTTTAAAGAAAGTGAAAAATAAGTGATTTATATTGTCTTATATAGTTTTTATTATTATAAAGCTATGTTATACCTTGATCTTTATGGAGCTATGATTTTTTCTATGATTCTTTTAAAATTCTTTCTAAGATTTTTTAAAATCAATTTTCATCTGCTTTTAGCTTAGTTTGATTTTTTGCTATTTTGACTATTTAACAATCAATTAAAATTGAAATGTAATGATACAGTTCTGTTAGGATAAATATATTCCCTTAAGGAAAAGTTTGATGCTTTATTTTGTTGAAAATATTATTTAACAAAACTTCTTAAACACTGTTCTTTAAATTGAATGTTTACAAAAAGAATTATAATTCATGTATATTTGGTCATTTTATTTAGAAATTGTATGCATAAATATGATATGCTTAAATTTAGAACCAAAAACTCTTTAATGTGAAGTTGGAAAGAGTATTCAATATGATGAAAATGAGAAAATATCTAGCCATGAGGGAACTAGAGTTTGTTGATAAAAATATTTTTGTACAATGATTAAATCAGTTGCTCTCACACACACAAATTTATTTTAATAATTAAAAAATATTCTATTGGTCTTCTAAGTATCTAAATGTTTAATGGAAATAATTCTAAAATATGTAGATTAGGTTCTATCACTCTCTATGAGTAATTAACAAAAGTACTTTCATAGTGTATAAGCATTATATGTTTAATGATTTTATAAAAATTTTAAATATTTGACTTGTACAATTATGTTTGAGAATTTTGCAAATTTTTCTATTTCTCTTTCCATGTTTTACGTATTAATTTATTGCCTGAAATAAAAAAAATTTTCTCCAATGGTAAACTTAAAATTTTCTGCCTTCCCCCTCACATCTTTAACTAATTTTTACCTAATAATAAATTTACTTTTTTTAGATAAAAAATTTTTAATATCGCAATATTTAAGTAATTAGTTGGAAAAAATTTTAATAATCAAGTGAATTTGTTTCTATTATGGCTATAGACTTATTTGGTGCAATTTAAAATAATCAGCAATATATAATCCAATTAAGTTTTCATAAATGTCTATTGTTGTCATCATTTGAAAAAAGTAATTGAAAAATATATGTGCTCAGTTACTGATGTATTGAACAAAAACAGTTGTATGAGTTTTATATAATTGTTTCTAATTAATATTTACTGAAAAATTTTGATTCAAATCTCACTTCAAGATTAGGTGTTTATAATTAATCAAAATTAAAACTTAAGGTCCTGTTCTAATTAGCTATTGTACACAAAAATATGTCTTGATCATTTAACAAATCCTTTTTTCTTTAAAAGTACTTCTGTGACTTCTGACATTTTTGATAATTGAATGTGTGTAGAATAAGTCTAAGCTTTATTCAGTAGAAATATGTGTTCTTTTAATTAATTTATTTCTATTTTGGCTCCCTTGTGATTAATTTTTGCCTCTTTAAATTTTCTTTTTAAAAATATTGTCATTGATTTGATGAATTTATTAGATTTGAATGAGGGTTTAAAATGTTAAATTAATTTAAAATGGTTAATGTTGGTAAAATATCTTTTAAATTTCAGCTAGCAAAGATCTTGCCCAAACATCATATATAATGGCGACAACAAGGTTGGTATATTTATTTATTGTTATATATTTTTCCCAAGTGTACTCTAACTTAGTTTAAAATATATTAAAAATGGGAGAAAATGTGAAACTCCAATTGTTTGTTAATTCATTTTTGAAATATATAAAAAGATAATGTGAAAATAAGGAGAAATATGCAGCTTCTGAATAATAGTTATCATATCATAAAATCATTTGTGTCATTAACATGATTTTAATTTTCAAAATATTTTATCAATGAATGTGATAATTGGCATTATAGTTTTTTAGTTTTAGTTATATTTTCGTAATGATACGTATAATTAATGAAATATTGCTTCAAATGAAATCATAACATTTTAAAAACATTGTCATTACTAAAGCACGAAAATTTCTATTATACTTTTAGATTTCTGTATTTACTTTATATTGTAATGTCATTTTTATTATGTGTATTTTAGTTTTTATTATGTGTATTTTAATTTTTATTATGTGTATTTTAATAATTTATGTAATTAGAATAATAAGATTTGTATTTTGTTATGTAGATAATACTCTGGACTATTTTTACTTTGGTACACTTGTCACACAATCTTTTTTACTGCACTAAGCTTATATAATAATAAATATTTCTTTTTTGATGTTTAGACTTTATTTTAAAAAAGTCTGTTTAGAGCCTAAGCTAATTTTAAGTTAATGCCAATCATTAGTAAAAATGTATTCAAATAATTAGGATAAAAAAAGCATATTGTAACAGACACTTAAAAAGTAAACACATTTTAAAGGATGAGTTAAAATTTTGAAAAATTAATAAAATAAGATATGTTTTCCATTTCTATATTTAATTTTAAAATATTTTTAAAATCCTAAACTTCCTGAGATATTTAAAATCTGGCATTTTAGTGAGCAAAAAAAAAAAAAAAAAATTAAATTACACAAAAATTGTATGATGCCAAAAAACCAAATTTTTTATAAAAAGAAAACTTTTCTTACTTAAATGATTCGTTTGGTATCTTTACTATTTTTCTTTATAAAATTTAATTGACTTTTATTTTGAGAAATATTTGACATTACATTTCAGAGAAAAGAAATACAATAAATTTAAAACATTTTTAAAAGTTCATTGATCTATTCAGTACTTTAAAAATTTTTGTTAAGATCTGATGACTCAACAGTGTTGATAATAATCAGCATTGATAATACAACTTTCTTTTCAATTATTCTTAAATATATTTTTCTCAAAAGATGTACTATATATCTTTTGAGAATAAAATATCAAACAATATATATATATATTATTCTTAATACAAGTTTCATGTATTAAGTAAACCTATTTGCTGATTGTAAATGTTATTTTATTTTAGTTTGCACATGACAACCATGTGTCTAACGTACAAGCCAACCATTGTTGCATGTGTTTGTATTCATTTAGCTTGCAAATGGTCTGATTGGAGGGTAAGAATAGTATAATTATTTTATGTAGATATTTTTTATCAACGTTAGTTATATCATACTCATTTTTAGTTATATACTTGTTAAGTATGTAAGTATATTAAATATATACAGTCTAACATAATTACTTCTGCCAAATAGTCTTAAGTAGCAATTGCTCTAATAAACGAATCAACCATTTTAAATACCATTAACACCTCACATTCTTAAATTTGAAATACTAAAAGTTGCACATGTTATTTTGTTGGTGAATGTCTTTTGCTTCGCTTTTTTCTTTTGTTTCAATTTTCTTAAATGTTTTTTCTTTTTTATTAAATTGTCAATGTTTTAATTTGTGAAGCTACAATTAAAAAAAGAAATGGAAGTTTCAGTACTAGATGCTTTGTCGATGTTATATTCCAGGGTGTGCAGTCCTCCTAAAATTTCTTCCCTCTGGTTTTAATTTCTTTAAATAAACACGAGTGTCACAATCCTGAGGTATCCCAGTGATCTGTCTTCTTTTCTTCTTTCCTCTTCCCTTTTTTCTTCCTTTTCTCCCTCAGTGTTTCCTCACAAAATGTTGAGGGCTCCATTTGATTAGCTATCAACAGCCTGTTATTAGCTTCTCTTGGGAACTAAACCTTTGTATTTGCTCTGTGTCCGTGGAAAAGAGAGCCCATGTAATTGAGGCCCCCAGAGACAATCTCATTACTTTTACCTCTGCTTCATGTAAACAGGAGGTATATGGATCAAGTGATTGGTACATCTATGAATCATTAAAGAGTGCAGACTCAAGGATGTACTGTGAGTGTATGGGACATGTCTGGTGCTGCTGGTCTGCATCCCCTGTTGGGCTTGGTGGTGTGGTCAACTCCCAAAATTTTAAATTTTTCATAAGGAGTTAATTGATTTTTCATTTCCCCCCACTAGAGCAACAAATGTGTCAAGTGCTAAAGTCTTCATAGTTGAAAAAATTTTTATAGCTTTTTTCTTAATACAGGAAGAATGTTGAAAAAGTCAAGAATGTATGGAAATTATGCTCAAGTAATTTATCGGTGGAAGTTGTGTCAAACACCCAAGCAGCAGCCATTAATAACATGCACGTTCTTATGCTCTTTGAGGTAGCTGTCTCGCCTTATGAAATTTTAAACTTTTTTTTTACAGTCGTTTCTGCAGGAGATCTATTGATTAGCTGGTGGATGAATTTGTTTTCAATCTAAGGGTCTGTGCTGTTAAGCGTAAAACCAGACATGAAAAGTTTTTGAATACAAAGCACCTCAATCTGATGTTCACAACACCAGATCTGCTGTAGTTAATTAAAGCAACCCATGTGAACTCTCTTGCTATACACTCCTAATCACCTCTGCTGTGCTTGCAGGCTAATGGTTAGCACTCTTGCCTTCGGTTCAACAGTTCGTGGTTTCGAATCCCATCTTGGGCATGGGTGTTTGTATTGGTTCGGAATCTACTTTAAACCGTAGGTCCCGGTCTCATTAGCCCTTGTGTGCAAAAAATGACCGTTGAGCGGCAAACAAACAAACCTAATTCCCTCCATTGTTTCCATTGCCAACATTTTAGACACTAAAAGTTGCATAAAGACAAATTTACTTGCACTTGTGTAAAAGTTGGACATGAAAGCATAAACTTCACTATAAATATGGCATCCTTTTGTATTCTCAACAGGAAAATTATGCTTCTAAAAATAAAATCGAATACTTACCAATTATTTCTATACAGTGTATATATTTTTTAAATCAATAACTGTTTTTACAAACGCTTATTTCAAATTAACACCGACTGAATGATGTGAAACACTTCAGAAGTTGCCACAGGCCATTCAGATACAAACAACTATGCTGTTTAGCGAGATTTTAAATCAATGGCTCATGCAAAGGCTGCCATCTGCAACAGGGAGGTTGACTTCACACCGCCAAAGATTTATTGGCGGCAACTATTTAAGAATTTGCTTTTTATTTCAATTTTGTTATCAAAATCCAGCATCGCATTTAAATGGCCTGGAGCAAAAGGATTTAACTTGTGTTGAATCCTTCTTGTGGGACATGGCCCCCAAAGTGGGAAATACTGTTTTATATTCTATGTTTGAAGACAAATTGCTGTGAACATGTAGTTGAAAAAGAAAAAATGTGCTTACATTATCACTCATAGTCTACATCCGTATTTTGAAAATGAGTTGAAAAGATATTAAAAAAACTAACATTTCTTTCAATGAAACTTAATGTGGAAGCTTTTTTGCATGGAAATACCTGAGCTTGGCTATTCATTAACTAATGCTTGGTGGCAAAAGACAAACCAGAGTTGAATGATTATACAATAAAAGCAATACGAATGTTAAAATAAGCCTTTCATAATTTTGATGTCAAAATGTTAGATGTTATCTTTGATTAAGAATTTATTGGATGCAGTTGCAGGTGCATATAGAAAATTAAAAGTTAAAGGCAGAAATTAAAAAAAGGGAAAACAAGATAAAAATATAAAAAATTAAATAAAATGAGAAATTTCAAAACCATATTTTGAAACTTAGTTTAGATATTTATATATATTTATTTATTTATTTCTGAAATTCTCTCCTTTGGCTATGATTCTTGGAGGAAATCAAAGATTATCTGAAGGAATTTTTATATCTTTAAACTGAAATTTTAGTTGAGTAAACTGAATCCTATTTAAAAAATAGAGATTGCGCTTATGGAGGAAACTGTTTAAATTTGATAATTTTTAATTAATAGTTTCCTCAATCTATATGTATAACCATATTCACTAATTTCAGTCATTTTTTTTCAAGTTAATTGTAATTATTTTTAGAGCACTTTAATTCTAAGTAAACTATAAAATTTAACTTTTTGTTTCAAGTTTTAATGAAACTTTTATAATCTATATTATTTACTCATTTATTTTATTTTCTAACATGAGATGTTACTTTTCAGGTATTACTTACATGTTTAATTTTCAATTTTATAAATTTAAATGTTGAAAACAATGCATTTCTGTTGGAAAATACTCTCAAATAAAAGGAATCTTCTCATATAAAGGCCAAGTATTATGTTTTGGAGATAAAAATATTTAAGAAAAATGGAACATTGAAAATCCTGTCGAGATGTCATCTATATTGATGAAACTTGTGTACGTTGTAACTTGTGTATGTTGTAATTGCACAGACAAAATGACAGGATCTTTTATGTTACAGACTGTAATCAACTTAAGATATTTACATACTTATGCCTATTTTTTATGTTAATTAACTTTGACAAAACTTCAATAATTATTTGTAGTAAAATGAATTAAATATTAAATTGTTTAGAAGAAAAAAATCATATTCCTTTAAACATTATGCATATTAAATATGAATTGTGTTTAACATATATACTATGTTTACAGAAAGCAAAGTAATTGTCAAGATTTTTCAGAAGCTGCCCTGAAGAAATTCTGTCTAACCTTCTGTTTATTTATAAAATTTAAATTCAAAGTTTTCCAATGTTGAATAGAAAAATAATTTTTGTCATTAATCTTTTTTTTTTCAGTTATAAATATTATAAAACACTTTGGAAAGTTTAATCCCTAATTTACACTCATTCTTTCATATGCACACAAATTCACTATTTTAATCCAATTTTAATTAAATGATTTGACATCTTTGTAAAGCTTATATTCTTTTCTGAAGTATCGTTGAAATATTATCATTGTTTAAAGTCATATTTGCTTAAGAAGAGAAAGTGTAATTCTGTGATGGCACAAGTGGAAAATATGTGTTTTCAAATTATTAAATATTTGAGTTAAAAAAGATCTGTTAAAGATCTCTGTAGAACAAAATAATGTTTTACATTATTAGGTTAATTTCTTTATATTGACTGGAAACAACAAACTGTGATAAAAAAAATTTACTTTTTAAGTAATTTAATTCATCAAATGCTAAATTTCTGCAAAGGTATTTTAATAATAAAAAGTTTATCTATTAAAATATTTAATTTTTCAGGATTCTTCTATTTAATCACATTTGTTCAACTGAAGATAATAGAATGTTTTAATCATTGTGTACTAACATGCACTTTGTAATAAAAATTTAATTTCAAGTTTTTCTTGTTGCTCTTCCATAAAACTAGGCTTTGAGTTGTATTACAGTAAAAATTATTCCAATTAAGTTGTGGATGCTTGGTAACCAGTTGTACATTAAAAGGCATGCTTAGAGTATACATTAAAGTATTCTCATTCAATGATAATAAATTGTTTATTTAACTGTTTATAAGTATTTATTTTTTATTGTTTAGATTGAACCCTGCTCTGAAGGCAGAGATTGGTTTTACTATGTCGATCGTAATGTAAAACTTGAATATCTTGAAGGTAAGCCTCCAAAATCATAAATAGTATAAGTTGAAACAGTTGTATAATACCTGTTATGAAGTATAATTGTAAAAGAATCAAAAATCAGTACAGTGTACTGAAAAAAGTCAAAACCAATTTGTAAAGGATTCATCTTTAATCATAGGTTAGCTTAAATTTGATAATTAAACTTAACCAACTTTGGTTGTTTATGTTAAAAAAATATAACATCAAAAAATAGCTTGATTACCATTGTTATTTTAATTATGAATAATTCAACATTCTGATTTTACTGTTGTAATTTATATCCTTGATTTAGAGCTGTTAAAAGCTTAATGTTAGTGATGTTAAAAATTTATTATTGTGATTTGTATGCTTGAATTTTGTGATAACCCTTCTATATATATATATATATATATATATATATATATATATATATATATATATATATATATATATATATATATATATACATATATATATATATATATATATTCTTAAATTAATGAATATTCTACTCATTTTCCTTATGGTGAATTCTTTTTCAGAGTAAAAAGTAAATATTCAAAGCAATTTATTTTGTTCATTTACAGCAAATTCAAATATGTTTTCACAAATGCATTTATTGTTTTATTTATACATAACAAATTTTTAATTGAATGGCTCTTAAATGTAAGTAAATGTGCTTTAAAACTGATAATTTTCAAATCCAATAATTTCATTACACAGCTATTTTTATTTTCTTAAAATATAATGTGGTTAATAAAAAATGTACCTAAATTCATCTCAAGTCTAGGTCCCCCTCCAACCCATTGTTTATATAAAGGTTGCTATAGTTCAGTTATTTTTTTTATTGTAAGTATTTTATTTTATTGTATGAATTTTTGTATTTTTGTAAAATGTAATTTGATTTTCAATTCTTCTAGAGTTGACTGATAAATTTATCGCTATAATGGAAACAAGTCCTCATCGTTTCAAGAAAAAGTTTGGACAAAAGGTTAGAATTGTAAATAAAACTACTTTTTCTTTCCAATTGCATTTGATATTTAATGCTTTAGAAATATGTGTTAATTTGAACTAAAATTACTTTGAATTGAATGCATGTTGAAATATATAAAATTTTATCACATTAGTTGACCATTAACTTTTTCTGGCCAGATATTTATCAAAATTCTTTTTTCATATAATTCATATGTCCATTCCTTTAAAGTATACATGTGTGCAAAATGAAGAGAACTTTCAGGTTTGGTCAATTATCTCCAGATTTATTAGACTGATGTTAATAAAGTTCAGTTAATACAGACATTGATATATTAGAATACACAAATGACCATGCAATAGTTCTAAAACACATACATGGTTCTGTGTAACTCTCATTGAAGTTGAAAGTCATGTGATACTGATTGGAAAATAAAACAAGAAAATGATTTAATAGGGGTTCTGGTCCCCTCTTACAGATACGCAGGCCTTACAGCATAATTTAATACTTGAAACAAGGCAGTTTATGATTTCCTGTTATACTATTTTCAAGTCCTTGATAATTTTTTGAGGGTGGATTGTAAGTTCCAATTGCCTTTCCCAGAGCTTTCAAAAGATGTTTTATAGGGTTGAAGTCTGGAAATCTGCTCTACCAATCCATCCGGTGAATACCATCACATTCTAGAAATTCTAGTTTTCTGAAAAGTCTCCTTTGAAACTCAGGTTTCTATGACAATATACATTAGTCACACATTAGTTGTAAAGCTGCAGCATCCCTATGTTGCCTTTCTAGAATAGACAAATGGCGTCCATCTCTGGGCAAGCATGCCCAGGATTCCTCTCAATAGATCCTGTCTCCTAGAACTGTTTCCTAAGTTACACATGAATTATTTTATCATTTAAGTCATTAAGCTTAATATCTAATTAAATTACTTATTTTTATAGCATTAATTTAAATAGTTCAATTGATTTCTTTTAAATATCTTTTGTCATCCTTTTTGAGCATGTGATTTGAGTAAGCATTGTTGCAAAATTAACTGTAGAGAATAGTCATGGTGTATTTAAACTTTCAGATAGAAAGCTTTCTAGTGTTCATTAAATGACACTCTACATATTTTATTTACATTCAGGATTTTATAAACTTTCATTTCTGTACATTTTTTAAATCTAAATAATCAGTTGTGGAGAGAGAAGTAATATTTTCTCTCCTGTGTGAAGGCTTTTACTTTTTCTGTCAGTTAATTTTAATTATTTATAGTGTACTTGTTTACTTAAAAGCCTAGATACCAAATTATTATGGGAGAAAACATTTACTATAAGATGAATTTACTTTCTTGATAATCAAACAATTACCTATTGTTGATTCATTTTTTCAGCTTGGTAGTGATGTTTCTTGTGATTCGATATTTCCACATCAATCTTCATTATATGTTTTATTATTTACTTTTTTTATTAGTTTGGAGATTAAATACTATGCTTTTGAAGTGCTATTTGAAGTATTTCAAAAAAACACTTCCAAAAATTTATCAAGGTAACCATGTCTATGTTCACTTTGAAGTAAGACAAATGAAAATTATTAAAAGCTTATTTTAATGTATATTACTGATGTGGAGATTATTGTGTAGCAATCATTTATTTTTCCTTTAAATTAATCTTAGGGGTGTGACACCTCTGCTTTGTATAATTCTTCCTATTGCTTTGACTATGTCTTATGATGATGTCTTAGCTTATGGCACTCCCTTTGAACTTACTTCATTTGAATTTGAACATACTTTTTAAAAAATTTTTATTTGACATTAAAAGTTAATCATGCTTGATTGGAAAAGTATTTATATTTATGTTATTGTTTTATTTCATCTTAAAAATGTTTTCTTTACTAATAAAAACACTGTTTTGCTGATTCATTTCTGTTTTTATAGGAAGTACATTACCATGGACCAATACCTAGAAGTTTGACTGATGATTCGACTAGTAAACCAGGAACAAGTGCTGCTAAACATAATGAGAAACAAGATTCTTCATCTCCTGGACCATCTAGCATTTCATATGATTTTGCAGATTTTGATGAGAAACCTGCATATAGAGAACACTGTCCTCAACCACCTACTGCCCAGCCTTCTACAAAGCCTTCTACTCCTGTTGTCCAGCCTCCTTCTACGCAACCACAAACATTTGCTCCCCTCGCAAAGAAGACTGCAAAAGCAGAAGTACCACATTCCATATCTCTGGATGTTTATCGTGAGAAAAAAGAAAAGGAACGGTTGCATAATAAAATTTCTGCACCACCTGCTGCTGTACCTGCTGCAGCTCCTCAAGTAACTTCAGTAATGCCACCTCAGGTAATAAAAAAACCAGTGCCCACCATAAATGAAACTGAAAAGGCTCTTCATAGGACATCTGTTAAGCATGTAGATGTGCCTATTTTAAATAAAGAAAGAGTAAAATTAAAAGAACCTTTAGATTCTGCTGCATCTATGAACAAATTAAATCATCAACTTGTAAATTCAAACTCTGATGGATCTCACTTCAAAGAAAGATCTAATTATAGTCATAAAATATCTCATCAAGTGAATGATGCTGTGATCAAACAAGATAAGATGGATGTTACAATTAAACCAGAAAGGATTGATGTTAAACCAGAAAGAGTTGATGTATCAAAACCAGATAGGGTTGATATGGTTAAAGTAGATAAGGTAGAATTAACTAAACCTGAAAAGGCAGAATTTAACAGGCAAGAAAAAATAGACTCATTTAGGCAAGAAAGAATTGATCTAAAAGTGGAGCCTAAAAACTCCTTACCTGCTCCACCAGTTCCCGCTTTGGTACATAGACCTTCTCATAAAGAAGAAAATGTTCTCAATGAAGTGAAAAAAGAAAAGAAGGAAAAACGCAAAAGACATTTGAGTCATTCTTCTAAAGAAAAGACTGTATCTAATCATGTTGATAGAGATCCTCCTTCTGGAATCAAAGTTAAAATCCCAAAAACTATTATTAATCTTAGTGGTATTGTGCCGGAATCAAGCCAAAAATATCCATTGCCTGTGAAACCTGAGAGTCCAAAGCGCAGCATAAAAATTAAGCTGCCTAAACCTCCTGAAAACTCCAAAGGAGTGAAACCTGCTCCATCCACTTCAATAAAGTTAGTAATAACCAAAGATAAATCGGGCTCTGGTTCCTACAGTACCTCTCATAAGAACGAACGTGATAGGGAAAGTCGTAAGCGTGTGCACAGTAATTCAATAGATGGTAAAGGTGTTTGCGATTCCCCTGCTTCGAAATATTTTAAGGTTGACCATGTTCAGAAAAGTCATCATAGCAGTTCTTTAGGGAGTAATAAGCCTAGCAAATCCTCAAGGCATAGCTCACATCGCAGTGGAATGGAACACTCAATGAATGATAGTGAATATGTTATGCAGCATCCTTCTAATGGCAATAATGCTTGTAGTACCATGAATGCTCAGTCCTTTTCTCAAGGTTATATGTATAACCTAACACCTCCTCCTCCTCCTCCAAAGTTAAAAGGATATGGCGTGCCTGTAGGAAAAACGAACTCTATTCCTCCACTACCACCACCATTACCGCCTCCTCAATCTCCACCACCTCCTCCTCCACCAGAGTGAGGTGGAAATAATATTAGGAAAATAAATAAACTCAAAATTGAAGTAACCAGAGTCACCATGTATGTTTTTAAACATGCAAACTATTTTCAATCCCAGGTTAAAAATTGTTACACATTTATTGTTAAACTTATAGACATAGTTTCAAGCTGAATGATTGAAAGATTTTAATTTCAATTTTGCTAAAAATTTCTTGTTTATATTTAAATATAACATTCATAATTGATACATTTTTGCTCAATTGTGAATTATTTAATGTTTAGATAGCACTTTCCCTCTTATCCATCTATTCATATTGAATGTGGAAAGAAATCCTGTGCTTAAAAAATGAAAGTTGAAAATTTATTTTTATTTATTTTATTTTATTTTTTTCCTGTTAAAAATTTTTTGAATGGGTTTTCTTACATTGAATCATGTATTTTTTACTTGTGTTATGTTTGTGTGTTTTAATGTGTAAATGTTCATTTATTTAAGTACTCCATTTCTAGTTAATAGAAAACGTGGAAAAAAAAAAGCAACACTGTATTTAAAGAATTTTGAACATATTGAATATCAAATTGAAATTTTGTAACATTTGTAATTAAACTTAACGCTTGAATTAAAATTGCTTTTAAATTTTTTAACAAGTTGATTTTGATATTGTTACAATTTTTTTAACTAACTTTTTTTACTATATCTTATTGATATTTGTTTACTAAGAATCAACTACTTAGTTACATTTCTAAAATGTAATATTTCAATTAGTTTAAAAGAGGTAAAAGTAAATTTAAATAATTTTACTAATAGCAATATGTGTTAAATTTCCTTATATGAAGGGGCAAAATTATTAATTACTTCTAAAGCTAAATAGTATTGGCATATTTTTAAATTTTATTCCTAGTTTGAGATGGCTTATTAAATAGTGTTACAGTGAATAAAACAATTTTATTTTTAGAAATAAAGATGTCTTTTATTTTACAACATTTATTTGATTAAATTTAATTAAATATCAAGAAGTGTTGGATTAATATTAAATCAAATTGACTAGAGAGATAATGCAATAAATATTCTGTATGATTCATTTAAAAATTTTGAAAACTTTTTACAGCATTGTATGAATTTTCCTCAATGTAGTTGATCTTACTTACTGCTGTTAAAATATCTGAGTTTAGTTTAAATTTGATTTGTTTAATTTATAATTTCATTACCATATCACAATATGTACATTCAATGTTTCTCTAATAAATCTTTCAAATTTAGTGATAATGTCTAAAATAATATTTAATTGTTAATATTCATTTAACCTTAACTGTTAGGTGAATGTGTTACCTGATAGTTAAGTTACCTTTTAATATTTATACTCCAGTAAAAGTTTGAAATTTTTGTTAAAATTATTTATATAACCTCCAATATTTTATATCGGTTGTTGTAATTAACAAAATTAACTGTATATTAGTTCAATACATACATATTTTTTGTTCAAAATGATTGCAAAAATGGTGAGGAGAATTTTTGTAGTTTTGTTTTTCCTTTGTTAATTAGTGATTGATTTCTACTTCTTTATGTGCCTTAATATTATATTCTTATTTTTATGTATAAATATATTTTTTCAGTCACCTTATATGTATAAACTTCAATTCCTTTTTTATGTAAATATTTTGTTAAATTCTGATAAGGACCTCTAAAACTGGTGCTATTAGCAAAAGTTGTTTGACTGTGATATAGGAAAATGACGAATGTTATAATTTAATTTAAATTATTGCTATTAAATTTTATTGGTTAAAGAACTAATTACCTTATACTGGCAGGATTATCGCCTGAATTGGAAATTTATTTAAAAGCATTGAAGAAAATAATTTAGTATGTGTGACTCTGGTTCTTTAATTGAAATATACTGTTTTGTAATATAGTGAATTATTGTGTTAAAGTTTGTTAGAATGGGTTGAACATTAATGTTTCCTTACTCATGTAAAATTCTAAATCACCAGCTTGATTCAATTTTCTGCACAGTTACAAATGTCTGAAAATATCAGCAATTCTCAATGTGCAGGGTTGAAAGAAATCTTTTTCTATGCTCTATCAGGAGCTAAATGTGTAAATTGAAATAATTTATTCTGATATTTAAAAAAATAATGCAATTGAAAGGATTTTTATGCAAGTCAAAAGAGAAATATATTGAATCATGGTTAAGTGAAGATATTTCTACTGCCTCTTTTTCGTATTCATATAAATTTTTTTTAACTTGCAAGATTTAGTGCATTATTTTGCATTTCTTTAATTATATATGAATAAATTGTTTGTACAAAAAAGTTTTTTTATCAATTATTGTGCATATTATCTTTACTTATTCATTTTCTGAGAAAATAAAACTGTAAATACACACTTTTGATTATTACTAAAGTCATTTTTTAAAAAATAAATACACTTAGTCTTTAGAAATTATTTCTAAAATACTTAGTTTTTTGGATAGTTTTAAAATATTTTTAAATCCACTGATATCTGACTAATATTTTGCCTGAAATTTGTCACTCAAAATTTTATTATATTCTTGAATAAAAAAATAGCTAGAGTGTCTAAATAAAAATGTTTAGTACTTGAAAATAATAATTTTCAGTAACATATACTGATGAAAAATAAAATTAATCAGATGGAAAGTTTTAAAATCTTTTTAGGCTATTTTGCCTGCTTTTCTGAAAAACTAGAAATATATAAATTAAAATATTGCCACATTTTTAAGTTCTTGTTCGTGGGTTCGAATCCCACCTTGGGCATGGATGTTTGTAACCGTAGGTCCTGGTCTAATTAGCCCTCGTATGAAAAAAAAAACGACCGTTGAGCGACAAGCAAACAAATCCATAGTTTTCCTACTATTTGTTTATTATTAAAGATGCATTAAAAATGATAGTAAGTATGATTAAAATATTAAGTGAGTTGAACATAGCAAACTTCAAGTTAAGTACAAATGTAAATTATCAATACCAAACAAATTTTTAATAATTTTTTCATTGAAGTTTCCATTATTTTCTAAATTACTAAGTATTTTCCACTGCTGACTCTATTGTGTTGTAACCATCATACAAGAGAAATTTATCACTTCATTAGTTTCATGAATTATTAATTTATGGTGTTAACTTAAACACAGCATTTGATGCAAATAAAAATTGAGTGTTTCTGTTTCATAATGTAATTTAAATACTTCAGTTATTATTTTCATCGAACCAACAGCAATTAGTTGATTGTACTGCAAAATGCTGAGTTAATATTTTTTTTTAATACTTGATTTTACTGTGTGATTTTTGTCCGGTTTATGTTTAGAGATTTCTTTTTTTATGCACTATTTCCATTAGAAATAGACCAATTTCTTGGTATTTGATATTTTGATTGCTGACATCCCCTAGTTAGTATTTTTATCTCAAATTTCAGTTTATTAAACGTTATTAAGAGATACGAGAATTACCTGTATTTCTAATTAATGAAATTAAGTATTTTAAATTTCAGGAGGTAAGGGTTTAAAATGTTTTCAAAGTAATGGACAAAGTCTCAACATGATTGAGTCAGTTTCTCATTTTTATGAATTTAATAAGTATCCTTGTTTGAGCATTATTACAGGTCATAAAAAAATTATAAACATCAGCATACGTAAGAAATGACCTGTTTAGGTAGTTATAATCATAAAATAAATGTACATCTTTAGACACATGCTCCATAATTTTCATATATAACAAAATAACCAGTAATTGAGTTCAAATTTTAATGTATGCATAATTAATAAAATTGTATATTAAGTTTTTTTTAGCATGCTCATTCCATAAATGTGACAAATTTTATTTTAATTGATTAATAAGTTATATTAGCAAATAATTTCTCCATTTATTCGAATATGATTAAATTTTATGAGCAATAGTGGTTGCTTCTATTGTTCCAGTTGAGCTCATGATTACACTTTATTACAATTTTCATTGTTTTAAAATATCCATGACGTCATATAATATTTTATCTACTTCAACATAATTACGACATAGTATTGAGATGGCGTCATAAATCATACTTGTCGACGAATTTGCTGCCTGCCTTAAAATCGCTTTCTCTGAGTGGCAGCAAACAAGGTGCACCGTCCAATATCTTGAGTGCCGTCGGCTTTGAGAAAAAAAATCCATTCGCAATTTTTACCAGTGAAAAAATGTTTTTTCGGTTTCTAAAAGTTTTCAAAATCTATCGATATTGCTTCCAAAATTTCCTGACATTACCGTTTCTATTTTGTTATTTATTACCGTTTTGTACATTATTATATATATTTTATACATTACCGTTTTGTATCTTGGATCGATTCAAGATTTCTTGCTTGCTGATCAAATGCTCTTGTATCATTTCATGTTCCCTTGAAATCCGTTAAAGATTCTCTAGTTTATTTTTGATTAGAAGATTATTTTGTGCTTAAAACATTGTTACGAGTATCCGAACCATGATTCTAGAAGTCGTTTCGAACGGCTTTAAGCCAAATGCCCTTAACGATAGTCAATATTGATTTGGACATGACACCTCTATCAACCAACATCTTTAGTTTCAACTCGTTAGAATCTAATTTAAAAATATTGTTTAAGTTCATTTTGTTAATAAAACGATTTTTTATGTGAAGACCCAAGTATTGGTTTGAAAAAGCATTTCCTTTTGATTCAATCCATTAACACTTGGACTGTAGAACAGCAGAAAATTAAAAAGAGAAGAGAAAACATCCACTTTATGGTTCGTTTAAATCGGCAAAAAGACTATTTAAATTTTACTCTTGTGATTTTTCATTTACAATTACTTCGCATTTCCGATAAGTTGGGCGATGAAATAGAATAAATGGTCGTTTTAGATATTTCATATATATGTAAAATATTTGCTGATTCGGATTGTCTTTATTATTGTTCATTTTATACATAATTGGAAATATACTGCAAAAGAACGTTTATTTAAATAAGTTCTAAATAATAAAAAATTTAGTACTTTATCAGAACTAAAAGAGAATTAATTATAAATAAAAATTAATGAATTAATTTCTAATTAAAAATTAATGAATTAATTTTAATTTAGAAAAAATTAATAAATTAATTTTTTTATACATATCTTTATAACGAAAATTTAAGAAGAATATGTCAGTAGAACTAAAAGCTTAACTTCAATATTAAGTAAATATATTTATACAAAAGAGATTTTCCCTGTAAGCTTAGATTTACTTTTTTATATGCATTAATTTTCATATAGTATTTTCACAAAAGAGAGAATATCAAAATTCTTTATGTTGGCTTTTTTCCATCATTAAATAAAAACATGTTGAGTTTTTTTTCGCTAGTTGTCTGTTACGTTTAATTAACGTATTAATCCCCAATTTCTCTATAAATTGGATAATTTTATTGTTTTGAAAAATTAAAAAAAAGCGTTATTTATGCTGCATATACTAAATTCTTGTTTAATTTAGGATTTTTAAAAGTCAAAATTAAAAAGAATGTTACATGTTTCTTTTTACTTATAATCATTAAAAAATATTAAAAACGTGAATGCTGAATACGTTTTTAAGCTTTTAAATATTAACATCTGTTAAACTGAAGAGCACAGAATATGAATAATGTTCATTAGGACAAGTTTCAAACAGGATTTGTGGTTGTCTGTTTATTAATAATCATATAATTCTGTTTTTTATTAAAAAGAGGCTTGTTTTTATATTTGTATTTTCAATATCGAAAATTAAGTTATGGTATCACCTTGACAAAATAGGGTGTTAGCATAAATGAATATATATATGTATATAAGACATATAGCATTTCTTGTTTTGGAAAGAAAGACGATTCATAAAAATGAAGGGAAGAAATTCTTTTTTATCCACTTTGTTGCTACCGAAATTATTTCACTAATACTTTAAATCTTCAAAGAATTAGTGAAATGATTTCGGTTCCAATAAAAGATTGATAAGAAATTCACACAAAATGCAGTTTTAATATTTACGCCTAAAATGAAAAAATTGTCTAAGACATCCTCAAAAACAGCATTTTTTTATTTATGACTTATTGTAAAGGAATCTGATTTTTTAAATTGGAAATTAAAATCAGTTACTAAATGATTTTTAGATGAAAAATATTGCATTTGTTTCGTCAAAAAATTATCATTAAAGTAAAATTTTATGAAGATAATTTCATTGATATTGTGAAAATAACGTAATACGATTATTTTCTTGTTCCTGCTAATTAAAAAAAGTGTATCCTGAATCCTGCTAATTTGAAATTCGGCTATATTTAAATTTATGAAATCGCACATTGTTCGTCTTGCTTTGCATCGGTTTAAATTTAATTAAACTATAAAATTATTTTATAAACCATAAAGTAAATTTGTGTAAGTTTACTTTGTAACTTAGAACTATTCTAAGGCTTTTGTAAAAATTATTCCTTCTCCTAACGCATGAGTTAATTTCAATGGTCTTCTTTATTGATTATACTTCTGTAGACATCTCTTTCAAGTTGGTATTTCTTGCTAAGTTTGAATTAAATTATAATTAATTAGTAATTATAATATAAACTCGTATTATCGTACTAATATAAATTTAATATAAAAGTGCTTATAGCAATTTATTTTATAAGTTTATGAACTATGTTATATTACACCACTTAGTAAAGGCACATAAGCATTATTGTGTATATATTATAATGTCCTCGTTATTGCTTGAAAAAAAACCCCAAGTTACTTCCAGACTTTCGATGGACGTTAAGATCTTTGCAGCTGTCAACGAGATTGATTTCCCATGTTTGAATTCCAGGAACAACATAGTAACGAAAGACAGTCGATTAGTTCTGATTGGAATATGATGTGGAAACGGCAAACAGAATTCGTGAAGGGCCATTAAGTCCTTCGTGACAAATGTAATTCTTCGAATTTAACTGGAATCACCTGGTGAATGGGCCATGTGTTTTCGAAGAATTTATTGCCTCTTCACTCGTTCTGATTCGAATCGGTGGAGTGGCTGGAAATAGAGGTCAACAAGTGACATTAGAAGATGAATCTGGAGATTACTGGAGGCCAGATGCTGGGGAAAAGTTTAAGGATAATCTACACAATAAATAAATTCCACACATCAGCAGAGTAACATATATATTAAAATTAGTCTTCTAAACTTTAGAGACGTCGCACTATTTCGCATAGATGTCGCTGAAATTCAGCAATATGATCCTGCATGGTTTAAACTAGCCACTTATATTTAAAGTAGAAAAGATTAAAAAAAAATTTAGAGATTGATTTTAATTCTTTCATTTCTCACCAGCGTAAAAGTATTAATTCCGATATTAGTTACTGTATCCTCCTATCATTATATCAAAAGACATTCAATGTTTTAAAATAATATATTTCTGCATTTTTCGTCGAAAATCGAATTGTTTTCTAATGTATCAATCCATTCTCAAAAAATACATAATGTTATTTTTGCATTATATTTCTATCTTATATACTAACTGTTCTAACTTAATTCGAAATGTTATATATTAAGTAAATTTTTCCTGGAAAGTAATCCTAGCATTTTAAGCTGCCAACATGGAAGATATTACAGCATCTATAAATGCAAATCGGAATTAATTGTCAAATATCAGAGGCTCATCGCATTGGCTTTTAATTCTTCTTTCCAAAACGTATTTCTGCCAAAAAAAATTTGAAACGCAAATTTCCAAAACTTGTACATTTTTACTTGTGTTTTACTTTTAAAAAATCTGTTTAAACCAATCAGAATTTTTTTTATTTTATCAAACAATTGATATCCTAATATATATATATATTTCTGCGTTGCATAGATAAACGTTAAAATTGTTTTATAAATACCCCTTGATGTTCCATTTGAGAGCTTTCAGCTAGTTTTAGATTTTTCCACCATTTTACTGATTAGATCACTCACACAGATCATATAATAAAGATTCGAATTTAAACTTTATAATTCACTGAATTTTTTTCCTTAGATATCTTTCTAACAAATACATTTTACTGTAAGAACTGAATTATACATTTAATATAGAATGAAAAATACCTTATTTTTATTCATAAATGAAATTAAAGCATATTTAATAATTTTAATACTTTCAAAATATGAAGAATTTGCATGTTAATTTTTATGAATATATATTGTTCTGATACAAGCGTTTAATGTTAGGTATTTATTTGATTAAGATCTCTTTTCGACTATACAAGATTGATGAACGAGTAAGTCTTCATGCGAGAATAACTAAGCTGTGTGGTTGCAGCTTAAAACATCTTCAACGATACTTTTTTTTCTTTCAGATATATTCCGAGATGGCAGCCGAATGGTTAGCGCTCTTGTCTTCGGTTCAACAGTTCGTGGGTTCGAATCCCACCTTGGGCATGGATGTTTGTAGTGGTTCGGAATCCACTTTAAACCGTAGGTCCCGGTCTAATTAGAGCCATCGTGTGCAAAAAATGACCGTTGAGCGACAAATAAACAATTCTTTCAGATATATAAATTAGATACATCGAAATGTCCACCCGTATCAAAATTTAATTTCAAAATGACAACGCATTGTTTCAAGAATACAGCTTATGAGAGAGGTAACGTGATGTAGTCGGAAGGAAAGCACAATGAAGTCAAAGAAATATGCAAATTGCAGGTAAACAAATGACGTAATTATGAATACTCAGTGGATGATACTCGTATCATGGTGTTCTTAACGGAACTATGGCGCAACGAAAGTGTAATAAAGAAAATTATGCAAACTCGAGTATGAAATGATACAATGCATTGTTACAGGTATTCAGAGAATGAAAATGTTGCACAAAAAGGTATAATCAGAAAAGTATGTAAATTGCAGGGTAAATGGAATACACCGAATTATGTGAAGTGAGCTTCGTTCCAGAATAAATCAAATGTGTAATAAGGGGAAAAAATCTCCTTACATCTTGAGAATGTACAGTACAACTCCAATTAACCGAATCAAGTGTGACCGGATCCTATTCACGTAATCGGATAGTTGGATTTTTACGAAAAAAGAGTTTATTTTACTTAATTATTGTGCGTTGAAAATGGAAGAAAAATCTACATGTTTTTAAAGGAAAAGAACTTTTAATCAATTAAAAGAAAATACAGCACCTTTACTTGTTAAGGTACTTATAAGGACGGTACATTAATTAATGTATGCATATATTGCGCTGTAAATGAAAGTCACTGCTTGCTGAAAATTTCGTTCAGCGTAAGTTCATTGTCTTCAACGAATGAAGGTGAACTTCATTCGTTGAGCTCCATTCATTCGTGGCTCAGTAGCTTCAAGTTGTTTCCCGGCAAGATCAGCCAAGTGAAGCATCATTTGCCGCGGGCAGTGATTGGGAGGCTGACCACGTACTCACTGGGTTGGCTGGAGCTCATTGGATTGGGGATGCGTCCACGTTAATATGTGACGTCCAAAGTTCTTCCGATGGTGTGACGTGAACGTGGAGAGGAGGGTGCCAGCTGAGGTTTGACTTCGTCACCTAACTATGGTTCAAAATTACGAGATACTGGGTGATGGACGAGTATTTCAAACCCGTTAACTTAAAGGTATAGCCTGGAAATCGCCTTCACCGCTATGTATGAATGCCTTCATCCGTTTTCAGCCAGACCATCGCGCATCTAATTGACAGTAAGAATTTGCATATAGTAACACTCAGGCTGATGCTCAATCCACTTCAAAGCAATTTCAAAGCTGGAAAATGCTTCACTAGCTAATGGTCTAGTGTCTGCTTCAACTTGGATATCAAAGTCATCTTCTTAATAAACACTTTCAATAAGTTTACCATCATTTGCAATTTGAAAAATATAGGGTCAAACTCTTAATCTATTCATCTATATCTTCACCACTAACTTCTGAACATCCAGGAAAATTTAAAAGAACGATTGTCCTCAAGTGACAATGACATGTCTCTCTCTCTCTCATTGTCATCTCTCCTCTCCTTTCTCTAACCTTTCCTTGTTCTGAGCTTTTTTCTATTTCTCATTTTCCTTCACTATTTTAATTTAATTTATTTTTTTGATACTCTGAAAGTGATTTGGATTTTTACTACACACACGGATACACATATATATATATATATATATATATATATATATATATATATATATATATAGAAGGGGGAAGATGAGAATGAGAGAGAAATTGTGTGTATGTGACAGACAGGCAAGAACATTGATTAGAATTTTATTTTAAATAATACATGTTATTAAGTTATTATATATATATATACATATATATATATATATATATATATATATATATATATATATATATATATATATATATATATATATATATATATATATATATATATATATTATTATTATCATTATTATTAAAAATAATTGGTTTACATTTATGCATGTATTAATATTAAAAATTTCGCATATGTTTTCTTACGAAAATTAGATATTATTTTAAATTAATAACGATATTACCTCAGAACATTAATTTTTATAAATTTCCCAATCCTCAGTAGTTTAAATTCAGAACTTTTATCATCAAATGAATAAAAAAATTAAAAGAAAAACCTTATATAAATTATTAATCTAATAATTTATATGAGGTTTTTCTTTAGATTTTTGTTTAACATTATAAATGAAAATATGAATGACAAGCAGAAAAGGACAAGAGATTTTTGAAAATTAAATAGTTTTCAATAAGAACTTGATGAGTCATTTAAAACACAAAGGAAAACATCAGAAGAATAAAAATTATTTAACTGATTACAAAAATGAAAAAGTGGGAAAAAAGGAAAAAAAAATATTGAGAAAACGCGCGGCTTAAAATCTTGTATTTTCTCTACAGAACAAGTAGATAAGCGTTTCGAATTCTTTTGAAGACCCGAAGTTTTTGGGCCTGTGTTTGTGACAATATTTAGCAACAATATTACATGACACAAATTTAATTAAAAATTTTTTGGTAATGTTAAATTTAAGGGAAAATTAATTACGTGTATTTTATTCATCATTTATATGATCTTCTTTATTTATTTATTTTTTTTGTCATATTTTTTAAAATACAGAAACATGAGACAGTAAAAATAAGGGATATAACATTTATCCAATAAAGAATGAAAACGTATCGAATTCCATCATCTACACATTTTTTAACTTCTGATAATTGTAAAAGTCAATGCAATATTGTCAATCAATTATGCACTTAAATTTAATAAAATTCTTTTCAAAAAAATCAGTTTAAAGTAGTTTTGCTAACATGTTTTCTTCCTATTAACTGTAAAGAGATTTCTAAATATTCTTGTTTTGTCTAGCTTTACTAACTCTCCTACATAAATTGAAGTTCAGTAGAGTCCAATTTTTTTAGCGAACTTAGGTAGCAAAGAATAAATTCTTCCAGTTTGTTTTATGATCACATTTCGATCAGTCGATAGCTTAAGTAAAAATATGGATAAAAGAAAATGCAGAATTACATATTTGGCATACATTTATTTGAAAGATAAAGAAAACAATATAAATTAAAACAAAAAATTTTGTTAATGAAATTGTTTATTTTGAACTAATAACATGAGAACATTCTGCTCAATCAAGTTCATAAAACAGGTTCACAAATACATTTTTGCAACAATTTAATTTTAAATTTTTTAATATAATAATAAAGTTAATTGCAAAGCAAAGAAATGTTCTTGTGATGATCTATATTAATTTTCTATACCTTATGAGTAGATTTACTTTGAATCTCTGATTTAAAATCGATTCAGACATTCGCAATTTGATAAAAATATTTTCATGTGCTGCCATCTATCGAAGCGAAAAAGGATTCCAAACCTGTTCAAAATTTACAAGGAAAAAAAAGTAAATAAAAATTTAACATGAATTTTATTAGATTTATGATATATTATTCTTAAAATAATTAATAAAATTATCATTAATAAATAATTTCAAATAGTTTTCATTTTTAAAATAGTGTTACTTAAAATGTAATAAACAAAATACACATTCACAATTTGACAAAATTATTTTGTGTGCTGCCATCTGTCGATGCGAAAAACGATTCCAAACCTGTTCAAAATTTATAAGGATAAAGAAATTAAATAAAAATTTAACAGCAATTTTATTAAATTTATCATGTATTACTATTAAAATAGTTAAAAAATAATCATTAATAAATAATTTCAAATAGTTTTCATTTGTAAAACAGTGTTTCTTAAAATGTAATAAACAAAATATACATTCGCAATTTGACAAAATAATTTTTGTGTGCTGCCATCTGTCGATGCGAATAACAATTCCAGACCTGTTCAAAATTTATAAGGATAAAGAAAGTAAATAAAAATTTAGCAGAAATTTTATTAAATTTATCATGTATATTATTAAAATAGTTAATAAAATTATCATTAATAAATAATTTCAAAATTTCATTTGTAAAACAGTGCTTCTTAGAATGTAATAAACAGGATACACTTAAGTCATAACCTTTATTAAAGAATAGATTTTTTTCTTACAATTAAATTTTAATGCTTAAAATTGCAAAGTTTCGATTTTTTAATGATATCTTTGATCTGAAAATGTGCTTAAATAATGCATTTCATTTTTGTGACAGTTTATTCTCCTTAATGTTTTGAATGCATATTTTTTACAAATATAAACATTTTAATTTTAAAATTTCACTACGGCTCGTAATTCATTTTCGTCTGAGTTCTTTGTAATATGTATCTACCACCATAGCATGTAAATTTTCAATTTACTTAACAATATTCTTTCAGAGTCTTATAATTCTATTTAAATAATAAAATCAGCAAAAATAAAATTATTCCTACCTTTATATACTTGTCAATTTTATTAATTTAACCAAAAACTTCTCAGTTATATTAATGATGTATTGCAATTATTGAAAATTATATATTTATAAACATGATGTTTTTTATAAAATGATTGGATCATACTAGATTCAATTTTTAGCTAAGAAATAAAAAAATATTTTCTTGGAAAAAATATTTATCTTTTTTATTTTTAAAATCTAATATAATATTTAATACCATAAATTCTAAATTGTTTGAAATGTTTTTAATATTAAACCAACTTTATTAATTTGTTAAGGAAATTGCAAAAAATGGATTTTTTAAAAATTGAAATATAATATTAAAATAATGTAATTATTTTTTTAATTAAAATAATAATTTTAGAAAATTTCATATATTTTAAATATTTAATATTAAAAAAATATATGCTTTCAATTTTTTTTTTTTTTTTTGAGAAACTTACAAATTTTAAGGCAGTGAAGGACTTATAAAGTTTAAAAGATGACTTATTACTGATTCAATCAAAACGGTTTACCATAATTGTGTCTTGAGGATGATAAGCAAATCTCAACTCATAAGTCATAGCAGATAGCAGCTGCTAGATTGGAATTATTTTTAAATTACCGCTATTTAGGAAATCTTAGATAAACAGAACTTGTTTTAAAACATAGTTTGAGAAATTTATGAACTGTAAATTATTGCTTTCAAACAAAAGTTTTATATTAAAACATCGTTTCTTGGAGTACATGAAAAAGTAAAATGCATTTATGTGGCCTCTTCAATCTAATCTTCAGAATGAAACAACATTTATGTATAGTCTTTTTTAGATTTTTTCATAGAACACTTCATTTATTCATAGTGCAGTTGACTGACATTTTTTCATCATACACTATCTTTTCATCATTGTATTTGTTAAATCATAGTTGAGATAAGCGTTTTTATTTATTTATGTAGTGGAATTTTTGGTGCGATAACCTTTTTTTTAAATATTAAGAATGGTTTGAAAATTTATAAACATAATTAAGGTAATAGCGAATTTGTTGATTATATATATATATATATATATATATATATATATATATATATATATATATATATATATATATATATATATATATATATATATATATATATATATATATATATATATATATATAATTGTTTATTAGTTTCAGGCTGAAAAACATTTCTAAGCTTTCAGATTAACAGACGAGCACAGAGACTGCTGTAATTTTAGTCACCAATTTACCATACGAATCTTTAGTTGTAAGAAAAGACTTAACAAATATTAATTAAATGTCATAAGTTGGAGCAATCGTTACTATAAATTTTTTTTTTGAAAATGATAGAATGAGCATATTATAACGTTTCTGGAATTATTTAGATGATAGTAATTATCTTTGAGATACATTGATACAGGTTTGTTTCTTGAATCTATATAAAAGCAGTGACAAGAAAAAATCAAAACAACCGAATAAAAAAAAGTTGAACAATTTCAAGATTTATACCAATTTTAAAATTAAAAACTAAGCAACGAATCGAATATTCTAACAGGTATATGAATCAATATTAAGAAAATAAATGTAAAATATTTGAAATCTGCTGAAATTATTTTAAAATTATAAAATAATTTAAAAATAATTTCGCTTTTTTCATTGAATGGAATAATAAAAGACCCATTAAGATTACTAAGTAAAAAAAATTCGCTTGAAAAGAATTTATTTTAGAAAGCAAACAAATTTATATGCTTATTTTGCTTTCGCAGCAATATTTCTTACTTTTCTCCGATATTTTACTTTTTAAATTTATTTTGAGACGCCAAAAAAACCTTCAAAAATAAATGAATAAATGTGAAAAAAAATTTATCACATATCAAGTTATAATATTAAGAAAAAGAAACATAGGATAAAAAAAGAAAATCTGAAAATAATAATGAGATGTCTTGCTATTTTGAAAAGAAAAATGCTTACATTAATTACTGATAATTTTTTAAAAAGCACTTTATTTCATATTAATGATCATCATAGAGCTCTGAACTTAATTAAAATGTAAAAGATACATTTGCGTCTACTCTAAATAAATTAAAAAGCATTTTTCTTTTACGTTTTAAGAATAAGATATATGAAAGTAGCATGATAAAAAAATATATAACAAGCTTATAACATTCATAAATGTACTAATCTGATTCACTGAGAGTGTTAAGGCTTCTAAAATAGTAATCAATTAGTTTCAAAAACAACTCATTTCCATTGCATTTTCAGAGAAATGTTATTTGTATTTACTATAGATTTTGAATTGATTGAAAAAAGACTTGGATATTGTTCGTTAATGTACAAGAAAAATACCTGCTTTGAGAAAGAGAAAAATACAAATAATGAAGGATTGGTAAGAATTTCAAATCATAAAAATTTACACGAAATATGTGCTGGTACATTTGCTTACAAAAGATTAATGAGGAAGAAATAGAGGAGAAATTCAAACTAGCTGCTGTTGATTTATATGATCCAAAATGTATTAAAATATTATAAAATGGCTACTTCTATCGAAAATGTAACTGTTGTAAAAATAATCTTTTAAAAATATACCCTGATAAATCAAAATAAAAATTTAATTCTTTTAAATATTTACTTATAAATAATGAAAAAATACAACTGTCATAGATTTTGTCTTTATACTCTAAAATTGTAAGATTTCGGGGCACAAATATATAAACTAATATTTTTGAAAAGTATCTAAATTAAATATGAAGACTTAACAATGGTTTTTTTTAACTTAGGCTTCTTTGACTTTCGCATTTGAACAAGACAATGCATATTCCGATGTGTAACATCCAAGATGTCTTCTTAGCTTACAACATACATTGCTTCCGTGGTCTGCAAGATCTCTGCTGTATTAAATATGCATGATAATTGATTTTAAAATGAGTATCTCGTAATATAACGTAGTACCAACATGATGGTATCCTAGAACAACTTTAACAACACATAGAGGAATATGCAGAAAATAGGGGTACACTCAAATTTTTGAGTGATTAAAATGAAGAAATAATTGATTTTAATGTGAGAGGAAAAATGATTTTGACATTTCAGTCACAACAGTTATTCTTCCTAGCTTATTTTACTTTTTTGTTCAAACCAGTCCAGGAATACGCACCTGTCTGACGACTGTATCGAATGGGAGCATTTTTTTTCATTGTTAGAAGAGACATCCCAATGCACGACGTCACCAAATTACTAGTATGAAAAGCCGCGAACTGGATCTTGACCCTTATTGGCTAAGAATGGATTCCTTTCCCCACTGCTAAGAAAAGCTAATGATACGCTATTAAAATTCCACATATAATTTTGCTGCAGTTCGCTATTCACCTTAAAAAGGGTTTCTTTTTTCTCTTCAACTTCATCAATCTTGAGTTTTAAAAAGTGTCGTTTGACAATTGAGAACTTCTTTGCAAAAACTCTTGATATAGTGGAAAATGTTAATATGCTTTCAGGAAATCTACAAGGAATTCACTCAAGAAAGAACGGATATTCACGAATTTAAAATTATACTAGTCTAATATTCTCAAGTAAGTTCTGTAGTTTTGCCTGTCGTTCTTGAAAGAGACCTTGCTAGTTATCCTCAAAGTATCAAATGAAATATAACTGCAGGTCCATATCAACCTAAGCTTTCTGTTTTTCCACTGGATAAAGAAACTCGTATGCTTGAAAAAGAGTGGTATAATGCGTACAGGTGGTTAGAATACAGTCCTTCAGCAAATCCTAATAAGGTATATTCCGAATCTGCATTTACAATTAGCGGTTTTCTCGAAGGAAGTTCAAAAATTTGAATCTCATGAGTCTAGTGATTTTCCTAAAAACTCAGAAAGTTGTTTGGTAAATTTTACCGAAAGTTTATCATCGGGTTCCATCTGCGATAAGCTTGACAAGCAGTATTCAAAAGAAGTTGATGAAAACCGCAAAATATTTGAGAAAAGTCTGTGAAACTAGTTTTTTGTGCACGTCAAACTTTGAAGAATTTCTTTGAGAGGATAGAGTGAGAAGATAAATTCTAATAATGGAGGCAATGTTTTGAAATAAGTAGATTTGTGAGAGCTAAAGATTGCCCATTAATTGAAAAAAGTTCTTAAAAATAAAGATCCTATTTTTATGCACACAAAGATCATCAAAATAATATTCTTATTTTATGCTGATCACAAATAAAAAGAAAATGGGTTGTGTTTTTCTTCTGTTACAGTAAATTAAACTCAAGAGATTTTCAATCATGAGCAAATGGCTGCAGTTTTTGTTACATAGGTAATAACCTGTTAATCCACGAATCTTTTGCTGAATCATTTGTGCTAATTCTTTCAGACGGTGCGGCCAATATGGAAGGAACATACAGTGGTGTATCTACACGAATATTGAAGGATAATCCAATGACAACTTATATTCATTATAATGCACATATCTAAAATTTTTTTAGTTAATACATGTTCGCTCATTCCTGCAGTAAGAAATGCATTTCAGTAGCTTAACGCACTACACGCCTTCATTAATAAAACATTTTGAAAAAAAATACACTTTCCCCAGCTTTGAAAACTACTCCACTTACTACTATGCAAAATTATACTTCAAACCCACTAATCGATACTGTGTTAAGTTGAAAGCATCGGGTAAAGTCACACCGGTTGAACGAAAACAGTCCAAGTATTATGAAGACTCAAATGTGTCACCCTTAAATATGTGAAAAATATTCCAAGAAATAAATGAAAACAAAACGATGAACTAAACAAAGTCATGGTTAATCCCCTTGATAATATTGATATTAAAGACTTGCTAGATATTAAAAAATTGGGAAGTAAAAACATCCTTACAATATCAAAGACAAACACATTATGCATATTAAAGAACAATACTCTGAGCCAGAATGGATTACAATTTATACTGATGGCTCCAAAATACAAGACAACACTGGGGCTGCTGTAAATAATAAACTCTTTGCCCAATGTACTCCAGTAGGATTCGTGTTAAATTTTGAGGAAGAGATCGTTCTAATTTTAATGGCTCTGAAAATATCGACGGGAGCGAAATGGCAGATTCAATACCAAGAAAGATGCACTTGAGCCATAAGACTTCAAACCTCTGATTCACTCAAAAAGCATATTTTTCAGAAATTAATGAATATTTTTATAAATTTGAACACGAGGCAAAATCAACAAACAAACCCTGTGCTAACATTCAAGGCATTAGTAAAACGTTTTACCAGAAATCTCGTGAAAGGGCTGTGGCAAATTTCAGATTACAAACCGGCTATGATTGTTTGGCACATCCTCTAAATAAAATAGGCATCTTCTCATCTGGTTTATGACAATTTAGTAATTTTTGCACTATGAATGCAGAACATCTTCTCGTATGCCCAAAATTAGATAAAGATTCTCAAAAAAGGAAATGAGATAAGCATGTACTGGAACACCAGAACTTTGATGAGCTCTTTTTAAAAACTGTATCTCTTTTCCTTGCTATTTTTTTTAATTTTTAAACTTTTACTTCTATTTCTATGCTATATTTTCTGGTTATTAATTTAAATATTGGTTTTTTTATTACATCTGTTCTATGATACTTGAGCTGTTTTGTACATTTGGAATGATTTAGCCAGTAAAGCCATATATAATAACAACTTTACAATATGTAGATCACTTCAGCCATCTACAGAAAAAAGGTTGGATTTCTTTTACTGCAATCTAATATAAAAAAATACAATTTATAATTATATTCAATAAATAAAACACTTTTCCTTAGAGAAAAGTAAAAAAAAGTTGATGATTTTACATATAAAATATTACTTTGATTTTGTTTTCAATGTTTTATTAGAAATTTGAAAAATGTGTTCGTCTCATCTTCCCAAATGATTTTATTTTCAGAATTCTTGCGTTCGAGAATTGTTTGAAAGGTGGGACAAAAGAATATGATTACACAACTATCAGTTCTTAATTCCTGTTTACACTAGGAGTAATAAAAAAGGAGATCTGTCAACTTCTGTTTACTCCGAAAGCAGATAATGTTGGCGAAGGAACGCTATCAGGTGCGTTATCTGTTGTTTTTCGGGCGCCCTGCTGTCTACCGCCTCCGGATCTGTTACCTCTCGACCTCTGAACCAGATGGTGGAATGCTCTATGATGGAGCTTTAATCTACGCTTGATGGAATAGTGACGACCGCTATCTAATCAGCCACTTCAGATTCCAGCGTTGCCATCCGTAACATATGGCAGCAAAAATAGCGATTTCCTGAAGACCACAAAGATGGTATTCCACATGTTGATATCTTCATTGGTTAAGAAGATACAAAATTCATTCAAAATAATTATGGAAGTTATGAGATTATTAAGAAAATTACTTTAAAATAACATCTAATTTTTTTAGCTTATTAATATGACAATATTTAAAAGTTCTGTTTCTTATTTAAAGTAATTATAATCAGCAGTTTTAATATTTTTATTTATATCATAGTCAGTAGCTACTGAATAGATAATATTTAATCTACGTTATGTTTTCAGTAACTGAAATTTTGGGAAAAAAACATAAGTTACATTGTTTATATGAGAATTCAACTAGTTTCATACTGGAAACTAATAGTTGATTTTGAAATTTAAATAAAATACTAATTGTTAACATAAACGAGGAAATATACATATATTTCTATTGTATTACAACATTAATAGTTTTACCTTGAAGCAAATACTAAAAGAGAGAAAGCCTTACATAACAATTAAAATAATCTGCACTATGTGTCTATGCGCAGAACAGGTAACTCTTTCCCATTGCTTCAATTACATGACTCTCCTGTAATATTGAAATCATTTTAAACAAAGTTTCTGATTTTTATCAATCATGATCTAAATCTTTAAAGTTGCAATAACACAAACATTCCATCTATATCTATAAGCTATTATCTGTATCTTTTGCAATGCAAATAAATGTTAATATTTGTGAAAATTCGTTACATTTGAAATTTTTTAAAGTACGATAATAAGATGACAATTTCTTAAAATACATATAGTCCTCAAGTATATATATATATATATATATATATATATATATATATATATATATATATATATATATATATATATATATATATATATATATATATATATATATATATATATATATATATATATATATATATATATATATATATATATATATATATATAAGATAAAACATGAAGAAAGTAAAATCAGAAATATAAAATTGGAAAGGTACTAAAGTATATGAAGCAAAAGACAAGGGCATAGGGACCACGTCTTCATCAGGAGGAGATGGTCAGCTATGCAAAAATGAAAAATTTTTTGCATAGCTGACCATCTCCCTCCTGATGAAGACGTGGTCCCTATGCCCTCTTGTCTTTTGCTTCATATACTTTAGTACCTTTCCAATTTTATATTTCTGATTTTACTTTTCTTCATGTTTTATCTTATTTATATAGGCAAATCTTTCTTTAGCTGCTTTTGCGCTGGCTAGATTTCCTATTATGCATTGTAGTTCCAACATTATATATATTTTTAGTATTGTATTTATTACTTTATATTTATATATGTCTTTTCATTATATTAATATATATATATATATATATATATATATATATATATATATATATGTGTGTGTGTGTGTGTGTGTGTGTGTGTGTGTGTGTGTGTGTGTGTGTGTGTGTGTGTATTCCAGGTGTATGCAAATGAAATGAGACGACTGTTTTATAAAAAGATACAATAAATTTGCGATAACTGTTAATATTTCTTTATCTGAAATAATATCCATTGCTAGCTACACATTTTTCCCATCTTTCGGGCAGTTTGTGAATACCACACCAAAAAAAAAAATGATCGGTCTTTTGAGACCAGCCACTCATCGAGCCAAGATTTGACGTATTCGTAAGAAGTGAAGCACTGGTCAGCCAATGTGTGTCCTAATGATACAAAAGGTGGTAATCGGAAGGAGCCAACTGAGTCTGGAGTCTCGGACAAGTCTGGAGAATAAGCCGCATGCGCTAAGGGATCCCAGCTGAGCGCCTTAATGATGTCCTTGGTCTGTTTAGCACAGTGGCTAGGTGCGTTGTCATCAAGGAAAATCACTTTGTGCTGCCATTTCTTGTATTGCTCGCGTTTTTCGAGAATAGCATCGTTCAAATCAAATAATTGTTGCTTGTAGTGATCAGTATAAACGGTTTCGACGGATTTGATAAGCTCATAATAGATTGGCCCCTCCTGGTCCAAGAAAATACACAACATTGTCTTGCAATCGAAGCGATTCGGCCTTACAGTCGATTTAGACGGGTGTCTGGGGTCAACATATGATCGATTACGCTTGGGATTCTCAAAATAAATCCAGTTTACATCGCGAGTCAAAATACGATGGAGATATGACTTGCGTTTGTAGCGGGCAAGCAACATTTCGCACATGATTTTTCGGTTTTCCTGCTGACGGTCCGTTAGCTCACGTGGTACCTATCTACTGACCTTTATTATCTTGCCCATTGCTTTAAGACGACGGGAAATAGTGCTCTGGTCAATGTTCAATTGTTCTGCAAGATGCCATTGCGTTTGGACATCATCTATATCAAGTAATGCCTACAATTCAGCATCTTCAAATGTTTTTGCTGGTCTCCCAAGCTTCTCGTTTCTCACATCAAAATCACCCTTTTAAAACTTTTCAAACCACCTGTAGCCCTGCGCACGGCTCAGAACATTGCCATCCTATGCTTCTATAAGCATTTGATGCGACTCGGCAGCATTTTTTTTTTTTTCAGATGGTAGCCAAAAATTAATGCTGTCCGCAAATTGTGGTCGGAAGGCATAAATTTCGACATTTTCAAAACAGTAAAAATAAAAAATAAAAATAAAAAAAAACATAATGCTCGCTGAAACTCGTCCGGTCGAACTATAAAAAAATCACGTTTCACGTTTTCGTAATGTTTGTATATATGGTGGCGACATCTGTTAGCAATCGTTTCATTTGACATGCATACACCTGATTTATATATATATATATATATATATATATATATATATATATATATATATATATATATATATATATATATATATATATATATATATATATATATATATATAAATATAAATAAATATATATATATATATATATATATATATATATATATATATATATATATATATATATATATATATATATATATATATTAAAGTAATAAATACTCACGCACACAATATTAAAAATAAAACATAATAAAATAGGAACTACAATTCATTATAGGAAATCTAGCCAGCAGAAAAGCAGCTAAAGAAAGATTTGCCAATATAAATAAGATAAAACATGAAAAATATTGAAACCATATATATAATTTAATATAAAATTTTGAATATTAAGGAATATAAATTTGGAGAAATACTAAAATATACGATGCAATAACAAGAAGAAGGCATAGGGACCACGTCTTCATCAGGATGGAGATAGCCAGCTATGCAAAATGAACACTCTTTTGCTCGAAGATATTTAGACATTTGTTCTTCGAGCATGTCAGAAAAGAGTGTTCATTTTGCACAAGACGTGGTTCCTATGCCTTCTTCTTGTTATTGCATAGTATATTTTAGTATTTTTCCAATTTTATATTTCTGGTTTCAATATTTATCATGTTTTATCTTACATATATATTTCCTTTCTTTCCTTTTTTAAAGTAAGTCTACTGTATTTTAATAAAATTATATATTATTTCAAGAAGTTTTTCGACTTTTTTTTTAAAATTATAACGAAATCCCTCCAATTACTGTAAATTTCCTTAGTTTAGGCTATCGGCATGCAATATACTCGAGCGACAATACTATATTTTTTATTCCCTATGTTTTTTCTCAAAATTCCTCATTATATTGGTTATAACGGTATATTTTTCTAGCCGCCTATTTCTGCCAACATTGCCACTGCAAACAACCACTGCATAATTTTGATTCATAATCAAGTGACGCTATCGACAATGTAATTTCCTCTCTTCTTCATGCCATTCCAAACTGACTAAGCTACTTAGTTACTTAGTGTTATGTTACTTAGTAGCTTATTCTCGAGGCTTTCAATAAGCCAAAATTGGTTTTCTTCTGATTTCTCTGATCGAAAATGGGATGTGCCTTGTTTCTACGGCTACAAACATGACAAATTGATGGGAGTCCTTTTCGTTGTTATTCTCTTTCTATGGAAATTGGAGATTTGGAGAATGTCTTTTAATAATTCCTTTAATCCTTGTGAATTTATGTGTATCCTTGAATAATATATATGTATCCTTGAATAAATTAATCTACCTCGAGAGATTTTTCATGACATTGACAAAAACTGTTATATTTGCTGAGAATATGCCCATTTTTCAATGGAATGATCAATATATGACTTAAAAGTTTGAAGAAGACAGTATCAGTTCAGATGTTAAATTTTGCACTTGAACGCGACTTAAAATTATATGATGATTGTAGTGTTATAATTATCACATTATCTAAGTCCCTAATACCATGCAACAAAATATGTGACTAATAAATGTAGATTTAAATTAAGAATTAAATTTTTTCTGAAGCTTATATTTAATGTAATACTGTTACTTTGAATTTATAAGCTTAATGGTAAAAACATATATGATTTGATTAAGTTTTTTTGTGAATTCTGAATTATTTTTTTAAAGTTGACTAATAAAATATTATAAAACTTTAGGTATATTATTTTAATTTAGCGAATCTAGTTACTAATGAATTAAAATCCTGATGAAAATTGACGAAATAAATAAATTTTAATCGTGTTTTAAAAAAACTTTATTTGGAACTCAGAATTTGTTTCTTTTGAGACAGTCATATTTCGGTAAATAACAAACACATTTCTGTAAAACAAGTCATAGTTGCCATTAACTAACAATTACTTGGAGTAAATTGTCTAATTTGATATACCTGGCTTCAAACAAAATTATATTTTAATATAAAAATAATTTTATGTACTGTAAAAAACACAAATATATAATAGACTCTCAGTGGCTGATTAGTAGAAATGAACTCTTCAAACTGAAAGGTCCCAGCAACTTTTGAATAATAGATGATAGACGATGGGTATCTGCATACTCCTCTGAGTAATGAAATTTGACGCAGCTGAGTCGAAAACACAAAGGCCGAAGGCTGTTGTAAACTTTTAACACATGTTCTACATTCTAGCCTTTTGGGACACGTTAAATAGGTCAGAGTCGCAATGTCCTCTAAGTGAAATGATATCTCTAAGGCAAGCTTCTGTCTAATTGGTGGAGCTCAACTCAGGACTAGGTACAGGGAAGCATGCTGGTGTAACAACATTCAAACAATCTGGGAGGACTTTTTATTTAAAGAGGCTGTACTGTTGTACCACATGGGAACTTTCATCCTGACAGACGTGCGTAGGAAAGGCAGAAGCGTAATATACATCACTCGTTGTTGAATAATAATTGGAATTGAAGAATGAATCTTATGCTCAGAATTGAACAATGTGCAACCACTAGTCCATGGTGAGCCTAAAACGTGAGTAGTTGAAACTTTTTCTTTCTTGTTACACTTGAATACAATCTATTGTCTTTTACAAAAATACCTCTCGAAAGACATAGAGTTGGTGGATGTTCAAATGCTTCACAACGGCTAAGCTGATAATTATCTATCCCACTGGACATGTATTTACAATGAACATACTATTATCGACTTCCTGTTCAATTATCATTGCTTTTGTAGTTAAAATTAATCAATATGTAAAATTCAAGGTACCAAAATTAAAAGCACTCTATTACCGAGAAACGATCGTATCAAGTAAGAATTATTTCATAGTAATAAAATTTAATATGTAGAAAAGTTTTGCTTGAACATGCAAAGATTAAAATTTGACACATAATGAATAAATGATGGGAATTTCAGAGTTCAGTGCTTCACATTTAGCAAGTGTTTATAAGAAGAGATTCTTAATTAAATAAACTTTCTGTTGCACTTCAACTGCTGATTTCTTACATTGACTGTAACAATGATCTAGCCGAAATATTTACGCTTGTTGTTGTTGTCGTGTGCCAGCTAGGCTGGCATTATGGGGTTAGCTGCTCCACTTTTCCAACTGAACCATATTTAGGTGTATAGTCCAACTTCCTCAGTACACACATGCCATAGGTACCCGTTTTAGGGTAGGCAACCATTCACAACTCATTCATACAAGGAAAGGACAAAGACAGGATAGATAGAGAAAGAAAGTACGTCCATGCCCGAACCGGGATTCGAGCCCATGACCCCCTATCCGCAGTCAGGTACGCTGACTACTATACAAGTTGGGCGGCAATATTTACGCTTATTACGAATATATATCAGAACCTGAAAGAATTCATGCTATCGAACTGAAAGAAGTTCGTTGGATAAAATGGACAATCACTGGATAAGGTTATGAGGTTATGCTAACAAGAATAGATCAACTTTGATAGATGTCATTACCAGAGTTTATAGACAAAAAGGAATAGTAAACAAGACAATTGTTAAGGCCATCTTTACAGTTCCTAATTTGTCGCTATCAAATACAATGCAAAGGTTAATATTAGATACATATGTAACCTACTAATTTTTGTTTATTGCTGTTGCCAGTCCCCACTCGTCAGCATAACTAAATTAATCCATGACTCTAAGTCCAACTGAGCTTATCAAGAACGTAGAATGGATCCTCGTAAAGATCCCTTCTAGATGGGTTAAGGCAGTTGATGATACGGTCAGGCGTAGTCAGACAAGTAGGAAACTTAGAACATGTAGGGAAAATTCTCATTTCATTTTTTCAAGTCACGGACCTCAGATGACCACTGCGAATATGATAAACGAATGTCTGCTACACTGGGGGAGATAAAGAACCACCAGGGTCATTACCTTGATACTCATGAACAGAAGGGACAGTAGGACCTAGCAGATTGCTAAAGCAGGAATATAAATCTGAAAAAGTAAGAGATGCTCATGAAAACAAGAGAAGCTCTGTGCCACTTTAGCAAGAGTGTCTGTAGTCTCATTACCTGCAATATCTGCATATGAAGGGATCCACTGCAAGCGAATCTTACTATAGATGGAAAGACTCTTCAGTTCGTTTAAAATAGGCACGCCGACATTGTTTTCACATTATGCCAATTTGAATGATATTGTATGGTACTCTGCATGGGCTATGACTCAGAATCCAGATGTCTTTCGAACTAGGACGTGAGGGTACTCAATTGAGCCCAGCTTCTATGGCAATAATTTCACTGCGAAGGTCATGAAGATTTGTATGTAAAAACACCGTGGGAAAACTTTCAAATGGATCAATACAAAAATTTAAGTAATGGATCTCTACAACTCCGTATATCAAATCATTCCTGACTACCTAGTTTCATTTAGAAATTTTGATTCCAGCGCTTATAATTAATTTGAATTAAAATTAACTGACAAGAATTATTTATAGAGTTGCTTATATTAAGATGATAAGTTCCTCTGTAAAGTTGAATATAACTTGATACCGCTATGATAATTTAAGCAATGTAACATTCCACTCTAAAACTCTTCTTGGTTCAAGAATAAAGAGTGAATTTCTTTTTAAAATTCTCATTGTAACCACTTGTAGTCAAGAACAAGCATATATTTACATCTACTCATCTTCCTATATTCTACGTTCCAAATGGATCATTTTTAAGCAAAAATAACTTTTATTTATAAAAAAAATTTAAGTATGGTTGTAGCTTATGTATTTATGTTTTTCCAAATGCACAAACAGGAAATGTATTGAAGCATGAACATAAAGAAAAATTGAAAAGTTTATTTATTAGCTTCATAATTAAAAAAAAATTTTCAAACGCTCAACTAGAGATCCGATTTGTTTTTAATTGATGTTTGATCCATTCGTATTCTTGTAAATGGCCTCTGTGAAGTTAATGCTCTTGCTTTGGCAGCCATTGGGCTGGTGATGTTGCCTGCCAAAGCAATCGCCAGTCGAATATTACAGTCCATCGGATACAGGCAACTCAAACTGTCAGAAATCTAGAATAACAACCAATGAATGCTCGGTAAAATATATCTCAGGATGACATTAAAAGTCTTTATTAATTACCTAGACAAAGTATCACCGCTGCGAGAATGCTTCACCAACTATACTGCTATAAGCAAGCATATGAAACAAACTACTGAGTTAAACAATTGTTAGCAGTTGATGGTTCGTATGTCCTTGAAATTTTTAATCACTTCAGTATCTGTGTATAATCTTAATTTCAAAGATAACATTTTCTATTCAGAATTTTTTTTTTTTTTACAGAAATGCGCATAAATGTGCATAAAAATAAAAGTTGCATATTCGAGATTTTGGAAATAAATTGATTTAAAAATCATTATGTTTATCTGATTACAGTTATATTTTAACTTGTTTTTACTTGTTAGAATATAACTTGATTACAATTATATTCTAACGTGTTTTTTAAAAATTTTTTAGAAGTCTACCCATTATAAATTATCGAATTATTTATAGTTCTTATAAGCATGTACATAATTAATTTTTGTGATAATTTAAACTATATTCGCTAAGGGACATTTTTTTAATCTTGTTTTTTTATTAAATGCACTCAGGTTTCAAAGTGGTTGTCTTCGCCCTTCCAAGACATAAGTCGGAGGCTTGCTCTAGGAAAACTGTCTTTGCATTAGGAAAACTGTCTAACCTAAACATATGCTTCTTAACCCAGGGCCCTCGGTCAGGAAAAATATGAACACTGTAGTCTTTGGTAAACTTGGGCTGTCATGCCACAAACCTGGGTTTGTTTTTAAAATACTGTGTTTTCTTATATTTTATATAGTCAGAAGAAAATTTTTTTAATGAACTTCAGAAAAGAAATTGGATCATTTCACTGTTGTTACTTTTATTTTCATAAAAATTGTATTAGTTTCAGATCATCACATACTTTTATTTGTTTAGTTTTATTCATTCATTCATTTGTTTGTTTTTAATTTTCCCTAATGCATTGTTGAAAAGTTGATACTTAAAAAATAAATAATAAATATATGAAAATTCATAGAGAAATTTTCAAAAACTGTAACAAAAGAAAACATTTCAAAAATAATAAAAATTGAAAGTTGAATTTTTTCTTTTCTAAAATTGTATTTTTTAAGATTTAGTTTATATATTAATAAATTATCAACGCAAAAAGTATATTTTATGAGTTACTGAATCAAATACATTTAAGAAATGTAACTTTCATTTTAATCACAAAAAGAGAGAGAAAGAAAAATCAAAAAGCTATTAACTTTTACTGATAAATAACCCTGTTATACCATCTTTTGCATCCAAAATTATTTGTTTAATACCAAAAACTCTTTTTGAATAAAATTTCAACTTTAATATTAACATATAATGAAATAGTATAATTTAAATATTTCATTTGAAGTATGATATTTAAATTTTCTTTTTAATATTTTAATTTTACTGTAATGACTTTGAAATTTTTAAATGTAATTTATTTTCAATAATTCTCGGCAATTTTAATTTTTAATTTTTTTATGATGATTCCAATGCTAACCCCTTGAATAACAGTTACGTTATTTTTATCAGTAAGAAAGAAGTTTCGGAATATTCATCTTTAAGATATTCTAAAGATGCTTAGTTATTTTATTTCGTTTATATCTAATAAAATATAATATTCTATTCATTGGAATAAAACAGACTTTTATATAATCCTTTAAAATTATATTTAAATCTAGAGTAAAATAAATAACGGAAAATAAATTTAAAAAATTTAATCTATTTTTTTTTTCAATTGATACTGAGACTGATGAGAATAAATTATGGGAAAATCATTAAATATAATGGCATGAAAATATAACGCATTAATACATCTCGTACATTTTCGATATTCAAACAGAGGGTATGAAAAAAAAAGCCTTGATAACACAAGAGCTTTCGACAAGGGAAAAAGGGATCTTCTTTACATTAACTTTTCTCATTAGCTGCGTACATAAAAGACTTGGAGTTGGCAGTTACTAACGCATGACACCCTGCATGCTGTTCCGCCAGTCAACATGATTTCCTTTTCCCGTTAAGTAAAGCAGTTCCTCTTCGCAACTCCACGAAGTTTTGTCCACTTGGGCGGCTGCACACGTGCCTTGATACCCAGAGTTAACATCGACGTTACGATTAAACGAAAACTCGAAACCCACCCTCTGACGCAGCACGTGACATTATGTCAATAAGGAGAAATAAATTTACTCTTCCCAGAGGGTGTACATCATAACCATCTTGAGTGCCATTTTCCATAAATCAGGTCTTTTATGGGTTATTTCGCAGTATCACTTATATACATGAATAAATCTATGGAATAATTCATTAAGATATATCTAACTATGCATAATGAATTAATGATGGTTACTAATAATTTAGAATATATATATATATATATATATATATATATATATATATATATATATATATATATATATATATATATATATATATATATATATATATATATATATATATATATATATATATATATATATATATATATATATATATATATATATATATATATATATATATATATATATATATATATATATATATATATATTCTCATCATTGCTTGGCCTTAGGAATTTATTCCTGTTATGTGATACAAGGGCCGAAGGTGATGGCACCTTATACAGCGGGGTCCCCAGTGGGTGTGCCATCTACACCCGAAAGTGAAAGAATACAGAAACACGCAGAGAAAGGAAACATTCATGCCCGAACCAGGATTCAAAACCGTAAATTGGAAATTGATTTAGAAATTTTTTTACGATGTTTGTAATGAAAGGAAAAAGTGCAAAATATTTTATAATATTAATGAATTTCAGTTAATATAGTTTTCTCACTATTTGTAAATAAATATGAAACTGCTTATAAAAATCATATAAATAATTGACAAAGTCACCCTTAGTCAGTTATTTTTACGTGACAATTTTTCTGTTCTATTATTAAAATAAAAGAGTTATTCGAAAACTCCTTACTATTATTATATCAAAACTTATATTTAATTTCTATAATTGAATTATTTTTCTAAAACTTTTCTTTTTAACTTGATGAAATGTATTTATATTGAATTTATTTTTGTATTAGAAATACATTTAAATTATTTAGTGTTATATTTTATTTTATTTTATCTAAAAAAAAAACATTAGTAATCGTGACTTTATATTTTTTTGCTTTTTCCAGAAAAAAGTGTATAAAAAATAATGAAATTACTATGCAGGAATATGATAGCATGAAATTTTTCACTCTTACTTCTTTTTCATCAAAATCTATTGGAGGTAAAAATGCCTTAAATAAATTTAAAAAAAAAAAGAAAAAAGAAAAAAACGCTTACCGATAGAACGAAATGTAATAGATAAAATGTACGTACATTTTCAATTAGTAAACGAAAATGTAAGCATACACAAATAGTTTCCTGATAATTATATGTTGTAAAAAACACAAAAGTCTCACAAACGTTTTTAAAACAAATCTTGAATACATTTACAACCAAGAACTTAAGCAAGAAAGACATTTAGATAAAATATTTACTATAAGAAAATACAGAAAAATTATTGATTTTCGTTTTTCATTTCCCCAAAAGTGCTTTTTTAGACTTGTCTTACAATGGTATAATTTATTTTAATGATATATAGAGAGTATTTGTCGCAAAATATTAATTTATAATTTGCGCCAAATAGTGTATTTACTATTTACCGATATAGAATTTTTTCTATCAAGTTATTTCGATAAAAATTTATTAACAACTAAAATTAAATACATTTATAAATTAAATTGAATTTTTTTTAAAATATTACTTTTGCAACAGTTATAAAATCCCAATAAAGTTTCAATTACAATCATAATTTCTTTGGCGGAATCACAACTTGTTAGAAATTATAAATTTAATTTTACTACTTTTTTAATAAAAGTTTCCAAGTATATATCAAAAGTTTCCTTTTGATATATAATTGATTAAAAAATTTTTTATGTAAAATGACTACTTCTATCAAACATATGCAAAACATTTAAGGTAGTTAAAGGCGATTATCATTAACTATTTTCCTTTTCTTTTCTATTTTTTCATTAACTACTTTCGAAAATAAAATTGTAATTTTAAAAAAATATCTTTATTGACGACATCAATAACAATGAGGTTATTTTCTGATCTGTCAAATGTAATTCGAGCGAGGGACAAAGGAAACGTTACTCGCCGAAACCGGGGTTAGAATGATCCAGGAAAATTACCGCATTTTGTCGCCGAGATTGGCAGCAGTCTCCGTCTAGTATTGGTCTGTGACGCAAAAAGGGCGTACACTTTAGGCTCCGCCCATAGATAGAGCGAAAAGAAAGTGTCATGGCGGACTGGAATGTCGTCTTTTAGCCATTACAGCTGACCGCCCAGATTGCCAGTAACTGCCGAAAGAGACGAAACGCTCAAGATTTATGAGGTTTTTGTATCAAACAGAGCAGTTCGCCTTTACATTTTTGGCTTCTTTTCATAGTGAGAGAAAGAAGAGAAAGGAAATCAAATGGTATTACTCCAAGATTTATCCCGGTTAGGCTTAACAGAGGAAATTTTCTTTCTTTTCTGGAATTCGTGTTGCGAGCCATTGCCTTTTTTTTACTTTCTGCACTTTTTACTCTCTCTGTAGCTGCGATGATTGATAGAAAGAAGGAGAAATAGGAATTTTCTCTACCAGTTTTTCGCGTCTCTCCGGAGACACAAATTCGTTTCGTTTTACATAAAATGTCGGAGTTGGAAACGATTGGTTCAAATCGTTTTCTGAGCGATTTCATAATGCTTTGGCTATTCCTCATTACCGAAACCAGAAAGCAAGTGGAAAAAATTCTTGTGAGACTTAAGAAATGGACACGTTATTCTATCCTTTTGGTCAGAAAATAAAATAAAAGTTGAAAACATTCTTTAAAGGGGTTTTCTTTTCACACTTGTTTTAAGTAAAAAGAGAACCATTTTCTTTGAGAGAAAATACAAATTTCCCACATTTTGCATTGAAAAATTCGAAGATCAAAAATTAGGACTTATTTTAATTTTACAATAATTTTTATTACCTATAAAGAATATTTTTAAAAAATTTTAAAAATCGAATTCTTATAAAGAAATGTATTAATCCTTTTTTTTAGTTTCACATTTTTTTAATTTTTCAAATTTTTTAATAAAAATATGAAAAGCTAAAGTTCGCATAATAATTAATACTCCTATGAAAGAGCTAATAAAATAGGTAAACTGTGTATCCTTAAAACTCCAAATCGTATTACATGAAAATAATCATTTGTTCTTTTAAATGTTTCTTGAAGATTTCGAAATAAGTAATTAGTAGACAAATGCTATAATAAAAATCATAAAAAAGTATTTTGTATAATATTCGCTTTCGTTTTTAATCTCCCTTAATTTTTAATAAGAAATAAAATGTAATTTTAATATATATTGATTTTTTTTTTTACATTTTATAAAAAATAAAATAAAAATCTCCAAATAATGTAATACAGCAACTATACAATTGTTAGTTTTGCTTAGATTTAATAATTTATTGATCGAAATTAGAAAGAGAATTCATTGTAACAATATTTTTTTTACATTAACTAACTAATGACTAATTCCTAACATTTTAATTTAGCATATGAAACTAAAGATAATTGAAGTAAAAAATTTTATAAAAATTAAAATGTTCCAAAAATTAAATGTATATTTTCTGTTAAAATAATTTTCATATAATATATCAAATTTTACTGATTAAAACTAATTGCAAATAAAATTAGTTTTATTCTATTTTTCAGCACCATTCAATCAATATTAAACGTGGCATTAATTTTTATTAATAAACATTTCCAATATTATTTGCATAATATTTTTTTGAAATATTTTCCATAGCATATAATGAAATATATTTTAATTGCTGATAATAATAGCTATTGTGTTTGTTTTGATATGAGAAATTATGTCGATTTGATGATGTTATTATCCATAAAATAATTTATATGTCTTTCTAAATATATGAAAGCGCTATGAATGGTATTTAGTTGTTGATTGCTTTAAAAAAGTTTAATTTTTGCAAAATAAATCCATGAATGCTTTTTTGCTTTCTATAAAAGTTATTATGTCAGATTTATTACTATTTGTAACTTATTTATTGACATATAAGTCAAGTTTTTTCATTGCTTATGTCAAATCTTTAAAATAATGTAACCTTCCATGAATTTTTAGCAATCAAGAAATAAATAATTTTTATTAAGATTACTTTTTTTTTAAATTTAAACTTGAGAAAAATTTTGAAAATATTTTTTAAAATTAATTTATTTAAATACAAAAATTAAATAAATAATAAATTAATTTCATGTCATAAAATTTTAATTAGTAAAACATAATTCTGAAGATGGTGTTATTTTAATTGTTAATCATGATCAACATTTTACTGCTATATTGAGAGAAAATAAAATTCAGTTTCTAAATATTCAATTTTATTTCAACTGTTGAGTGCGACATTAATCTATGATTATTCAGTTATACAACTTTGCCCCCAAACTTTTATTTTATTTTTTTCTCACTTAACCAGTTGAGCATTTTTAATATTACGTTTTCCAACCCATGAAACTGTTTAGCTATTACATTCGTAATGTTAAAAAGAATAAAATATTTTCAACATTTCTTTACAGTCTAAAAATATAATAATTAAGACTACATGGAGTTTGTTCGTTATTTTTTATTTTTCTTCTATAATAAAAAATTTATAAAGTTTAAAGTTTATAATTTTCCCTAAGTTTACTATTTTGATATTGAAATTTAATAATTGGCAGAACAATTTGTATAGCAAAGTGTTATGCAGCTGTAAACGGGAAAACAGATACAATATAAAGGAAATGTAATTTCTTCATAAAATGCATAAGCTATTTATTTGAACTAAAACTATTACTTATAACTTAAGAATATTTTTTCTTGATAAATGTGATCAAAGTTCGCTGATAATAAAATTAGATGATGAGTTTGCTTATAAAAATTTGTTATACTTTTAAAAAATTTCATTTTTTCGTTACATATTTGAAGAAAAAGAATTTCTTGTATATTAAACAATATTTCTCATTGTATCTGGTATGGCATAAATATAAACCATGGAGAACTGTATATCTGTATATATATCTTAGTTCGTTAATTCGTTATTCCTGTGTGTGAAGTTGCATTTGTCTTCCCTCATCCTCAATGTAAATTTGATTTGAATTCGTTTTACGAATAATAATAAGCATGGTGAGCTAATTTTTACAGAAAACATTTTGTACTAGTTTTCTTAATCTTATCCACTACCCCGTTAGCTTTTACTTTCAAAAGCTAGGCAAATGATGTTAGTAATCACTTAAATGATATAAAATGAACATACCTGAAAACTTGTATAAATATTAAACTTAAAAATAGAATGAAAATTCTTTTAAATCCATATAAGAATAAAAAAAGTAAATGAATAAATAAAAAGAAAAAAGAAAAATATACATTAAGGAAATTTTTAAAATTGAAAATCTTGTTTAGTGAAAACATACTTAAAAACATTAAATTAATAGCAGTTTTTAAAAGATATATGCATATATAAAATTTGAAACTAGTTTTGAAAATTTACATAGTTTTTAAGTAAAAAAAATGCCACCAAACTTTCCTGAGGGTCCCATATTTTCCTAAATTATTTTCCTTTATAATTTTTAACGTTCTTATTCAAACAAGTTATTTTTAGAAATTATTATAAACGATAAATAATTTGACTTGCCCATTTATCATCAAAATGTTCAAGCAATACAATGTTACTATAAAAATTTTTTCATACGACCGTTTTAAAGTATTCAATAGTTACATTAGTTTGCATGGAAATCGATATTTTATACATATCACTTTAGAATATAATATGAAAGAATTTAATTAATAAATTTAAAACTATTAACAGTAAAAATATTGTTGCTAATTTCAAATTTAGATTCAAAAGATAGGAATTTAAATCCGATGTTTTTAATGGTCTGAATCTTAAATCTTTTCCTTCGACTCATTTGAATAAATTTTTCTTCTTTGTGAATTACCACGATTTAAACAACAAAATTACTCATTTTGAGTGATATTGTCTATTGCAGAAATGGTATTGTGATCCAGAAAGTGGTATTTCAACGGGATGGAGCTACAGAAGCACGTGGCTTCTTGAAAGCTACCAAATATTTTAAACGAAATCATGTGTCAGGTTTATATACATGGTTTATATTACTTATCAATTACAGATTATGATTATATTTTGATTGAAGCATAACTAAATTGAAATGGCTTAGTATATTATTTACAACATAAAATGTTTAATAAGGAAAATTGTTGTTAAAGCTTAAAAAAATAAATAAAATTAAAATAAATAAATAAAAAATAAAAAAAAATCATAAAGATCTATTATAAATATCCATTATTTTTGATAAGAAATGAATAATGTTAAGACACTTTAGGAAAATAATTTGAATTCTGGATCGAAAGATGATAAGCGCAAGGATAAAAATAGAAAAAAAAAAAAACTCGGATATAAAATCAGATGAAGCACTTTTAGTTTTATAAAAGCGATTACTGGAAAACGAAGTAATTATAAAAAAATGTCTGCATTCATTAACAAAATTCTATAAAAATATGATTAAATTGTTACAAGAAATAGCGTTTCTTTTTTCATTTTTCCCCCAGCCGAACGGGACGTTTTATCTTTTGCTTTCGAAAAGCACAATCGCATTCTCCCTTCCCAACCGATAATAAAACTCAGAAACAAACCGCTTATCTAGATGATAATTTTTTAGCGGAAGGGGCCCGGGGCGCGTGCAAAATGTCTCCGTAATGAACCACTAAGTATTGAGTTAAAAGCACTCTAATGAGAGCATCGGCTGGGCATAATCGGAGGATTCTCCCTTTTCCGAGGGATTTTTATCTTTTTTCTCCCCTCCCACACACAAAGGAGAGAATGGTAAGAAGAAGGAAGGAGTCTCATCCCTTCTACATCCTAAGGAAGAAGATGATGGGGGGGAGAGAGATGATGGCAATTTCAGGCTCTGTCAACACATAATGGATTGAGCGGCGGGCGCTTGGAAGCCATTCGGGGCGCTGTTTCCTGACACATTAACAGGGGCAGAGATAGGGCCGCTGGGCGGGGCGGGGCCACGGGGAGAAAGGGGCGGTGCGCAATCACCGCAGGTCCCCTTTCCCACACCTTTCGTCGGAGGGAAAAAGAGATTAAACTGCAATCGCTATGCGCCCTGCTCTTCTCTCGTCTCGCCGATCCTGATCGCGGATTAATGCCGCCCATGGCCGGCGCCAAGACCGCCGCCGAGTCGAACAAGTCGTTCTGCATCGAAGCTCTGCTCGCCCGGAGCTCGCCGGTGGCCGACGCCTCCTGCGACCGCTGCCCCGTGGCCGCCGCTTCGCCCAGGCCGCCGATGGGGCTGGCCGGACTGCCACTCGCTGCCCTGCCAGTGTTCTCCCCCCACCCTTTGTACCAGTATCACCATCCACACCATGGTCAGCTGCACCATCCTCAGACAGCGGCAGCAACCTTCCCCGTGATGACCAGCGCTTTTCACCAGCCACTCGCCGAACAGGCCGCAGCGGCCGGACTCAAGTCTGGACATTTCGAGTGGCTGGCGCGTACTGGTATGTTCTACCCCAGGTCCGGGGACGCCCCAGGTGAGTACTTATGTAAGTGCCCCCTCTCTCATTACTCTCTTTTTATGACATATAAATGAAAAAAAATAGTGTTATCAAACCATACAAAAATAACCATATTCAAAATCACACTAGCAAAATGCATTATTTTTATTTAAGAAACATTTTTCATATATGACTATATATTCCATATAAAACTTATATGCAGAATATTTAAACTTTTAATTGAGAAATTTCATATGCTTGCTTTCAAATATAAACACGCATTACAATTTCACTCGTAACAGTGGAATTTAAAATTCCCTGTGTTTGTTTAAATATAGCAATATAATAATGTAATTTGTTTAAGTATGGCAGTAAAATAATTTTGTATGGAAAATAGGCAAAATCAATAACAATATACCAATAATAAAATTACTAAGCTGTCATAGAAATTGAATTTCATTAAAAATTTGTCTTTAATTATGATTTGAATTTGCAAAATTTTTAATTTCAACAACTTTGTTACAAAATATCAAGAAATTGCAGATAATTATACTTTATATATCTCAGTATATTTTATATTAACTTTTAATTAAATTGTATTTGTGAAAAACATTAAATGCTCTGATTACTTGAAATCATATTAGAGCACAGCAAATTGGGCGTTAAGAGTAATAATATTTATTTCCAATTTAGCTCAATTGGGAATATCAACTCTTAGCAGCATAAAATTTATATGACACTTCTAAAAAAATTATGTTTCTAGAGAGTGTCAGAAAGTGAAATTGAAAAAATGGCTTATAATAATGCCAAAAACAGAACTGTTTAAAATCTACATGTGCAGTGAAATTGTAAATGTAATAATGAATAAATAATGACGAAATTATAATTATAATAAAATTTTAAGTAATAATAATCCGAAGATTATAACATGTATTCAATTTAATGAGCGCTGAAAACAATGATTACAAAGAAAAAATTAAAAAATTACAAATTTAAATTCTTACTTAGGATTATTGTATTTTACAAAAAGGTAATTTGTTACTTAATTTTTCCTGATCATCTAAGTGTATAAAAAAATAACATCATTCTAGTTCAAAAAACGTATAATTAATGATTATGATATTAATCATGAATGATATTATAAAAAATCTGTTCTTTCTTTTTTCTCACTGTGATACGATATACATTTATACTTGATTCTAGTTGAAAAAAGTAAACAGATAATTAAGATTTCACAAAGTATTTTTGAATATAAAAAAAATAAAAAAGCAACATTCAGTTTTTTTTAATGAAATCTGTGAATCCATGTATTTTAATCTTAAAAATATTATCATAATTTTTATTTATAATCTTTACTATTATAACACAAGGAAATTTTACTTTAAAATTTTAAGAATTAAATGGTGACACAAATATATTGATGAAATAAATATAAATTTTTTTAATTGAGACACGAAGAGATTTATGTTATTTTAATTGCAATATTACCCCAATTTAATAGCAATTAAAATAACAAAAATTTAGTAAAAATCATCAACAAAAATTTCCCATGAAAATAAATAATAAAACGTGTTCTTATTCTCCTCATTTATATATAGAAATAAAGTGGTGAAAAGCAATTTTGATTAAAACTTTATATATAATTAAGCAAAAAACAAAAGGAAAACTCGATACAAATAACATACTTTTATTATTATTATTATTGATACTAAAAAGGATATTAAAAACTGCTTTCTGTAGAAATTGCTTTATATTTACATCCAATTTTTTATTCCACGTAAAAATAATATTACTTTTATATATTTAAGAATAAAAATTGAATACATAAAAAGAATGTATGATTTTAAATTTAAAATCTCTAAAATTGCCAATAAATAAAATTATATTTAAAATATATAAAACCTGTAATTCACATATTTTTAAATAAAAATATTACAATTAACACCAAAAAATGAAATTTATTGTTAAATGATATTTGACTGCAAATAATGGTTTTAAAGAATGCTTATTTTGTAGCATAAAAATTTATAAAAGAATCTAGTAATTTTTCTAAATACTTCATCATGCAATAAAAGGATGAATTTTTCTATTATATGTATTCAATGTGCATAAGTTTTTATGCCTTTTTACTTGAATATGTAAATTCTGTAAATAAAGTAAACATCTATAAAAATTACATAGTTTGCTTTAAAAAATAAATGTCACAATTATTTTCATATAGTATATAATGCCGTAAAGAACTCTAACAAATCTCGAAACAAAATATTAATGAATATAATTAGTATTATAATTATATTGTCTTTGAAATAGCACTCAAACATGCTTAACATCAAACATCCTTAGATAATTTTTTTTATTTATTTATAATAGAAGAATATTTTGTTGAAATCTGCAAAACTTAAAAAGTAATAAATAAATGCAATATGTTAATCTATAAACATAAGTCTCACTTAAATAATGAATTAAAATTTTCAATTAAATAGTTATATAAATTACATTTATTTAAAGACCTTATTTAAAATCAACAGATGATCTTTTGAATAAATAAAATTAAAAGAATCAGTGTCTCTAAATGAAATAACGCATAATTATTTATGAAATAATTAAATTAATTTCTTTATGTGTCTATTTATAAATTTTTTATGTGTCTTAATTTTTAAAGGAACAGGAAAAAGAATAAATTTATAAATTAAATGAAATAATGTAAACTTTCTGAGCAACAAAAAGTGAAGTAAATTCGTTTATTACAAATTTAAACATTTTTTAAAAATTAAATAGCAATAATACTTTCAGGGGAAAAATAACATCATTTAAATTATGGGAAATATAAATAGATATAAAAGCATATAGTTAGTAAATTTTCTTGATTAATAATAATAATAATAACAAAAGTGCATTTACATGAATGTCTATCTATTTTTATGACTGTCGTCTTTATTATGGATTATAATAGATAATTCTAGTGTACAAGTAAATACAAAATTTATATCTGTTGTATATTATCTGCATATTTTTCATTGCTACTTAAATGAAAAAATAAATATTAAAAATTGCTAAATCTGTAACTGCTTCAGAGCATAAAATGTAAAATGTAAATCTGTTTTATAATGAAAAAACTAAATAAATACTTCTTTTTAATTTTTTGAGGTAGGGCAATTAAAATATATGAATTTTCATATATATATATATATATATATATATATATATATATATATATATATATATATATATATATATATATATATATATATATATATATATATATATATATATATATATATATATATATATATATATATATATATATATATATATATATATATATATATATATATATATATATATATATATATAGCTTATTATATTTGAATGAAATTTGTTATTTTTGTTAAATAAACATAATTTAACTAAGCATGATTGAACAATGCTCGTACATCTTTCTCTCTTTAACTTTCAATACTTCCTGATTTTGCCTTAAAATTATCATTATTCGCTTTAAAAATGCATCCAGTAATTTAAATAGTCTATTGTGAAAAAATTATTCGCTATTTCCATTGTTAATATAGCCTGTTTTATATTTTGTCAAATTAAGCGTATTCTTCTCTGCAACTCTTAACATTATGACAAAATTAAATTTTTTTATCAGTGCATAAATTTTATTCAATGTGTTTGCTTCTTATTTTAGTTTGTCATGTAAGACGTTCTTCAATTGCATAAATTTTTCTGAGAAAATTATAATTATTTTTGTTCAGTTTATTTTTGATATCTTCATACCTGACAATGTACATACAGGTGTGTTAAATCGCTAAAATATAATAAAATAATTTAAGGCATTGAATTTTTTAAGTAAATGAGTACAAAATGCATTGAGTGTGCATAGTTTCTACATTTATAAACATAATTATTTGAGGTAGGGTGTACAAATAGTGGCCAAACAGCTATAAATATGCTTAGTTTAACTGTATGCTTATGTCAATGATTCACCTGATTTTTTTCTGTAAGCATTCATTGTTTAATTTGATTATTTCTGATTTCCCAATTTATGTAATTTGAATCTTATAAAGAAAATAGCTCTTTTTGTTATTAAAATAAATTAATAATAAGTAAAACAAAAAATATACAGAGCAATTGTTAATACTTGTGCAAAATGTTTTTGCAATAGCCAAATTTTCTCAATTAATTGAATCTTTTTATAGTCCTTTAAATCCAGAAATCATACTATTAAATGTAAAAAATAGTATACAGATAGTAATATTTCATTAGAATTCGGATCAATTTTCTAATTTTACCAAATACTATTTGTTTTTAAAAATGAGGAATTAACATAAAAAAATTACCGAAGGTTATTATATATAATTGGGTTTACGCTCCAATATTTTTCAGATTTTTACTATTCCTGTTATGTTTTATTTTTGTATTTTTGATAAATTTTTACTCAAACGATATTTAATCACGTGGTCAGGTGGCAATTAGTATCGTTCATTTGTGACTAGCATATTCGTTCAGTTTTTAATCTAAGGCAATTAAATTTATTTAATTCTGTTATGCATGCAAAAGCTACATATAAACTGTTTCATCTTATGGTTGTGTTCCCGATTTCGGTCTTTTTTTATATAGACATTAATCATTAAATTAATGTCTAATATTTTTTCAATTTAATCTATTAAAAATTATTCCCAATAGAAGTATCCAATTCCTATAAAAAATTAAAAAGGGTTTTTCAATTCAATATTCAATTTTCAATAGTTAAAACCTCAAATTTTTTTTAATTTATTCCTCAAGTGATTTCTTGATAACATACTTCAAAGTTATGCTATTTAATTCAATATTTAGTCTTTTAATTTCTGAAATTTAAATAGGTAACTAAATAGAATTATTAAAAATAAGAATAAATTGTTAGAGTTCTCATCAATTGTCCATAAGATCAGTAGATTTTCTTTGCGACATTGCTATGTAGATTTTATCTTCCATCAATGCAATAAAATATCATTTTTCAATGTCATTTGACAAAGACATAACATCTTATCCAGTATTTGTGAAAACACCGAAGATAAAATTGCACAAACAACTTAGTATTATCTGATGAAAATAAAGGCATAATTGAAAATATTTGAAATGTCAGCTTTTTAATATGATATTGAAGTATATATTTTTTTTCATGATTATCAATTAAATATCACATTCATTAAAAATAAATTAGTAATTATTTATAAACGGGGATAAAAATTATTTGAGTTGATTTGCTTGTTTCTTAATTAATAATTTATATGATATTGAATTCTAAATTTTTTCACGATTATCAATTAAAGATCTCATTCATTAAAAATAAATTAGTTATTATTAATAAATGGGAATAAAAATTATATTTATTTGGAATGGGAATAGTTTAGAATAATTTGAAATTGGAATGGGAATAAAAATTACAAACATTAGTTATTTTATCTGTTCAATATGAAATATTTAGTACTTCACTTTAAACATAGTGATAGATTTTAATTTAGAAAAAAAAAGTTTATTTGCAAGAAAAATTTCCAAAAAATAAATGAAAATTTAATATTTTAAATTAAACATTAGATGTTTAAATTTTAATAAAAGAAAGCATTATTAAAATTTGATCATCTAGTTGTGAATTTCTAAGCACAACCATGGATTTATTTTAGCCATGATAAAACCAAAGCTTAGATGGCATAGCTTTTGATGGTTTGTAACATAAGTTTTGAAAAACCAAAATTTTAAGTAACAATTTTGAAACCTTATTTAAGATAATTTAAAGTTTTTTCTTAATTTAATAAAAGCAAATTAAATAAATTTTGACTTTTCAAATTAGTTTACAGTTGAAAAATGTAATCAATGTGTATACATCAAATTCTACATTTTGTTCATATGCACTATGTTAACAATTTGAAATAAAATAAAATATCATTTTTTGCATGAAATTTACATATTTAGTATTATAACTTTCTCAGAACAAAACCAATATCACCTATCTCAGAAGTCAGTTTATTTCAACATTTACAATAATAGAGTGCAGAACAAGAACAGCTGGAGTTCAGTTTCCTGTGTTGCTCGTGTTGCCATTCAATGGAAACTAAATTCTTGTTACTACTAACAAGTTTGATAAAAGTAGTTTCGTAACAGTATCCAATAATTAAATAAGGTGTCCACACACACAATATACTAATATTATTTTCTTTATAAAAGATTATCTAGAATATAGATAGACGCAAGCTAAGTAATAAGTTATTAAAGGATTATGACTCTCTAATGATGATGAAGAAATTATATATGTATATGTATATAATTGTACATGCATACAATTGTTAAAATTGTTAATTTATGTAAGTGAAAAATTTAAAAATATAAGTGCAAAGTTAAAGATTTTATATTTGAAACATTGTTTGTCTATTTAAATAAGCAAACAATTAATATTTGGTAATTTTAAGATGGAATTTCTACACTATTTAATCAAGTAGCTTGAAATGACACATTGTCAATACAAAAAAACTGTGTTTATAAAGTTTAAATAATTAGAAATGAAATTAATAAGTTTCTGAGTTAATTATTTTAGTTTTTGTTTTTGTTCAACAAGTTTAGTTTAGTTTCAACCGTAATTTTTTTACTTAATTAAATGCAATTTTATAAGAGTTATTAAAAGTTTAATATAATTAATAATATGCAATTTTCAAAAGCAGTTGCTATAAATAATTGATTTTAATGAAACATTTCAGAGACAATTTAAAATATAATCATTAACATAAAAATAAATTTAACTAATGGTAAATTCCTAAACATACTCGTAAAAAAATAATATACAATTGCTATTCTCGCGCGCAATACACAATAGGAAAGCAAAATATAAGAAAAGTCAAAAGTAATAAATGTTTCATAGTTTTATTAAGAGACAATATTACATACGAAATGCTTAAGGTACATAGGAATTATAATATTCACTTATAAAATCCTATTTATGCTTTTTGTTTTTGTTATTATTTTGAAGATTGAATGAGGAGCAATTTGAGGAGTGAATTAATCTTATACATATTATTAGATTGTTAAATTTGCTCTAGTCGTATAATGTTAACATTAATTGCACAAAATCACTTTTCATATTAATCCTGAAGTATGCATTCCCATTGGTCTCGTTGAATTTGTATTTGATTCGTCAACGGTTGAATCCGTTGATGGGATACAATCTTTATAAAATAAAAAACCAATTTTGAATTCAATTATTAAAACCAATATAAAGTTAATGTAAATTTGTTATAATGCAATCATTGTAATTATTAATCAGTTTTCGTTACTCACTTCCAATCAACATACAGTGACACTAATATAAATTAAAACATCAAGAAAATTTCCTACTCGGACTTTGGAGAACTACGCCTTTTAGAGAACATATTTAATTAGTGTTATATATATATATATATATATATATATATATATATATATATATATATATATATATATATATATATATATATATATATATATATATATATATATATATATATATATATATATATATATATATATATATATATATATATATATATATATGGATAATAATTTTAATACATACCTATTATAAAATATTGAGAAGTTTTGGGCCAAGTTAAATTAGCTTTTATACCGTAACTTTGTACTGAATCCAAAATTAATTGAATTTAATGCGGCAGTCAGCTGAAAAAATAATATAATTAAACATTACAGAAAGGGTAGATTAATTTTTTAAAATGTTAGAGATAATGTTTTATAAATATTTAAGCATTATTTAAAATCTACAAAAATCTTTTTAAATAAAAAAGAGAAAGAGAAAAAAGAAGTTCATATTAAAAGATTCTAAATGTACATCTATATAGGAAATCATTTCCCTGACTATGTATATTTATATATTACTGTATGCATGAATAATAAGTTTTCTATTTACAAATGCAGTCTGATTTTCCTGTTTTTTACAAATATAGATAAACGTTATTTTATCGAAATTGAATAATTCAAATGTCTTTTAATTTTTCCTTTATCCCATTTGAATTTATTATATTGATGGTTTGAGAATATTGTTACTAAGAGTTTTTATCACAATACAAACATTTTTAAAATAAGCTAGACATTGTATAAATTTATGAATATTAAATCGATATGTTCCTCGACTTTTATTTAATGCTATCAGGATTTGGAAAAATAACTTTCTAAAATGTTTCAAATTTCTTAATTATTTGAAAAATACTTATAAATTGTTTCAAAATCAACGTAATTTTTTCAACGATTTTAAAATAATAAATTTTTTTATTTTCTTAAAAATCTTATACTATTATTTTAAATGCTATTAGTCTAGTCTAAGTACTTAATAAAAGTATCATTTTTTAAAATATTTAGTTTCAAGGTAAAAAATAATACTTTAATTTTAAATGAATTTTAAGCCTTTCTTTTAAACACAAGAATAATTCTTTTGATTAAAATATGGAGGTAGGAATATTTTAAAAATGGTAATATTTAAATTTTAACAAATAATTAAAAACCATTAAAATTCATTTAGTTGAACATTGAATTGAGAATATATTGACAGTTTTACTATATCAAAAGCATATTTAACGCATTTCAACCAGAATACTCAGCATGAACTTCTGAAATCTCTATCAAATTATTTAATGATCATGATGTATTTAAAATGACTTATCATGAAGGTATATATATAATTTAAATTGTGGTATATCAATAGAAGCCACTGTACTAACATATCGATGTCAGATTTACAAAATATTAAAATGTTTGAAAAAATCTAAAAACTCACAATTTCATTAAGCTGTTTCATTTAATATCTAACTGTTTCATTTCATCTCTAAATTAATATGTAGAAACTGCATATAATAAAATTAGTTAAAAAATAATACATTCATTTATTTTTTCATATTATATTTCTAAAATAATATATTCATATTATTTTTTAGAATATTGTGACTTATGGGTAATAGTATCATCAATAAAAAAGGCCGAACTAGCTATTAAATAACTACATTAAAAAAATGTGTGTTTAATTTACTTTGGGCATAGGTGTTTGTGGAGGATGAGAATGCACTTTAAACTGAAGATTCAAGTCATATTTTCATGTGCATGAAGTGAAAAATAGTACGGTCTGTTTATATATTCATCCCGTAAATTCAACTATAACTGAGTGCTTTATATCAACACACAAAATCCGTAAATAATATAGTTTGGTTAAAATTTGTGTAAATTCTGCCTATTCAATAATTTAAGGAAAAAATTCATATAATATTTGTATGAAAGTTTTTCAAGTTAGGAAAATAAAAATGTAATAACTAATTCAAGAAGAATTTTTTATAATGTTATTTTTACCTAATCTCTATTATTTTATAGTGTCATATCCCTTAATAGTCTACTCTCTCGCTCTCTCTGTATCTGATTAATTAATAAAAGAATTCAATAATTAATATGCATTAATTTTTTTTGGAAATTTCATATAAATTATAATTGTTAACCTTACTCAGAAGAGAACAATATTTTATCTACAAATTTTACATAAACAAATAGAAAACAAATTTATTTTATACATTCCATACATTAGTATTTATATTAGAACAAAGCTTAAAGGAAACAAAATTCGAAATGTATTTATATTAAAGTATATGTCCAATTGAGTTAAGGATAATTATTAATTCATATTATTTTAAATATATCAGGATTTGAAATTTTCAGGCATTTGAAAAAAAAAATTGAAAACTTTTGGCTAAAATGTTTTAGAGGCTTTTTTAAAGTAATTTCACTTATCGAATATGATAAAAAAATTTGTTTCTAGCAGATCCTCTTACACAACAGAAATATCTAGTTTGTTTTATGTACGTTGTTCTAATATTTCAGACCAATTAATAACAATTATCACATTTTATTTATTACATTATTAATATTACTTTGAAATACGCGCCAACATGCTTTTTTTGTCTTTATGGAAAATATAGTTATTCTAAAAAAAAAAAATGAAAAGATCTTTATTAATTCAGATGTTATTTTTAATTTTAGACAAATCAAACACTTTTTATTTGTGTCATAATGTGGAAAATTTAAACAAATTGCTCATTTTTTTTCTTCAAATAAAATTTTTACCATACCTTTTAGCTCATAACAGATTCGAATATTCTGCTTTAAATCCTAATTTATTTTCAACAACTCTAGTGAGCAAAAAGAGTATGATGGTAAGGTTCTCTTACTCTTTTTGGTCAATGCACCAAATCATTCACAGGATAATTTATATAGAGAGATATAATCGAATTCTCTTATATCGATACGTAAACATTTATTACATTAAGAGAGAAATATCGAATGATTGTATTGATATGTAACACTTAATCGATATGAAAATAATGATAAATTTCTTTCTGAAAAATTCGACCACTTTCGACGTCAGCCTGATCAAAGGGATAATAGCATTAATATGAATAAATGAGCAAAAAAGAAAACAAAGTAACTGAAATTTCTTAAATATATATTTTTAAAAATATAAATGAGGGATATTTGTTTTTGTTTTTAGGCCTATCATATATTAGTTTATCGAGATTTTTCCGTTTATTTGAATAATTGATTAAAAAAACTTATGGCAAAAATACATTCATCATTTTATAATTAAAAAGTGCAATAAGTTATTTGTACCTAAGAAATTATGGATAATTTCACTGTCATCGTAACTTTTAGGCATTTCTTAAGTATTTTTTATTTCATTCTATTTTGAAATGATATCCTGTAAGTTAAAAAAATATTTATTATTTTGAAAAGAAGCATTTTACCATTAACATTTTACCATAATATATAAACTTGTGTAGTAAATTTTACTATGGTACGTTTAATGTCATTTTATTATAATACTTTTTTATATTTTTTGCTCTTAAATATAAATAATAAAGTGATGAAATGGGAAGAAAAATTATCAATCGATATTATATTTTTTAACCCTATTTTTTTGATTATTTTTTAAATTTTAAAAAGCTTTTTTTTTAAAAAAAAATAAGGTAAAAAAAGTTACTTTATCAATTTAAATTTTCATTTATATGCATTGATAAATATTTACAAGGTACAGAAAAATTTATTAATCCAACTTTATAAGCAATTAATTAAATATTTTAAACCTTTATGATATAATTTCTCCATAAAGTCAAACATTCAAACGAAGTTTTTTCATACAAAATAAAGAGATAATAATCAAAAATAAAATTTCTCAGTGCTAAAAGAAAAAAAAATTTTTTTTCTAAAAAGAATAAAAGAAACAATTCTAGAAATCAAATTTATATACATTATCTTTCCGTAAGAAATTTGTTTAGATTAGAATTTAACAAAATAAATCATATAAGAAGAGTAAATTAGAATATAAAAAAAACAATTTTTTCATTTTTTATACTATTTTATGCTTATAAAAATGAATTACTAAAAATATTCTTTGTTTATCCCCACATGTTACATGCTTTCACTATCAATTATTAGTCAGAAATTCGAATGTATTATTTTAACTTTAAGGAATAAAAAACAACGAAACACTTTTAAAATTTTTCATTATTAATACGTACATAAATTAAAACAAATTTTGAGATGTTCTTTGGGTTTACTATTATTTACTGATCACGATTACATTAAACTATATTTAGTAACTATTTCCATTTGAATTTCTAGCATTCCCAATTTAGGAAAAATTCGTTTTGTAATTATAATAATCACATCTTTTAAAAACTTTCGTTGATACACTTAACGATTCGTTCTTTTAACGAGGGATCATTACGAATGATTAATCGTTTTTTGAATAATTATTTATCTTTAAAAGAGTACAGATTTTTACGTAAACGACGAGCTTCAAAATAAGCTACTTTAAAGTATACACCCACCATGTCAAAATGGAATATCCAACATCGAATCTTTCTTCGAGAAGATCTCCCGGAAATAAATGTTTCCAGTTCTGGCACATTAAAATTCATCATTCGTCGGGGGTCTTAAAAACCATTAGGGCTCGGGAATAAGAAAATAAAATGATAACATCCACTTATTTTTTTATAATCGGAAAAACGACGAGTTTCTTGGCAGGCGGCCTTGTTTTACTCGACTTATTTTTTTATGCTTTAAATAAAAATAAATTCGAGATAACTTTTCAAGATGAAAGTTGGCAATAGCGAGAACAGGGAAAAAAAACCATCGATCAGTGAGCGAAAGGGAAAAAGAAGTCCAAATCAGAACCAAGGTTTGAACACGAATGTAACCTGTCTGCTTGTTGGTTGTTCCTTACATTGACCTGCATAGGCGATCAGTTTCGATCTAAATCTCTGACTCTTGTTGAATTATTTTTTATCCCTTTTTCAAATCCTTCAGAAGGGAATTTTTTTTTGTCGTTAAATATTATTCTTTTAGTGATTCAATTCCTTTTTCTTGATTTACCATTTCTAAGCACCCTTCCTTCCCCCTTTTTTTGCTGTTGTTTGAATAAAAAAAGGTTTTTACATAAAAATTTGGTGACATTTACTTTAAGTAAAAAATAGTTCTGCGTAATTTATCGCATGATAATAAGTCAATTAATTTTGCTCCAAATGAGATTTTTTCTCTTTCTGTGACAGTTTGAAACGGAAGGAACAAATAGTGCGGTTGATTTGGAATAATTGATTAGAGATTGTTTTTCTATTGTAATCGTTCCATACATACGATTTTTTTTCTTACATTCAAACTTAAATTGAAATCTTTTTATTTTTCTATCGGGGGTAAATTTTTTTAATTTCCCTTTTATTTAACTATTTATTTCTGAAAGAAGAAACGAATAATTATTTCTTTAGAATTTAAAATCCAGCCCAAAAATAAAAAGTTTCAATAAAAATTAAACTTATCTTATTTATGATGAAAGCAAATAACATTTTACCTTACCTTCATCTTACCTAAACTTATATCTGTATTTATATTTTATCATAATTATATCTTTTTATCTTTATGCACAAATGAAATTGAAAATTTCGTCTGTGTATCAATAATACATAATTAAAATTTTAGAACAATTCATTGGTTATAATATCTTGTAAAGTATTTTGGAAATGAGAGCTTCTGAAATTTATTATCTTTTCGTGTAAACATCAGATTCATAAATGAAAATGTCTAAATATAACCATTAACTGTACAACTTTTATTCAAAATTTTAATACACTAAAGCATGGTATGAATTTTAAAAAATCTGTAAAATAAGTGCCCTATTGAAATATAAAAACGTTAAATAATAAATTTTTGAAGCTTCATTTCTCTTTACTAAATATTATTTTTTTATCCTAGGATAAATAATTAAAATTAGTGAGGTTACTACATTAGATTTAAACTATAATTTGTTGTATTTTATCTTATATCAGTGCTAAGAGGAAATCATTTTAAAATGACAATAATCGTTTTAAAGTTTTCTTAAAAGATGTTTTTAAAAAAATATTAAGACTATTTAGCAAAGGAAGGTGTATTTTGATTTATATATATATATAACTTTTTTGTTATGAATACAATAAATTTCACCTGTTAAATGAAAGCTTTCAGTGAGAATTTAGTATGTTATTCATTCTTTTTTTTATAAATTAGTTAAATATTTTTAGTGTAGGATAAGTTTCAAATCAGTGATTCAATCAATCAGGTCCTTTATTTATTGAGATTGTATGTTAACTAATACAAATAACACCATCACATGAAGTCACATATAAATAATTTGCTTTCATTTTCTTTTTAGTATTCATTTTAATTGATAGAAATTCTCCATTTATAGTTCAGAATTTGTAGAGTATATTATACAGACTATAAGCCGACACACACAAGTGCATTGCTTAGCTCTAAAATTACACAAAAATGAGTTGCATGAATGAAGGATAAAATTAAAAGGCATTTTGACACTTTTGATGTAACTATAAATAGATTAAATTTCCAGATATTAAAAAACAATTTGCTTAAAGAAATATTTGCAAATATTTTTTAGATATGTTGCATTATTTTTAACGAAAAAGCATGACATAATAAGTGCTGCAATAATGCATACAATATTTATTGAAATCTTGAGATAATTTCTCATAACAAACAGTGTTAATACAACTTTATGTTAGACAAATAAGTAAAATATCGAGTTTTGTACTTCAGAAAGGTCTTCCAGTGTTTGCTTAAGACAAAAATTTGAGACCATACTGCATATGGAAGAGCTTCAACTATACTCAAATATTCCTCGAATCCTTTGCTGAAGATTGTATCATTGAAAATAACTCTTGAGAGCTTTGTCTTAGGGGTGACTCATTTTGTATACATTGTTTTGATTGTCTGCACACATGCTATTCTGGGTCGCTGTGGCCTGATAGATTAGGGCGTCATTCTCATTATCAGAAGGTAGTGAGCTCGAATCCCAGATTAACCGAAGATCCATCAGTTTGTTAAAGATGGCTGGAGTACCTTAAATAGGTTATAGTCGCAATGTCCTCCAAGTGAAATGATACCACTAAGGGTGGTAGGTTAAGTGTTGGGGATCTTCTGCTTGGTCCCTACCTCAAAATCACGAAGACTCTTTCTGGTTGCTTCTATTTAACCTATAGAGCCCAACTCAGAGCTAGATACAGGGAAGCATGTTGGTGCAATAACAATAACAAATGTTAGAATAGAATATCACAAATAATGGTAACTGAAAATCAAATATGAGTATCAATTGAAAATCAAATGGTAAGGAAAACAGTACTCTACTAGTGCTTAGTCAAAAAAAGTAGCACATGATGCCATATGAAAGGTACCCTACAACAGCAGCCAAATTCGACGTTTGCTTTTGTTGTCTTGGATTTAAAAAGTGTATCCCTTAAAAAGAAAACTGTGACTGACCAAAGCTCTACCGATAACCTCATCACTCATTTTAACCAGAAAGTAGTATTCTTAACTACTCAAAGAAACAGTGCACAGAATTCAAAATAAAACCTTTTTTTCAAACAATCTTTTTATTGCAATTTATGAGCAATAAAATAATAATCCTAGAAAATTTTATATCGTTTATAAAAAGTAGTTGTCGTTTTATAAGTACTGGAATGTTTCGTTCTAAAGAATTAAATTAGAATAAAGAATTGCTAATCTCTTCAAAGAATTAAATACTAGCAAACTTGTTATTTAAAGTGATTCTTTTACTACTTTTTAATAGATGTCTATTAAAACAATTTTATGTCCAAACATTGACATACACGAGTTTTTTCACTTTTACTGTTTTTTTTATTGTTTACATACATAACATTTTTATTGTTTACATATAAATATTTGAATTTATTTTTTGCTTAAAATAACACACTTCTCGAGAAATTTTATATTGAAATAAAATTACTTACTTTGCGTAGGACACGGAGTGTGTCTTGACACCCACTTTCGAATTCTCAATCCATGATTCTATACTATATTGATACACCTTATCTCAGAACTTACACAATTATCTTCCAATTTCCTGTGAAAGATGTCCCCGTAAAACGTGTTTCCGTTATCGCTCTCGTGCTGATGCTTCTTATCTCAGTAACGGTCTACAATGTGGGAGTAATTCAACAAATACGATTTTCAATGAAAACCACAAACACGGTTCACTGAATGGAAGTCAAAACTCATTCATCAGAAAAAGTGGATAACGTGATAAATCGACAGTTTTAGGAATCATATTAACTATGGTTCAATAAACATATCCAAATTTTATTGCCCCAAAATTCAATGTAATACACATTGTATTTCATAATTTAACAATCATTACTTCAAATAGTTGTTAATAATATTAAATTTAATTATTAATAACATTTATATTTTTATGTTTAATATTAATATTTCAAAATTATTCATAAATTCTATTTTATATTAATAAATTATTAATAATTTTTAATAATAAGTATAATTTAGTATTAAAAATATTAATAATATTATTAATGCTTGTTATTTAATAAAAAATTTAATTATTATTTATGAATTCATTCAAGAAGGTATAGGCCGAGCTGGCAGCCGAATGGTTAGTGCTCTTGCCTTCGGTTCAACAGTTCATGGGTTCGAATCCCGCTTGGGCATGGATGTTTGTAGTGGTTCGGAACCCACTTTAAACCCTAGGTACCGGTCTAATTAGCCCTCGTGTGCAAGAAATGACCGTTGAGCGACAAACCAACCAACCAAACCATCAAGAATGTATTGCAAATTATTAATTCCTATTATTAGAAGTGGCGCATTTTTGATAATTTAAAAATAGGATCATTATTTATCTTATAAAGAGTAAAATGTGTGAATTCATGATTAGCATTTAAATGAAAACAGGAAAGCAAATGTATGTAATGTCGAGCTATGTTGTAAGATTAATATAAAATGTACACAGGATTTTCTAAAATATTTTAAAACTCGCATATTTTTTAAAACAATTTATGCAAAAGAATTAGTAGATACATTTAAATAAATGACCAGTTAATTCAAAGATTGGTATTGATTCTAAATTTAAAATTTTAGGAAATAAAACAAAAATGATTCGAAGTTCTAAAAAATATTTGGTTAGAACATTTTAAAAATTCGTTTTCACAATCACGCTACATTTTTCCAGGTGAGAAAAGAAAATGTAATTTAAATTTTTTTATTTTTAAATTTTGAATGGCAACAAATAAAGTTTAAAAATTATTCCTTTTTTTAATAACTTTTAATTTTTTTCCCAAACGATTGAATAACACTAAAACAGAAAGATCTTGCAATGAGATAGTTCTGTAGGTTCAAAGGTTTAAGAATGAACTTTTGAACCTCTTCAACCATTGTGGGCTTTGGCTTTCTCTGTCATAAAATTCCCCCTATTTCCTCCCCTACAATTTATTCAACATTTTTCCTAAATTATTTTTCTAATTCCTCATAATTTTTTTTTCTTCGTGTCTTCTTCAACGTAATGCAGCTATTTCAATTTTAGCCTCCTTCTTTACCAATTATTGTATAATTTTATTTTGATGATTTTCTTTGGCATATCTGTTTTCTTCATCCTTTTCACATGTTCTATTTACTGCATTCTTTTAGTTTTGGTTAGTCTTTATAAAATATTTTTCTTTAATTATTTTTTCGCTTATGATTGTATCTTCATCTCCTTGTGTTATTTTTTTTTATGGATTCATATATTTTAGAACTGTTCTACGTTCAAAATTTCTTGATATATTTTCATTTTTATTTTATAATATTCAAGTTTCGGATACATGACTAAGTGTATTGAACATGGTTTTATTATTATTCTTATTACTACTACTATTTGAATATATCTATAACCAAATATTATAGTTTTTTTATATACTTATGGTCTTTGGTTGATGATGATAAGCACATATAATATTTTCAAATTCCTTAATTAGTTTACCTTAGTAGTTTGAGTTTGTGATGTCTAATTTTTGATAAAATATTATCTCTCATATCGAAGAGTATTAAATAAATTTGATTTTTGCTGAACTATCCCAAAAAAGTAGACCCATTACCATTATTAGGAATAAATGATGATAAGTTATAATAGAAAAGTAAAAATTGTATATCTATCCTAATAAATAATAACGTAAGTTGTCTGAATCTCGTATCAAAAGAAACTCAACAGCAAGCTACAGTAAATTACTTAATAAACTCAAAATATATATGAAATAGGCATTTATAATTTATATGCATCTTGAATATTATAAATTAATACAACAAATTTTACTATTTCCAATGCTTTGCATGATAGAAATGGAAAATGAACGATATAATTTTTCTATATTTTCTTTCATATAATAATCAAGTTGCTTAAAAATTAAAATTTATATAATATTAACTTGTTAGATTTTTAATTTGTTATGAAAATCCATATAGATATTTTATATTGATTTGTGAATAAAGTCAGCAGTAAGTTTATTTCTTAAGGAACTTTATCATGCAATTTTAAAAATTACTTTTCAAATACATTTAAAAATAACACATCTACTTTTCTCAATATTGCGTTTTAAATTAAATTAAAGACATTTACATTAAAATTGTAATAAGAGGAAGGACGTTTTTCTCGGAAATAGTTTTGTAATTTGTGTCCAATAATTAATTTTTAAGCAGCCTTAACGACAGTAAATAAATAAATTTATTAGGAGAATATATTTCATTATTTACAAAAAAGTAATTATAAGTAATACTTTTCTTAAATAATAATAACTAATGTCTTATATGAAGAAATTCAAATTTTTACCATTTAATTATAATTTACGAAAATTTTAATAGGTTTTATATAACACTAGCATTTCATCATGGAGAAAAATAAAAAAAAATTTTCCCTCAAAATTTTGTAATTAGAAACCAATCCATTTAGTTTATTGAAAACTTTAAACTAAATGAAGATTAGATGTACTTTTAATCAACAGCCTTAGAAATGAGAATAATTTCCAACCCAATTATCTGGTAAAGCAATTAAAGTAGAATAATAACGACTAAAATGGAATGACAATAAAAAAATTACTTCTTACACAATTGCAAGACAATCAATAATTCCTTCCAATTCACACAGTTGAGTTTACAAAAGGCACCGTTTTCCAATTACCTTCCACAACATCACCTGCATACCCTCAATCGGCAAGCCTGGCGCGTTTCCTTTTAATACAATTAACCTCCTCAGCCTCTGTAAGAAGTGAAAAGAATTCACTCGAATGGTTGGGAAAAAAAGAGGGGAAAAAATAAGACCGCAGGTTTTCAAAAGGGAAAACGATGAGCTGAGCGTGGAATAACAGTTCTCGAGAATGGGAACCTTGAAGTGGTTCGGGAAGACAATTCAGGAGAAGGGTACACCTTCCATTTAATCTAATACAATTTTCCCTCCAAAACGATAAATTCCTCATCGGGGTCGAGGCTAATAAGAACAGGAGCTTTCGCTAAGTGGTTGGCCCCTTCCCCTCCTGAAAGCGGAACCAAAAAAACATCACACATTCTTCCTTTTATGAGTCCACCACCGAGCTAGCAAAAAGGGCTCTGTTTTTCTTGAGAACTGTTCTTCGCCATTGCTGGGGATAACAAAGGCTTTTTATTACCCGTTCGTACACAATGAGTTCCACTGGGTACAGCTCTATTCAGTGGCTACAATTTGATTGGTGTGAGAAGAAGTAAAAGGAGTAGGAAAAGGGGTGGTTTCGAGGTTTTATTTCAGTTCTAGGTGTTCCCATAACAACTCAACGAGTCGATATAAATGTGACGATAACAGTATTGAAAGTATGTCGTTTCCGAAGGATTTTTTTTATTCTGCATTCCAGAAGCTGCCTCTTCCGTTAAATCTCACGAGAAGATTAGTTTACACCGGGGGAATGAAGGACTCTCTTTTACTTTTATTGTTATTGTATTTTTTGTGTGGGTGAGCGAGCATTGCCACCTGGTCCCCACGGGGGAAAGGGTCCCCATAAAGAGTTTTTCGGGTTCAATACGGGTCGCCATTAGAAGGCCTGTCCCAGCTGGATTGGTTGGAGTCTGTCAACACTACTTTCTTGATTGGAGCATCCCGCCCCTCCACCTTATTTTGTACTGTAATGTTACAGCTTTGTTTGATTTTACCTTTCCCTCTCCACATTGCCTTTTCTCATCTTTGAAATGTCTTATTCTTCTATACCAGTTTGCTTTAAGTCTGGATAAATTACAAAATTTAACAATAAATAAATAAAAATTAGAGGTCTTAAAAGTGTACAAATAAAAGTTGAAAATAATCCGAGTTCAATAAAATTTCAGCAGTTTGTTAAAATATTTCTCTAAAGATTTCGTTATTCAGTAAAAAGAAAAAAGAAAATTATTTTCTTGCTCACTAAAATCAAATTTAAAAATTATTAAAACTGTATTTATATTAAATAAGTAAATATACTGTTATTTAACATATTTTGAAAAGGAAAATGTTCTTGCTAATAACTTAAAATTATATTTTTGCTATAGAATAGTGAAGTACAGTACTTGTGAAATAAAAAGGCTTTCTGAATGCAGTAAAATTGTTCCGAAAAAATCTGTTAACCATTAAAAGCATTATAACTGTAATGATGGATGTTAATTTAGAATTATAATGTTTAAAATATATTTACAAAAACTTTAGATATTATATAAAAACAATGAAGACTGTTTGATTTAGCACAAGTTACATTTTGAAGAAAAACCAACGGGAGAATTAATTAATTGTATTAGTTGCTATAGAAAACACCTTATAATTACAATAAGTATGACTGTATTTTAAAATAATACATAAATAACAAATATTAACTTTATAAAGTAATGCTTATGAATGCTAATATGAATATGCTTATGAATAGCTAATATGCTATGCAATTTTATATTTTGAAAATTTGATTTTTTACCAATTATTTAGTTTAATTATAAGTTTGAAAATTTATCAAGTTTCTTCACATATTTCATAAACTAACATTTTCGAAAGAAAATTACTTGTAAAGTCTAGTTAATGATTTCAGTTAGTTTAGCAAAGGGAATAGTTGCAAAACTTAACTCGATGTACAGATTTAAAGACAAGAAACATTTTCAACAGTTTAATTTATCACATTCCGAATTTCGTTATGAATTCGTATTGTGAATTTATGTTAATCAACAATTTTACTAAATTAATTCTATAATCTATATTTTTAATTTTAGGTTTTCTTTATCTTGGGATTTTAAATAAAGAATAAGAAAATATATTGTAAATCGCAATTGCTCAAAATTACTAATCTAGATATATTTTTCTTGTCTCATTGATTTGTTTAAGTTGTTTTATATTCATAAATGAATTATTTTATATTTGGAACTGTGGAAATGATAATTGTATGCAAAATTATTTTTTAAGATTCTATGAAGGATATTTATCTAACAACATTGTTGAATAACGCAAATAAAGAATGTTTATAAATTCTACAAATTATATTCCTGAAGTAATCATGCTTTTTTTATGCAGTAAAATAATACAATAAAAATGAATGCTAATTTCTTTGACTATCATTACTTAAGTAATTTTATTTCAACAGATTTCGCATTTTTTCATTTGTAAAATCCATTTTTATTTAATTTTGATAAAAGACAATGAATAAGCAACCCATCTTTCAAATAGTCTTTGAAAACACGCCCTTTCTAGAAATTAGTTACAAAAAGATATACCAAATCAAATTAGAATGCATTCACCATTGTTTGTTATAATTGTTTTAAGTGCATACTCATTGTGTTGCTATCCCACTTTATAAAAATAATTCTTTTAATCGTCTCGAATATCAGAAAGACATTCAGTACGAGTGCTTTAGCAAACGACTTTTCTTTTTAGTGGAGTGGCAACCAGTTCTTCACCAAACGATTCTTTTCTTCTCAAATTATCGGTCATAATGTAAATAATTGCACGAGAAATCTTTGTTTAATACTTCATAAAGTTGAGCTTTTTACTAGAAGAGAGAAAGCTCTGGGATTCACATATACTCATTAATTTCATTACACAGTCATTAAGTAAATAATTTTACTAATAAGCTTGAAATTTTTAGAAAAGAGAGAGATTTTTCTGCGCGCGTTTCGCTGAAATAAAAGAACTTCAGAATGAATTTACATAATTAGTCATAAGTGTATTTTTTCCCAAGATGAATCTAATTAGCGATTTCTACGTTGAAACAAAGAAAAATTCTCGAAAGAAAGTTCCCTTCAGTTGGAATGAGGTTTAATTACACTCAAATTAAGCACTCAGATAATTAAAAAATAAATCTGGAATGCTTTCATATAAACTACCAGTAATAACATTACTTTTCGCAAAGAGAAAAAGTTTTAATTTTTCTGATAATAAAACGAAATGATAATACACCAATTCGAATCTGATATGTTTAATTAGAATTGAGAGGTTTTTTTCATAAGGATAATTTTATTCTAATTTTTGTTGTTTTTAAATGAAAAATTCTTTATCTTGTAGCTTTATTAACAATTTTTTTTATTTCCTCATGAAATTTTTTCTTTTCTTAATATGAATTTTTTAGTTGCACTAATTAATATTTTTTAAATAATAGTTCTTTTCAATATATTTTGATACATACTGTTATATTCTTCATTGCTCTGATATGCATTTAATATTATTTGAATTTCTTTTCTTACACATTAAATTAAATTTAATAATTATATATATGCTTTTTTATGCACATAAATTTCTTTCATTTTCTTCTGAAATATAAATATGCAAGAAATTAAATAAGAGCACATCTACATTTTTAATGGAGTATGAGTTTATTAACTATATTAAACTAACTGAATTTTAAAAATGTAGTGAATGTTACTTAAAAGTAGAAAAATATGAGAATAAAATATTTTGCTATAAATTAATCATATTTTTATTAAAAGGGTCGTTAAAATGATTGTAATCATAATTTAAATATTTTTAAACTAATAAAATCAGATTAAAAAATCAACTCAAGAAAATGAAATAGTTTTTTAATTATAATTACAAACTATAAATTTATGAACAAAATTTGTTAAAAATTATAAGAATAAAAGAAAAAGGTTATTTTTTATATTATATTACTTTTCTTATATTGCAGTTTGCAGTATATTTTTAAAAATAAAAAATTAATTTTTTAAAATTCAATTATATTCAAACCTTTTTATAAACACATAATCAGAAATTTGCATTTAATGATTTGTAGCAATTAGAATGTATCTATATGAATTACAATATACATTTTAATATTAATTTCGTTTCTTAGGTTTATTTTTTAACCTATGAACAATACTTTATGTATTCATTATAAATCTTACTCATGACAAATGTCTGAATCCCAATTTTTATCATCAAATATGAGCTATGTAGGTATAAACCACAAACAAGTTTACTAATAAATAATTTATTTTCTAAAATCTTATAATTTTGCTAAATAATATATATTTTTTCCAAACCTATTGGAAAAACAAATAAATTATAAAGAAACATAAAATTTGCTTATATTTGCATTTAATATTCTCTGTAAAATTGTTAATAAAGAAATAATAATTTATCAGCAAACAGTTTATGATGTCTGTTTGATCAAGTATTAAAAACCAGTTTAACATTTGATCTTAAATGTATCAAATTAGATTGTAAACATTTTTAACTACGTATTAAAATTTTAATTCATTAAGCTATAAAAAATACAAAATTAAAAGCAAAATAGAAGGGGGAAACTGAAGCAAAATATACAAAATTCTTTAGATTTATAGTTTTCAGCTACAAATTCATTTATTATTCTTATATACGAGTAAATACAATTATTTTCTAAAATGAACTGATTTTTCATTCTTATAAGCTAAGAATGCATACCGAATACTTCAACAATTGAAAGTTGTGTAAGAAATTTGAAATTCTCATGTTTACATCTTTCCAGAAGGATTTTTCATAGATACTGATTCATATCGACTTGTCGCAAAGAAGAAAACCCTGAAAACTTCATTTCTCCCATCTAGACATCTAGAGCAGGAGGAATCAAAAGCACAATGCTTATTTCTAATTGTGCAACAATGTCTGGAATCAAACTCGGAATTTTTCCTCTCCAAAGAGGGTGATTCTATCACTCGGTCATAGTGAAGCTAATCATTATAAGCTTAGAATAATTTATCAATGACTTATATGCTCTTCCTTTTCCAAATGTGACAATTGCTTCTATTTTAGCTAGAATGAATACAATCACAGATGTATTAAAACAAAAAATCGGTAAAAAAAAAAAAAATAGTCAACACAAACAAATAGTAATTTTAAGTTCATTTTCGATATATTTTGATTATTCTGCATGCGTAAACCCCATTATCCAATCAAAATGAACTAAAAATACTAAAAATAAAATGAGCCATTTGGATGTTCACGCCAGTACACCCGTGGTATCGGAGTAGGTGCGCTGATGGCTCCTCCTTGGTTCGGAAGAAACTGCTCTAACCCATTTCATTTGTGGTCACTTGTCATCAATGACTTTTGTTGGAGGCATTAAGCACTTCGAAATCTGTACAAGGTGCTCTTCTGCACAAGCCTCCCTGGTCACATTTTATCTTGTCTGGGACTTACCAGGCAGGACCTCGTTCAAGGCCCCCTATTAATACCGGATTTTTCAGGTGAATGAACTCATGGATCTGATTTAGCATTGCTGGTCACGGGGATGAGAAACAACAACAGCAGAAATAGAATGAATAAAATGAGAGAAGACGCCATTGTCTCCAGTTTTAGGGGCTTAATTTATGACATAGATATCTTAAATTATCTTATGATCAATTGGAAACGGTTACGCTTCTTTAACGCACGTTACTACTATTTATAAAAATTGAACAGGTGTTTATTTTTGCCCAAATAATGACGTTTCAAAAATCAGAGATGAAAGTGAAATTTCATTGATTCAAATTATTATATCCAATTTAATATACTATAATTTTAATATTTAAGAAATAATCTAATAAAATAATTAACGAAGGCATTCTATGTTGATATATTGAATGTAAAATCCATAAGAGTTCTCATTATATTATTCTTTAAAAGTCGGTTGAGTGCGTGGAAGCTGAAAGCTATTGCTGCATATCATATAGCAAATTTGCTATCTATAGCAGCAATGCCGTTCCCCCTCGCCGACAAATAAAATGTTTTCTTAGATTTCAAGCAATCATATAAGCCTTTGTATATATTGAGGCCTTTTGTATATATTTGTGGTCATTAAATATAAATTTGTTGGTATTATATGCTTTGTAATATAACATCAACCCATTTCTAGGAAAATTTTTAATACTTAATGATGGAAATGTATTCTCTTTTTCTTCTCATGAGCTACAGATATAAAATTAATAGAGGTTTTTAATTTTCATTTTGAATTTTATTATGTTACAACATATGAGAACACAATAGTTATGTTTCAAATGCATTTTATTTGGAAGAATCAATAATATAAACTTATAAAATATATTAATAATATAAATATATTAATTAAATTAAAATATATTAATAATATAAACATATAGTAAACTTCCTTAGTATTTGGAACTTTTCTTCTGATTGAAATAATGTGGTAAGTAATTTTCCTAATTCAGATAATTCATATTTTGAATTATCTAAATTAGGAATTCAAAATTTTCCTACTCGTTTTCAGTTACTTGTTCCTTCTTGTTTTCAATTAAATGATTTTAATTTTCAAGAGATCTGATGAATTTTTAAAAATATTTTTAGTTTATTATATTTTTTATAGTTATACAAATGTATGTTTGTCTGTTATTTATTTTTAAAAAAAATTGTTTATAATATTATATGAATACAATATAATTAAAATATAGTAATAAAACAAATATAATTGTTTAAAAATATGCGAGAAATGAGAGAAATTAGCGATAAACTTACTAAAAACGCAAAATACATTTGTTATTTACACGGGCTAAAAATTTAAGAAAAGTTGCTGGCAAATATTTTAACTCATTAATTAAACTAAGCTGAAATTTGACATCATAATTAAATCATACTGAAGGAAATATTTTATACACTTTGTTGCTGTTCCTTATATTAGCTTCATACGAGCATCTATTAAATTATATAAAAATTAAATTGCTATTTAATTATTTGAAAAATTAACTATTGCAAAAAAAGTTAATATTTATACCCATAAATGTAAAAATTGCAATAAATTCTTAAGTATTTAATATTTAAGTGTTGATTTATTGTATTATTTATTTACTATATTTTTGTTAATTATTACATTTTTTAATGTACCTATACACTTGAGGTATTATTTTTTGTTAGATTTTATTTAATATTTTAAATAAAATAGAATATATATTAAAGTATCCAATATAATTTTTCTGAAATCAATTAATAAATGTTATTAAATAATTATTAACATGAAATATCAATTTTTTCATATATATAATTATTTCACTACAATTTTCAAGTGGGTGAATTTTTTGCAAAGCTACTATATTTATATTGTACACAATACTTAAAATTGAATAATATTGTTTTCGTGAAAATTTTTTATAAAAATTTTTTGCAATTTAAAATAGCTCGAATTTCGAAATTTTTATCTCATTATTACATGTCATCATGTCTCAAAATTAAGTTTGGAAAAATGTAATAATTTATTAATTCTTTCCTTTTTATTTTTAAAAGTTCATTCTTAATTATATTTCTGATATAATTATTTTTGCAGGAACCAAACGGTTTTCTAATGTTTTTCCTTTTGCAGTTTTAACCTGTTTCTACAAAAACATTTACAAATAATTTAAATCATCGTCGTTTCTCTTAAAATTAAATTTGTTCAGAACTTCAAAAGTTTTCATTCTGTTGAAATATTTCAACAAAAATATTCGATATAACAAATGTCATAGCAAAAGCGAATAAATGATTTCTGTCTCCAGAACTTTTTCCGCGAACTATTTTTTTTATAAATAATTTGCATACAATAAAGAGCGATAAAATTTCCAAAAGCCTTCTATTAGCCATATTCAAGATGGATTGGAATGTACAAAAATATAATTTAAGAAGAATATCGAAAATAAAATTATTCCAAGAGCTCCAAACTTTGAAATTTACGAAAACTTTTTCACTCAGAATGGCAACAAGTTTTTCCTTCCCGTTTAGGTGATATTTAACATTTCGTGTAACTTACAGCGTCCCCAGGCGATTTCCCCGTGCGTAAATGCAGTGGATATGAGCTCAGATGGGATAATTTCAGAGACTCCTGTTCGCCAATAATTTAAAAATATAGTAGCCGATAGTGGTGTATAAATAATTCCACCGTTGTATATGCAGATGAGGTAATCAGAAACGGGAAGTTATAAAACGTAAAATCTGCGGGTTCCTCTCTAAATTGAGTAGATTATGTAAATAGCGTATGTTCTCCTTTAATTAGCTTCCGTCCCCCGGGTAACACTTTAGCCGCTATTTACGACACGGTGCTCCAATCGATAACGACGCTGGTTGGCTGGGAGAAGAAAGAAGTGGGTGTGGTTACCGACTTGATTGACGCGCACGGAGCTGCATGTTGGAAAGAGAAGAAAGACTAAAAATGTGTCGGCTAATTAGAATGGGAAATTTGTTACGCGATTCTTTTAATAGAATTGCAAATGATTAACGGTGAATTTTGTTAATTGCGGACTTATTTAAACGTAATTTGGCTCATTTAAATGAAGTTTTATGAATTCTTCCGTTATTTCACTGTTCACAGATGTAGATGAGAATTTAAATTAGTTAATTCATCCAACTCTTCTCTAGAGTTAATGCCTTTTGCATTAATTTAAATTCATTCACATTGAGGTGATTACTTCCTGGAAGTTCTGAATCAGGAAGAAATTTGAAAAATGAGCTTCTGAAATGCACTCAATGAGAGAAACGTAACTTTTGGTAATCATTGATTCAGAATTTTTATGCGTTGCTTTAAAAGAAGAATTTTTACAGCATCGATTTAATGACGTGATACCAATGAATCGATGTACTTCACGTATGTGACCGAGCCGTGGTTCTAATATTCAACAGAGTGCTATGGAAATGATTTATAGAATAGAAATTCTTGTCGCTGATTCCTAATATCTAATGGCAATTTCCACTGAACTTCAAAATATTATTGTGATCATGTGTTACGTATAGGTTGATTTTATTGATTTCGTTTGTCGGTCTCTCTGTGATCATTTTTTGCACTACTTAGACATGGGACAGTTTAAATCAATGTAAGCATTTATATATCTAACCTGAATCTATTTATTGTATTGAAAGCCTGAGTACTAAGCATTTAACTGTCTGCTCGGATAAATACGAATTGACAGATTTGAACTTAGTTTTGTGATATTTAATATATATATATATATATATATATATATATATATATATATATATATATATATATATATATATATATATATATATATATATATATATATACTCACCAGAGAGTACTGTACTGTAAGGATATTTTACATAATTTCCACTCATTAATATAAAGATGCTAACTTGTGCAGCAGCTTTGTCATTTATTTATGTCGGAAATAAGATGTCTTAGATGCTGATGGTTGAATCTTATCAATTTGTACTCTTTGGAAAACTTCAACATATTCATCAATTTTTGCGGAAATTTTTTTGATTTTTAAGAAAAGTTTTCTCTTTCTCTTTTTAAATTTTTTTTTTTTAAAGATTTTCAGTTAAGAACCGAATATTTTCTCAAACATTTATGCGTGTGTTTCATAGTAAAAACGTAATATTTTAAGATTGAATTTCTTACCTTGAGAATCGTATAGTGTTTCAAGTAGATACTTTCACTTCGAGAAGACGTAGACAATTGAGAACGGAAAGCGTGGCTGCTGTTTATATGTTTTCGTTTCGTTTTAACAGATCTTTTAAAATCCATGAAAATTGAATGTATAAATTTAAATGTTTTTTACCACAGCCCATACTCATGTTCAATTCTAATTTCTTTTTCGCTTCATTTCAATCTGTAAACGATTAATACTAATTCACCAATGATTATTGTGCACATTTTACAAAATGAATAGTAACTCATGTTTATTCTCAATTTTCCTCAATAAAGTAAGCAGACAATTTCGTCCATGTGGATCCGATTACGTCATATGCAAGTATCTAATTTAATAAAAATAAACTATGTTAATTAAAAGGATAAACAGCACACCATTAACAATATTTCTGCATTATATGTGGAAGTAGATTTTTCTTTCCTGAACATTTTACTTAAATTTTTTTAATTAAAAAAATTTAATACGAAAAAATAAAAACATGCGACCTTACATTATGACTTCATAAATAATTTTATATTTATGAAACAAATAGAAAATAATTTTTTTCACTTAATTATTTATAAACGAAATTAATATAACTAATGTTATTTTAATTATTAAAATTGTTTATAAAACCACACAGCTTTATCGAAATTTTAAATATAAAAACTTGCACAATAATTATCACTAATATTCAGGAGTTTTTTTCATAATATTTCATTATATAACAATTTTAAATTTCTGATTTCTTATCTTAAAAAAAATTTTTTTAACTACGCCAGTTAACGTTTTCTCGGACATAAGACATCTTGCAGTTCAGTACTCCAAAGTCATCTTGAGAACGAACCTGAGGAAGGGAGGGGCAGCTAGAAAGATGTTCCCCAGTCATTCACACACAGGGTAGAAATGAGAATCGGTAGGCAAATTTTGAACAGATGGATCCGCAGATAATCGTGTCCGTTGATATAATTCTAAAACACGTTACTCTTTCCATCCTAGGGAGGAAAGAGAGTTGAAATTTCAATAAATAAAAAAAACAAATTCAATTTTAACATTTTACCCACAAATTAATGTAAATATCTATAATAAGCAAAATCTATATTTGAATACTTTTCTTCTATCAACAAAGTTTAAAATATCTACGTTTTTTGCTCATGTTATCCCCAACTCCATTTAAAAAAATTGTATAAAAAATATCAGAACAGGATTGGTTGGAGATTTGTTTTGACCAATCAAAAATAGCCTTATTGAGTGGGTCCATGTACGTTCAATATTCTTGGAACATAATATATGTCCATTAGTATGAAAAGGAAGATGCCAGCTCAAGTGACCACCTTATCATTTAAGCGCGATTCGAAAAATATGAGACAGTTAATGTTTATTACCCTTTTCAATTGGCAGGAAAGTTAGTAGAAATAAACTTGATGAAATAAACATTCGCCAAGTCCTGAATCAGATGTCTATGCAAAGTACCAAAAGGATAGTGTACTTTTTAACTTACCTTTTTGTATTATACAATTTTTTAATGTAAACGTGTGAACATTTTAATTCGTAGTTATTCTTTTTTTACACGAATTTACCTTTACTGATATTCCTTTTTTAAATTATTGACTCTATATTATCGGTTTCTTACGATTAACGCCTTTTCAACATAAAAATCTCAATTAAATGTTGAAAAGGCTTTTATTAATATTAATTAAATTTTTAATATCAAATGCAAAATCGAAAGTACCAAATTATTTCCGACGAAAAGAATTGTTAATATACCTGAAACTACTAATTCCTAATACTCATAAATAAAATAATTTTCAATTTTATAGAAAATATAGAAAAGAGCTTCTCAATAATTTTCATTAAAAAGTAGGTATTTGTGTCATTTTATAAATTAATTTTCTACCGGATATTCAAATTGATAAAAATGAATTGCATACAGATAACGTAAATTTTCTACTCTTTTATGAGAATATTCAATAGCAAAATATTTCATTATTTTCTACATGCAGTGAATTCCCGAATAGCCGGTAGTGGATTATACAATGCCGAGCTGGCAGCTCGAATGGTTAGCGCTCTTGCCCTCGGTTCAACAGTTCGTGGGTTCGAATCCCACCTTGGGCATGGATGTTTGTAGTGGTTCGGAATCCTCTTTAAACCGTAAGTCTCGGTCTAATTAGCCCTCGTGTGCAAAAAATGACCGTTGAGCGACAAACAAACCAAACCTGTTTTGGTCAATTAATCCAAATGTTTCCCAATTAATTCAAATGTTTTGTCAATTAATCCAGATTCTCCCCCCCCCTCCCAAAAAACTTTAATTCCAACCGAAACAGAAAAGTTTTAATGCAAAATAAATAAAAGAAACATTTTTGGGATTTTCTAAATGATAAATATTTTAAAACGCATTGATTTTTGAAAAAAACTAAACTGTGAATATATTTTCTTGAAGTGAATAATGTTGTTATTACTCAAATAATAAGAGTGTTTATGTTAATTGTTGTTTAAATGTTCAAATATATATTCTGATTGTTTTTTTTTTATCCTTCACTTTTTTCATGATTATCAGCAAGATCAATTTATCTACATTGGGCGCAACATCCAAATTTTCCGAATAGTAAGGAGTTTATTGGATATAGCAAAAATTATCTTATTTTGATTCAAATTAACTACACCTAATTACATATAAGGTTTTTGTGCTGTTACCATTGGCTTAAATGAAAACTCAAACAGCAGAAAGCATTTGGACATCTACAACATATTGCCACTCGGAATGACTTTTCATTGATAGTGAGCAGCATTGCTGTGCCATGACGGAGGAACTACAGAAGATTTCAAAGCACCCACACTTGAAAATAGAAACGCAACCTTTATCTTCTGTTGAACAACAACTAATTGATTTGAAACCGAATATTTTCCATTTTGAAGATTAAAGTCATGCACATAAAACAATTCTGTGTGTATTTGAAACATCATTTATACATGATCTTCAATATAGAGATAATTGCGTCCAAAAAGAAGATATTTTGTTGTGAGATTTGTTTGAGAATTTGTACGAAAATTAATTTTACACTCCATGAGAGAGAAGGGGCCGTTCAAGAAATCGAATGACTTGAGAAACGTAAATTATATAGATTTTTCAAATTTTCATTATCCATTCCTCTCTCTATCAAGAATTATAACTCCTTTAAGCTAATTAGAATTTGTATTTTTATTCAATGCAGCAATATTATAAATTATAAATTTTGTTTAATCTATTATGTTATTAAATTTTGTTTTCTGTTTAACGTAATGTTCCGCATAATATTTCTTCCATTGAAAGAACATTTCTTGGCTGATTTATGTAAATTTATAGAACTTTATATCGATTGCATGAATTGCATTGAATTACAGAATTAATTTCAAAAATGCGTTTAAGTTCTTTAAGAATAAGGGTTAGACCATTTCATGGAGAAACGTGATAATTATAAAGGGTTAGTAAAAAGGTAAAAGTTTAATAAAAAAGTTTCAAATATTTTTTCTAAAGCCATTATGTTAAAAAGTTATAGCCTCTACTGGGAAACAAAGTTTGTAATACAACATTCTATTTCATAGAATTTTTACTACAATTAGTAACAGAAATTTTTTAACTGTGCTAAGGTTGTCCTGAAAATATTTGTCGGAAAATCCTAAGTTGTCTTTTTGATAATTTCTCTTTGCAGTTCTTGAAAGATAATTAAATAAGTAAATAAATTGTGTGTGTGTTTTCATTACTTTGAATATTAAAACATGAAAACATTTTTGGATCAAGAACTTTAAATTGATGTTTATATATATATATATATATATATATATATATATATATATATATATATATATATATATATATATATATATATATATATATATATATATATATATATATATATATATATATATTACAATCTCAAATACAGTTTTGCACAATGATTTGCAAAACTATATCTCACACAATAAAAAATAAAAATTTCCTCTTAGGCAAAAAGTAGTAAAATAATCTTGCAATAATTATTTTAATTTATATTTTAAGTGTTCTTTCAAATTATGCAATTAGTATGTGAGAACTATTTGAATAATGTTCATAACCTCAAATGTACACAATAAATGTATTCAGAGTCAATGAAAATATCAATAGAGAAATAATATGACCACAATGCTTTCCTGACTTCACTCATCGTACCCTTTTTCTGCAATGTTTCCTGGCTGGTCATTGTTATACCACAAAATCAAAAGTTCTAAATGGACTCAAATTACCTTTTAAAAAATATGTTACAGAATTTTGTGACACTTAGCTTGATACAATTTTTGTAAATAAATTAAAATAATTAGATGGAATTATTAGAATTAGAGAAATCCAAATACATTCAAAATTACTTAAAAGCAATTTTGGAATTCCATATTTTATTTTGATGTTAGTCAAGTCAGTGTTTAAGTTTTGAAATATTTGACCAAAAAATCTGTATAAAGCTAAGTTTGGCTCATTTTGTATTTAGATAAGTAAATTTAAATCTGGATTTTACCCATTTAGTAAATTTACACTTTCATTCATATTTTCAGGCATCAGTAGAATACAGTTTTATATAAAAATTAGTGACTCATCATTACAGCATTTATATAAAAAAGCCCTGAAAACTAATCACGAATATAAATTAACCATTGGATTTCAAACACTTATCAAACGATCTCCAACACAGGTGTGAAAATGACAGCAACACCTGACAAGAAATTTCCTGTGTCACAAATCACGAAAATGTCAATGGACAATTGTGTGTCATTTCGCGCGATAACGTCCCGCTCTGCAAACTGTTTGCTCGGGCACAAAAGAGAGGTGGCTTTGTTGATTTTCTGATAAGCAAATTGTCCTGCGACTGCTACTAAAGCGACTTCCGATTGTATTATTTAGCAAATAACCACACCACCCAAACTAACGAGGAATAAATCTAACAAAGCTGCTAGGCTAAAGGCAATAAAGTCTGATTAGTCCTGCGCTTCAGGTTCAATATCATGCGTCAATATTGTGTTGTACTATGCAAGAGTATTATGATTTGTCCCATAGTACTTGTGGATATTAGTATACTTTAATTTCTATTCAAGTAAATCACGCGCGTAACGCATTAAAGTATTCGATAAATTGTTCAGAGCAGTGTGTGGTAGTTTTAAGATGCATATACGTCAAAAACTTTTCAAAACTTTTAAGTATAAAACATCAATTAAAGTTATTTTAAATAAAAAAAGAGCTGTTTACTTCTATTATTTGAAAAAATAAAATTATTGTTTCATTAAAAATAATTTTATAAATTTGACATTTGTTACTATTAAGATCCCACATTTTTTCAATTCTTTTTAAAATTTAGAGTTTTAAGAGAAGCTGCTGATTTCTGATTCAAGGGAATACATTGGAAAATTCATAAAAAAAAAAGCAATTTAAACTTTATGAACAATGAATTCATTTCTTGTAATGAGTTTACGAACAATTAATGATGTATAACTGAGTAGTTTTGTTACAGAATATATATATATATATATATATATATATATATATATATATATATATATATATATATATATATATATATATATATATATATATATATATCAACCGTTTTCAACTGGAGATACGAGAAATTATGGCCATCTTATATACTATGGTATAATTTTCACTAATCTTTACCTGTTCACCTATTACGAATTATTTATAAATTATAAAATCGAATACTGTTTGTAAAAGTTATTTAAAACATTATATATAAGGGCAAGTTAACTGACTATTTTTTATAATTTAATAGATTATGACTATTTATAATCATTTACAAAAATTGATAAAAAAGTTAATTTAGTTTTTAATTGAATTAGATTATTAATATTTAAAAATATAATTTTTTTGTACTAAAACTTATTGAAAATAAAACAAAAATCAGTCCTAACAAAAAAATGTAATTTAAAAACAATATTCATGCCAAACACTTTAAAAACTATTAAAATCCCATTTCCGTTCATGTGCAAGCATCTTACTGTATATATCTATGACTAACTGTAACCCAATTTTAAAGGTTAGAAATTGATTAATTCCAAACCATAATAGGCTTTTGTAAGACCGTTACATATAAAAAGTACTTAAATCTCCATTTTTGTAAAAAATTAATGTTGGCGTAAGCAAGGCAATATTCTTAAGATTCAAAAGAGATTGTTTACAATATTATTAATTTAAAATTCTGTTAATTAATAGAATTTTTTAAAAATTTAAATCATTCTTGCCGATTTAAACTAACAATAAAATGAATGTTTTACCTTGTCTTTTTAATTTTGGTTTTTCTACTGTTCTATTGTCCATGTGTTAATGGCTTGAATCAATGGAAAACGGTTTTTCAAACCACTGTTTTGGTACTAATATAAGAAATCGTTTTATTCACAAAATATCTTTATTTTGTGAACATAAAACGATTCTTATAATCTCAGACATTCGATGGTGAAGTTCGCCTTATTTGCTGGGGCTCAAAGAATGCGATTTGAAGGCAGGCAACAAATTCGTCAACTAGTCGGATTTATAATGCCGTCTAAAAAGGATGTGACGTAGATGAAACGTTATCTGACGTCATCGATATTTAAAACCAATGAGAATTGTAATGAAGTGGGTACTTAGGATCTCAAGTGGAACGAAAGAAACAACCACTTTATGGTTAAAAAAAGAAACATTTAAATGTTAAACAAGCTTACTTTTATAATTTTATATTTTTTTATATAAATAATATTGAGTCAAAACTAAATTGGTGAAAACATTAAATATAATTGTATTATAAAAATATCAAACATTAACCGTTTATTCTCCTAAATTCTAAATTATTTCCATTACTAGCTTCACGAAAACATCAAAACGATTTAATATTATTTTAAGTCTTAATTAGATTATATATTACGAAAATATTATTTAAGATTTTTGACATTCTACATAAATGTGTACCTTAAAGTCATTAAACTCAGTCTGATTATTATCAAATTTTATTAAAAAGCTGTTTCATCTTTGGTTTTACTCTACCTTACTTTTTTAATATAAATAAAAACTTTTTTAAGAAAAAGAAAGTTTCATCATAAATCTCACCTCGACATCGCCTTTTAGGTTTCTTAATCCAAAAAATATATATCAATTACAGCAACTTTCCACTTGATTTTGGCACTTGAATTCTCTTGAAAACATTTCTTCTATTAGGAATTTAAAGCATCTTGTTCCATGTATTTTGTTGAAATGAAAATACAATTAAGATTCGAGTCATGCATCTTAATTGTGTAAAAAATACATATAGAATTCTATGCCAACTAATTATAAATGTATTATAAATTTATGTATGGTTTTTTATTTGATCATAGTAAAAAAAAAATATTAAAAAAATATTTGTGAATACCTACGAAACAATTTTTTTTCATATTCTTTAAAATTTCTCATCTAAAGGATTATTTATGATACAAGCTAATGCAAAAAAACTACAAGTAAATAAATCATGAATCGTATCATGGAAAATAGTAATACGTAAATTCCTGAAAGTTTAATCCGTAAATAGTAACTTAGAAATTGTTTATTGTCTCTGTGTGAGAATTTATATAAAAAAAGAAACTAAATATTTCTTATTCCCAACGCAGTTTTTGTAACCATGTTAAATTCTCTCTTTTTTTTTTAAAAAAAGCCCTGATATATTAAACTTTTGTGCTTGATTCAATATGAATTTTACAACATAAATGAAAGACGCTCCCTATTGACTTAATTCGCACTGCCAAAGGCAAAAGCGGGCTTGGCTTGTGCTAGTGTCATAGGAAAACAACAACAACAACACAAATAATTACAATGAAAAACACTTAAATTAATATATTAGGAAATATTTTAATATCTTAAATTATATATGCTTGATTTCTTAATATTTTAAATTATAATTGCTTGTGAAAAAATGTCTTTTGTTGTCATTAGTTTAATTAATAATTTTGCAATAAAACAATTTCAACATGTTATTTGTATTCAAATTAAATAAAAAACTATTTTTACTAAAACTTAATTAATAAAAAGAAGATATTAATTTTAATTAATTTAATTAGTTAAAAATATTTCGTTGAGATGACAGATTTTTGATTATGGTCAGTATATAAACGGTTCTTAATTCATTTTAAAAAACGTATTTTTATTTAATTGTAAATGTAAAGCTAGTTTATTTTAAACATATAAAAATAAATGGTTTGTATAGATTGTCAATTTTTCTTTCATTGATGGATTTTCTTTGTGTATAGGGTAGAAGCATCCTTTTTATTTTTTCAAACCAAATGAACATAATTTTTGCATGCATCATTTTCAAAAGGAGCAATTACAGACTTGTCATTTGTGCAAATAAGGTTCAGGGAATTGCCACGATTTTGCTTCGAATGCTTTCCACCACTAGAAGTTGCCTGCACATCTTTTAGGCACAAATGAGTTAAAATATCCAGATAGCTTAAGAAGAAACGAACTAGTAAAGAAAAGCATTTCCTTAATTGAATTCTTAACACTTTAATTACATTTAACTAATTTTAATTACATTTAATTGAAATAGATAATGAAATAGATATTAATATAGACATTCTTTTATTATTAAAATCCTATTGATATGCATTCTTTTAAAAATAATCTTTACTTGAGGTGTTCAGTTTTAACTTTGAAGAAAACTAAAATCTGATTAATTTAAATCAGATAAATTAATTTGTTTTATTAACATTTTCATTGTTTTTTTTATCGGTATACTATTCCAGCCTTATTATGTCTAATGAAAATACATGGAATTCAAAGCAATAGGCTCTGAAAGGTCAGTGTTCTTGTTAGAATAATGATGACACACATTGTTCTATGTGCAATCATGTTTCATTGCTGTAATAATGCTGTAAATGCTCTTGTTTGATTCGGCAACAGCATATGAAATGCATACGTTGTAGCTGTATCGGAAAAAATGTGATATATATCACATGTTCACATATATGTCTTTATGTTTCGATATTACTATGTATGATTTAAAGATGAGTGGTTCAATCCTTCACCACAAAATCTGAACTGAAAACTGAGAATAAACTTACTATGGATGGATGAATTACTATTATGTCAATGAAAACTGACGATAATATGATCCATTATACTCTTGTTAATAAATAGATACTTAAATTATTTTGCTTGTACAACAGAACTAATGCTTCATTGAATGTAATTAGAGAGCAAATAGAAAAAGAAAATCAGCATGTTTCTAGCCCAAATTTATCTTTTCAAAAAGCCCAAAAATTATTTGAAAATTTTTCGAGTCTTCTTATATATCATATACATGTTAACATATTAGAATAGTCTCTGATTGTATAACCTCAGAGCTTCTTAGTTCCTAATTCTCTTTAATGCAACCAAATTCAGTTTCAATCTGCCAACTTGTTGTCGAATGTAATGCTTCAAAGGGATTGTCAGCAGTTTATTGTAATTATATAGATATTTATTTTTACTTTTTATTCATATGAGGTTACAGTACGTGAATTATATAACATCGAAAATAGTATACAATAAAAAAACAAGTAATAAAACACTGTAGAAGCTTAAAAGGATGCAGAAAATCTTTGGAATTTTTATAGTTTCATTTCCTAAGCCAGTTTTACAAGTTGTTTGACTGTTAAAGATGAAACTGTTTTGTTCATATTTTCTTTCAATATTTAACAAATTAAAAACAGTTTTTTTCTTTATAAATCTCTCATATTCTTATTCACTGAACGTCAACAAATATTTTTTGCCCAAGATTGATTCTTGTTGGCCTAACTTTATATAACACACTCACACAAAAATGAAAGAGAAGAAAGCAATATTCTGGATCACGTGACAGCCTTCTCTTATTTCATTGGCTGAAAAAAGTTATCATTGATCAGTTTGTCATTTTAGAATTAATAGAGATAACTGGGTAATCGTATATAAGGTTGCCCAGTTATTTCTAATTTTACTTATTATTATTTGCTAAATAACATTATTATCCCATTATTTGTTGAATAGAGCTATTCAACAAATAATGGGATAATAATTTTATCTCTTCCGATTTTCTTTTAATATAATTATAAAGTAGAATTACATAAATATATATGCTTTTATAATATTTGTAGATAGGATGACATCTTTGGTCTTTGAAAACTATCAGACTCAGATTTCATAATTATTTTTATAAATTTTTAATTAGTACTCCGCTTAAGTGCTTAAATTTCGTTAAGCACTTAAGCGGAGTTCTAATTAAAACAACTCCAACGGCTTGCATGGAGTTTCAGCGATGAATTACACAAGGCTTATATATGTAAAAAACATTGACTGTAGAGTTTTAAAAATATTTTCTGTTTCTTCCTAGGTCAAGGACAACCTAGTGTACTTGGAAAGACCCGTCGTCCTAGGACCGCTTTTACAAGTCAGCAGCTCCTGGAACTGGAAAACCAGTTCCGGATGAACAAATACCTCTCCAGGCCTAAAAGGTTCGAAGTAGCCACCAACCTCATGCTTACTGAAACGCAGGTTAGTCTGAATTTCAAGTTTAGTCTTTTTTCTTTCTGTAAATTTCATTTTAAAATTTAAATATGGAAGTAATAGTGCAAATGATTAATAAAAAAAGTAGTCTTAAAGAATGTAACATTTATGAGAAAAATAATTTCAATATGAAACTCAAATGAATCGGAGTTGTGAGTCTAAAATTTATGGCAAGGCATTTTTAATAAAAGCTTTCTCATAAATTTATAAAAGAATAGCTTGAAATTAGTATTAGATAAAAAAATATGCTTATGAATAAAAACTTAAAAATATAAAGTAAAAGTTGTAAAAGAGTGTTTACAAGTAGAGTACTGAATACGAATTTTAAGAAATAGTTACAAATAATGATGAAAGTGTTCCTTGGAAAATTGTTTCTATCACCACGAATATTGATTATACCATAGTTCTGTTTTTACAGCGCCACCTATGGGCAAGATTTCACATAATAATATCTCAATTTGGAACACATTTCTTACAAAACATATGTATATTGCTTCTTAATTTCTTAAAAATCATGGTCTTGTGAATATGCTTTCTAGCAAAACAGAAAGCTTATAATTATTTAAATATTTTCTACAAACAAACACAGCATGATATTATACTCTTAGTTTTAACTTGAGAATTTCCAAAATTTCCTCTTTATAATCTGTTATTACTTAGAAATAAGATAGCAATATACTGTTAATAAATATGAGCGTTATATTTTGAATTTTACAAATCAAGTAGGTGCTTGTGAGTTTGCCAATTTCTCTATCTGCTACAGTAATATGGTTAATCAAAAATGTGCTCTTCTGCATAAAATATTTGTCACCTTCAGTAGCACATTAAATGCCTAATAAAAACCTCTTTAATATGAAGAGTATATAAAATTTATCATGTTGAATGTATGCAGTGTCAATATACTTTACTTTATTGAATTAATTGAAAAGAAATTAATTACAACACGAATAATTTTGGGAGAACATTTATTGACCGCTTAGGGTTAGGTAATAATAGTTACTGTTAGTCGGCCTCAGCATTTGGGAACAGTGATTTGTTTTAAAAACAGCCACGGGATTTCAGTCACAAATAACAGCAAGAGGAGAATTCAATCCAAGAATACCCTTTTTGGCGAGCAGAAAAATCACCGAAAAGCGAAACGGAAGAATGTAGACTCGAAAAAGAAAAAAAAAGTAGAAAGGTGGGGTGAAAAAGTCGGCGTATAATGATAAAAAATCTCACATTTATTTTCTTCTCTCTTGCGGAGAAATCGCCGTCGATTCCGATCTCTCTCCCCCCCTCCCTGATTTTTTTTTATTCTTTTTCATTTTTTTTCTTCTTACAAAATTGAAACGAAAGCTCAAAGGAAAAAAAAGAGGGCGATAGTATAAGAAAAATATCTCCCCCTTTTCTTCTTTCTATTTTTTTTATCAAACGATACCATAAGGGTAGGAGGACAAAATAAAATAAAAGGAGAGATGAGTTGGCAACATTAAGGGGGCCCCAAAAAAATCGCTTCCTTTTCGCTCTATTTTCGATGCTGACCGCCTCAATGTCTCCAAAACGATTTCAATCGGTCCACCCTTTCCTTCTCCGGGAGAAAATGGGAGTAGCGCGAATAAAATGTCTCCACCCACCCCCACAACCCCTGAGCGAAAAAGAAAAGAATAAGAAAGGAGCGTAAGTCAGGATCTCGCGCAATCATCTTCGCGAAGAAAGCGGGGCGATAACAACTCCCGGAACGAGGAGAATTGTAATAAATTGGACGTTTTGGGGGTGAATAAAAGTGCAAGTCGAGTCTTCTTCCTCCTGATTCCTGATTAGCCTAACTACAAGTAAATTAGGGAGATGGATTGTCGGAGGTGGGAGTGCTCCCCCCTGCCTTCTCAGACAAAAGCCTCCGCAATGATAATTAGCGAGGCAACGGCGCCGCTTCATTTAATTATACGCCATCTTCTCAACCTCTTCCCCTCTACACCTTTCTCTCCTCTTCTTTTCCAATTGACGCCATCTTTGAAAAGTGGGGACCAGCCACAAGATTCCTTGCAAGTCAAAACTTCAACTGGCAGCCATCAATTCCCTTCAATGACTGGAAAGCACAGTTAGTAACCTCACCATGGTACTGTCGACTCTGGCACAACACACATATCGTGCCATGGTAAGATGTATCGTACAACGGCGTCATATCATAGACATTGTTGAATTAAACATTGATAATATATTTTTTGTGTGTAAGACAAAACTCAAAATAACATGCTAATTTCCTTTACGCACATATTTATGACACTTTTATTTAGTATAGAAGTTATTGATTTATATTTATATCGTATAAATCTTAGTTCAAATCCTAAGAAAAAGTATAGATGCTGGTATGTAATATTTTTCTAATATAATAACGAAACTTTTTTCCCTGGTATTTTATTAGCACTATTGAGTTACAATAGTTTATACCTGTTAGCTTTATTTAGTACCACTTATGGACCCACTACAAGATATGACCTATGGGCAAGACGCTCTAGAATTGGCAACCGAAATTGTTGGCACTTTTGGTGGTGTCTAGTGATTTTTGCTAGTTTTCTTTTGCGGGGATATGAGAACAATAACAATTACAATGATTGCTCACATCCTGTCATGGATCGCTTCCTTTCTTGGATTCTGAATGCTATGTGCAATAAAAATTGCAGAACATATACTTTAGTTGTAAACTTTACTGCTTTTTTATTTTATTTATTCTATAATTTCATCTGACATTTTTTGGTTATTTTTATAAGTTTACTGGCAGGATTTTAGTTTGAAATGTTTGAAATAATCTAAATGTGAAATCAACATATATTGTAATTTTTCTAAATAATTTCAAAATTCCAAAAAGATTTCACCATGGTTTAGTAGCTTTTCAGAGCGGAAGGTTCCGGGTTCGATCTTACACTTTGTTGAACAAATGAGATGGATGTTTGTAAGTTTTCCGGGTTTTCTCCCTTACAATAAGTGAAAACATGACCCGTCATTTATGAAGAATCCACTCGAAAGGTGATGTACGCAAAAAATAATAAAAGCCTTACAACAGCTTCAAGCCACTATACAAGTTCAAAACAGACGAAAAGAGAATCGAATTATGAATAAGTTAACTTTTGAAATTAGATTTTATCCAAAAGAATATTTTTAACTTTAATTTATATTTTTGCAATAAGGGAAAATCTCGGAAACATTTCTTGGAAATTGTTTAAAGAACTTTACATTTTTAGATTACATTATTTTATTTTACTACTCCAACCGAAATGTAAGAATAATTCTTTATTGCTTTATCTTGATTTCATTTACAATTATGATAAGTATTTCGACTCGTTAAAACTGATTGAGCTTACAGTTTTAAATGCGAGTGGTTTCTTGTGATTTAACTGGAAATAATCAAATTCCGAAAGACTTGAATTCAAATTTTTTACAAATCCTAAGTATAATCTTGTTTTTTAAACAGTCGTTTTCCCGAAACTGTAACTGGGTAAATGAAAAGTTCAAAAATATTTATGTTAAGTATCAGCATTGTGCTTATTTAAAGTTAATTATATTTAATTGTTCAAATTTGTTATTATATTAATATTGATATTCTTCTGGGAAGATATGTTATTACATTGTGAATGATATTCAAGCAAAAAGACAATTTATATAATCAAATATATAAATTTGGACAATGTAAATATCTTTCTAACATTTATTTGCTGAGTTGGCAACTGAAGGGTTAGTGTTCTGAGTTTTTGTTCATGAGTTCGATTTCCATCTTGTTGGTTTATAAACCCATATATACAGTAGATGCCATCCAAATTAACTCTTAAACTTTTAAAATTATCGTACAGGATAACAATACAATACGTTATCATTATCCGATAATTTGTGACAAAGAAATTTAATAATGATTTTTGAGTCTACTGATAAATAAGCAGACTCAAAAATCATTATTAAATTTCTTTGCCACAGCTATTTAGATAAAGTGCATACCCATCCAAAAATAATATTTTTTCTTTTTTATCAACTATTTACTGATGCAATTTATCATTTAATCAGTTATTAAGTACTAGAGTTGATAAATTGACAGTTATTTTGACATCATGTAGTGAATAGCTTTAGGATAAAAGGTTTTTGAAGACTTAAAATACTTCGATGACAATCCAATGAATTTTCATAAGCAGTGGAATTTACTCGTTTGTTGCAATACGGAAAATTTCCAACCACCCGCCTAGACAAATGGCTGTTGTTGTTACTAATGAAACTTGGACAAGCCAAGCTCTCTATGCCTTGGCTATGCTAATTTAAGTCAATTGGGAGCGTCTTTCGTTTTAATCAGAGCACCATGAAGATGAAAGTACGACTTTGCTCTACACACATGCCATAGGTACCCGTTTATAGGGTAGGCTACAATTCACACCTCATTCATACAAGGAAAGGACAAAGACAGGATAGATAGAGAGAGAAAGTACATCCATGCTCGAACCGGGATTCGAACCCAGGACCTCCTTATCCACAGTCAGGCACGCTGACCACTAGACAAGGTGGGGCTGCAAGCAGAAACATTGTATTCATGTCCCATAATTCAATGGTGTCTAAAGTTGAACTCTAGAATTTCTACTCCAGAAAACACATTAGGCTATGCTGATTCTTAAATTGATCACGATTACCTTAAGTGCACATATTTGACACTTTCTAGGAAAATAATTTTCATACATATTATTACAAGAGTTCTTAATATAATTTATATACAACTGCCGCATTGATATTACAAATAAGTGATGGTTCCAGTTTTTGTTAGTTTCTAAGAAAAACCGGAGACTTTAATAGCTAAATAAAACTCATATTTGCATTTCAATTGCTCTTCATACCATCATTTTGGATTCAAACACAGAATTATCAGTTGAGAAGATTGCATATTTTAAGAATGACTGTTTTTTCATCACTATGGAGATATATATATATAAAACAACCATACGTTTATATGGTCAGTCTTGCCAGGGGAAAATCTAAAAGACCCCACAGTAATAAGCAAATCTGAATCAATCAAATAAATTAAATCGTTTAAACTTTTACAAACATTGATCTATTTATTATCAAAGAAAATATCTACTTTCTTTCACAGCAAAATTTTTACAACCAATATGAGAAAAGAATGTTCAGTAAAAATTTCCTGAGATTAAAATAATAAAATTATAAATTGAAACTTCAAATGCCGAGTGATTATAACTTAATTATAAAGCTCATTGCCAAGAACTTTTTTCAGTTTTAAATGATTTATTGTTATATTACTAAGTTTCTTACTCGCTTTTCAAACAAAAAAAAATGTTGGCCGAAACTGAAATTTTTCAGTCTTAATAAAAGGATGATCCCTTAGAAGTTTTAAAACCTTTCCAATTAAAAAGATAACCTTTCATAATATAGATTGAAAACTAAAACTTTTCAACGAGGAAAGCTCAAAATTATTTATGGAAAGCTAGTTTTTATAACAAGAAATTTTATTGATATTGTAATTTAAAAGAATTAAATGTACACAGATTGAAACTGAATTCATTGAAATATATTATATACAATTAAAGTTTCCGATATTTGATTTTTATTTGCTTGTTTTTATATAATTATTAATATATATATATATATATATATATATATATATATATATATATATATATATATATATATATATATATATATATATATATATATATAATTATAAAACAAGTTGTCACTAAAATTTGGAATTATATTGGCTCCCAATTTATCTCATTCACATTATACTTTAATAATTATTCTTTACATTGCGATTTTATAAGAATATATATATATATATATATATATATATATATATATATATATATATATATATATATATATATATATATATATATACACACACACACACACACCACATATATATATATATATATATATATATATATATATATATATACCATAAGTAAAAAAATTTTAAAAAATGTCCTATGATTTATTTTCAACTTATATCCATCGATTAAAAATTCAGTATCAACTCAGGAATATTATCTCTTCTCAATGAATTTTATAAGGTCTCCTTATGTGTTGTGTTAAGATAACTTAGAAAATGTTCTCATTTTGTTACATTTGATCATGATATAGAAACTGATGTGATCTCAGTTTTATTCGTAATTCTTTAGAATAGTCTTCCCAATGATTAAAATGGCAGTGTCTTTAAACTTTGAAATAGAACAAAAATCATATAATTTAAACAAAAATTAAATATTTGTGTAACTTTAACAATTAAAATAAAAAGTAATAATAAACATCTCACTTATAATTCACCTTAAAAAATCTATTTTTTATAAAATTTTCTTGATATTTATTTGGGATGAAAATCAATTACATATAATACCAGTCTGCACTTTTAATGACGTTATGTGTTCAAGAGTGTGAAAATTTTATGGTATGAGGCATATGGGTTATTAATTCGTCAAAAATTATTTTTTACGCTTTCAAATTTTGGAGTTATTTGTATAAATTTGATTGATATTCATATGTTAAATATATACGATTTATATAAATCTAATTATACTGTTGCAAATTTAAGAAATAAAATGCCCTTAGAAATTACATAAAAGGAAAATAGCTAAATAAAATTTGTTGCTTTAAAAAAATTGGAAAAGCTTATGACTTAAAGAAAAGTAATCACACAAATACTTATATTAATTGCCTATATCAAAAGAAACAATAATAATTTAAAGCAATCAAAATTCAAAGAAAACTTCTTAAGAAAGTAAACATTCATGGTATCAAATTCCAGAAAAGTGATATGAATATAAAAGAGTAGAAATCGTTATTTCATAATGAAAAACGAGGACTGATTCTTTTTTCATTGCTTAGAGGTGACATTAAGTGTTATTTTATTTTGATAAAAGTGACTTTAAAGTATGACAATATTGGGATTTTCTAGAATTTACATAATTTGGCTTATATTATCGAATTACAGGATTTAAAAAAAATTATTGTATTGAAATGTATTGCGTAATATAAGTGTATTGAGCGCTATCCACGGAATGTTATTTAAAATTTATAGAATCGATTCTACGTGCGCGCCATCGCGCGGAACAGGAAATGCTGTATGATGAAGAGGCCATGGTCATTCACATGCTACCACACAACAAATTCTAAACAATATATATATATATATATATATTTGTTACTTGCTCGTTGACAGGACCAGTTCCCTACATGGTTATATCTAAGATAACACAGCTGCAACATTTGTACCTCTTGGAAACAGGATTTATAATTTTAAGACCAACGTTTCGAAATAGATTTCATCAAAATATGTATATAGGCTAATAATTGTAATATGTTGTCCAGTGACACTTCACGAATGCAAGAAAATAATTCGCTGAATATTGAAATCGGGTGTATAATGAATGAAATCAAAAGCTGTTAATTGACGAGTCCAGATTCAATTTGGAATTACATCAAGTATTTTTTGTGTGAAAAAGCAGAGGTGCTTGAATTAACATCACATTCGTTTGGGAAAAATCGCATCATAGACTAGTTGACTTGATATAGGCTGGAATCATCATAGATATATGTCTTTGTGTGAGTTGCAGATTAATATAACAAAAGAAATGATCATGAAATACTGAGTATTCTTTTCTTACCACCACTGGTATCGCTTCTTTTCATGCATGATAATTCTATAAGTCTCATACAGATAAGCTAATGCAGAACATAGTTGAAACTGAAACAATACAGTGAATGTAAAGTTTACCTTCTTAGCTCAATTTGATCGAGCATGTAGGAGACACCCGGAGGATACTTTGCTGCTGATCCAAGTCCTTCTTTTATAAGAATTTTCACTTCTTCAAAAATAAACCAATATTTCTTAATATCTTATCGATAACCATTTACCAGCCAAACAAGTGTGCAGCAACCTCAGCTATTAGAGAAGATATTTATTAATCATCTTGCTTTATTTATAAAATAATATATTTTTTGTCAATTACATATAACCATATTGTTGGATTGATGTATCTTTTCACGCTCTTTCCATCTCTTCCTAAGGAATTAAAATTCCGATACAGCTTTTTTCTTGTACTGAGTATTGTTATATATATACTCTTCATTTTCTTCCCATCCATCCACTTCTTTTAAGCAATGGGTTTCTTTGTTTTTCTCTTGCTTTTTAAAATTTTTAGAGCAACGTATTCCTTTTAAAAAATTGTAGTACAAGGGGAATACTTTGATAAATGTACTGCTCTAGAATTCATAAATATTTAAATTGCTTGTTTGTTTCATTGTGTTCATTTCTGGTTATTTGTTTTTGGTAATAGAAACCATTAACCGCAAATCTGCTTCTCAAATTGGAGCCAAATTCTAGAAATAAAATCAAAACCTGAGCTTTCATCTTCATCTCTAAATTTTCTACATTGGTTTACAGACCTATTAATAGACCCTACAAAAATTTAACGTGCGAGACTCACGGTTTTAATCTTGTAATAGTCAACATGATGAGGTAAATTATCACATATCTTCAAGAAAAACCAAGCTATTAATTTATAAATGTTTAATTAGACCTATACTTACTTATGCATCAGTAACCTGAATAATGGCTTAAAAACGAGTGAGGGATTAAATTCTGAGGAGGATTATGGTGACCCATGGATCTTGTCAGACAGCCGTAGTTCACTCCACCATCTTACTAATTGGCTTCTTGTAGGCGACAAGATCAGCAACTCCATACTACTTAAATTAAAGCTCATTTCACTTAAACATGATGCTCATTTGCAATGGATACCTTCACATGTGAATCTCCACGGGAATGAAATGGCAGATAATCTTGCTAAGGGGGGTTGCAGGATTTCAACAACTCCCTCTTCCACACTCACCTTTATGGAGTTATACTCCCGGAAAAAATCTAAAATCTCGAAGGAGTGGAAAACATCCCCTATCCATGATTGGTACAATGGATCAAAACAGGGTTTGTCTCTTAATCTCTCTTGTGACAGACGTACCCGGACTACTCTCTCAAGATTTTCTAGTGGTCACATCAAGTGCCTCACTTACAACGAGGGCAGGAAAACTTTCATCACCGGCATCAAGTGCCAAAGTCATCAGGCCTCTCCTGAGCATATTTTGGATTGCATGGGTCTCTCTAAGGAGGATCTCTTTAGCAATCCTCTCCTAGTCTTCGACTCGTGGTCAACGAGCTAGTGGATTGCAGTCAACGGGCTCGTGGATCTTGTCTGACTCCTTCAGACAGTGAGGATAAGAAACAACAACAACATGGCATAAAAATGCTCTTGGTATCTTTGAGTGGCGGATACTAAGGGCCATTTTTGGAGGTAAAGAAGTTAAAGGCGTGTGGCCCAGACGCTCAAATATAGAGCTTTATTGTGCCTTCAGAGAACCAGTCGTCATAAAATTTATTAAAATTCAAGGAATTAAATGGGCTGGCCATGTTATCAGGATGAACAGTGAACGTACAACGCAGAAAATATTTCTTGCCAGGCTTACAGTAAAAAGATTTAGGGGCCGACCCAACTTCAGATGGGTTGACTGCCTTGAAATGGACTTCACCATTTAGAGAGTAACAAACTGGAAGACCATGTCCAAAATAGAGAAATCTGGAGGAATCTTATTGAAAATGCCAAGGCCAACTCGGGGCTGTCATGTTAGTGGGGAAGAAAAAAAAGATATCTTCAAGACATGAGAACAATATCTATATTCATCATCTTTATTCACTTTCCGATTTATATACTTAGGTTACTTTGTTTCTAATCGTAATAATTTAAAAAAAAGTCATATTTTGAAAGTATCTTACTAAGTGCTAGTAAAATGTTTCTCTAATAAGGAATCTCATATAAAATTATTGTGAATAACATCAAATGAAAATAAATTATGCGGTTATTTTAACTATCAAAACTTGATAATTACTCTTTACTTAAGATTTAATTAAATATGTTTTTGATAGTATTAAAGAAATATTTGAGTGATTAATGATTTCCGATTTGGATGTGTAATAAATTAAATATTATTTCTTCATTTGTTTGTACTCAGCTGCCATATATAAAGTTTAAGAGCACTAAAATATCGAATTTTGTTATTTTTTAAGGACTTGTGTATTTACGTTTTACATACATATTTATTTCCCTTTGGGAACGTGTACCTTTTGATTTGTATGTACAATCAATCGTGGTTGTCTCAAGTCGTCTTCTGATATGATTGAATTGATTATTAATCAATAGTTGCGCCGAGTCAGCAAATCAAATTATTTACTCTCGGTCTCTTCTGATCGATTACTTAATTAATTTAATTATTATAACTAAATTCAATTATATAACCACCCACCTCCTGATCTTTATTAATTAGTGCTGTGCCTCACGCTTGACTAATTAATTATGTAAATTCTTCAGATAATAACTTATTCAATTAATAAGATTAATTACTGTTGCTCTCATTTGGGTCTCACACATAGGTATCGGTAAATAAGCAATTTTCTCTCTCTCCCTTTTCAAATAAATCTTATCCTATTGTTTATTATTTATGATTGTGTATGCGTTTTCCATTAGTCAGATGGAGGGATTTTTTATTCCCATATTATTAAAAGAAATAATCAAAATATTGACTCCTATCTTGTATTTTGAATTTGTATAAATTATCGCATTAAATCTATTAATACTAATTGTAAAAAATAATATTTAAATTTAATGATATATTTGTTTTTTATGATGCATATGTTTACATTATTATTTGTTAATTGAAATTAATTTAATTTATTAATGAAGGATTTGTGGATTAAGATTTTAATTGACTAATCAAATTAAAATGAAAAAAACCCATTTGTACTATCCATATTTGAAATATATTTTAATTTCTTTGTTAAAAACAGACATATTATAATATGGAAAATCAACCCGTACATTTTAAAATTTTATTAGGAGATAGTACGTATTTTCATAACTAGATTTACAGCCTAAGTGACATCGATAAAGCTGTTACGACTTTATAATAATTAATATAATTTTAAAGTAAATAAAGTCGTTAAAATGATAAATAATAATATCTTGAAGAAACATATTTGTTCTTTAAAACAATTTTTTCGTAAACTTCTGTAATTTAAAAAAAAAGGCAATAATTTTCTTTTGGAAAGATTTATAACTAATTGTATTCAATTACTTATAAAGGTTTCCAAAAATAATAGCTTATGATAATTGTTTATGCTTTTGCGAATAGAAAGACTAATTATGAATTTTCATTTAATTGTGGTTGCTCACAATTTTGTATTGCACGAAATTTACGCTATCAAATTTTTATTCATTCATTCATTCATTGTCGTGTGCCAGTTAGGTTGGCAACATAAGCTGCGCTGCTCCACTTTTCCAACTGAACCACATTTTGGTGTGGAGTCCTACTTCCTCAATACATACATGCCATAGGGACCCGTTTATAGGGTAGGCAACCATTCACACCTCATTCATACAAGGAAAGGACAAAGATAGGATAGATAGAGAGAGAGAAAGTACATCCATGCCCGAACTGGGATTCGAACCCAGGATCTCCTTATCCGTAGCCAGGCACGCTGACCACTAGAGAAGTTGGTCGGCAGCAAATTTTTATATCTTACAGAAATGCTTAATTTACATTCATTTCGCACTTTCAGCCCGATACTTTGCACTGTTTCATTATTTTGACGATGAATGCTACTGTGAAAATTTATATATAAAAATATTTCTTATTCTGTTTGTCCACTGAGTTTTTATCTGTATTTAAAATGAGAATACTACAGAGAATGGCGTTAAACTTATATCAGAAAGTCTGGGTCTTTGGTTAACTTTAATTTAAAAATTAAGTTTCCTCTCAAAAATTTTGATTTTAGCGTTTGTAATTAATATAAAACATTATTATCGCCGACTGGAACACCATATAAAGCTGATAATTCCACAATATAGTTAATTTAAGTGATGTAACATTCACTCCGGAACTCTTTTCATTTCAAGAAAGAAGCATGAGGCTCCTTTTCAAAATTATTAATTATGCGCTCGTATGGGAGTAGAGAAAAAATATTTATGTCATTGGAATCATTCCTTCAATCAACATTCTAGCATAATTTTGTCAGAAAAAGGTCGATATTTTCTATTTTTGATTTATTTCTGAAAAGCTATTGTTTTTATCTTCTTCAGCGAATGCGTTTTCGCCTTTCCGAACTACGTCACGCTTCGGATATCATTAAAAGTATAAAAGGAATCCCGACTTCAATATTTACTAATTACATTTAAAAAGAACTTATAATCAATATACTCTTTATTCGTTTTTTTACTTTGTTGATTTATACAAGCGACTCCATTTCCTGATGCAAAACATTGTTTTAAGGAATACTTAATTATATTATTTTGTAATGTGTTTTTTAAATGTTGTAGCTGTAAAACCTCCAGATTTGACATTATCTTGATATTATTTACAAATTTACTTTCATGTTTAGATCATTTGCATATTCATTGTCCTATAAGTTAATGGTTATTAAAGCCTCCAAAATCTTTAATAATTACTAACTAAGCCTACCACGTAGAACAATAAGATTACTGAAAAAAAAACTCTTTTAAGACATCCAAGCTTATCTCAAATTTTCATTTATTCTTTCAAGAAAGAGACATTGACAAATCTGTCAGTTATTCCGAGGTGTCTTGGTTGGTTAGAAATTCGTTCTTATTATCTGGAAGTAGTGAGTTCGAGCCCCGACTTAACTGAAGATCAGTCAATTGCACTTTAAATATGCTGGAGCACGTTTAATAATTCCTACTCACAATGTCCTCCGAGTGCAATGATACCTCTGAGGGTGCAGAATAAGCACTAGGGCTCTTCTGTTTGGTTCAAAATTACAGAGACTATCACTTTAGTGTTACTACTTAATTAATAGAGCTTAATTCTGGGTTAGTATACTAGTGCAGGGAAGTATAGTGCAACAACAACATTTAAACTGAAACTTCAATCGGATGTGATTTTTTTTCTTCGTTGGGCATTTGTTTTTATTTCGGTATTCTATATACAAAAATATCTAATGTAAATTCTGCTTCGGACTCAGTTCCATTAATTCATTGTTTGTCTTTTTAATTCGTAATTAGATTTTAACTTAAGATATATTTTGTAGTCTATGAAATTTTTTGTGTAAAACTATTGAATTTCCTGTGTAATTATGTTTAAAACTGTAATCTCTATTAGAGGTGTGTTTATTCTTTTTTTTTTGGCATACTGTTGAAAGTATTTTGTCTTTATACAAAGTCAAAAGTATTTTCTGCTTTTGATTACATTCTATTAAATTAAAGTTTTTCTCTTATAACTAATTGGGTTCTCGGTGAAATCTACATACTCTGATAAAATATAAACTAAGTAAGCATGTGTTAAATCAGTGTAAGTTACAAATTCATTAATTCAGTTGTAAAATGATTTAGACGGGACTCAGCGAAGCGGTTTAAATTTAACTACTCTACCATAAAAATAGATTAGAAAAGCTAATTTTATTTAAATTAAATTACTTCTTATTTCCAGAAAATAATGAAATAAATTTCACAATTATTTCTCATTTAAAATTTTTTATCATATCATTATATTTTTCATTAGAAAAATAATAAATTATTTTTACCTTTATTTCTGATTTTTAAATTTTTTTTTTTTTTAGAATTGTAGACTGTGTGAATTGTACGGTAGTTTTTCTTTTTTTCAAGAAAAGTAGTTTCTACTTTCATTGTCGATTCTATTTACTTTTTTAAATTTTAACCTTGGCAATAGATAGGTTTTTTATTTCAACAATTTTAAAATCTAAATAACCCATATTTCCTTGTTCTGTAGGTGAAAATATGGTTCCAAAACAGGCGAATGAAATGGAAACGAAGCAAAAAAGCCCAGCAAGAATCTAAGTCACGGACAGAATCTGATACGTCTAGCAACAAGAACCGTTCCTCCGATAGCGTCGTGGTGATGGAACACACAAAAAGAGCCACCACCACATCTGATGACGAAGAAGAACATGACATTCCTTCCTCACCTTATTGCGACTCATCAGACAGAATTCTAAACTCTGACCACTTGCCTGTTGGAATGTGCCACACCCAACTGGACATAAATGGTGAATGCAGTGATGGCAGTTCCCACGGACCTTGTCCGTCTCCTAAAGACACAATTTACAGACCTTATATCGTCTAGCGCTGGTTCACGCTTCGAATTTTTAAAAATTTGAACTACATCGCACAAGAAAAAGGTAATTTGTGCGCTGTCATCATCAGCAAAAATTCGGTCAGAAAGAAGAAAATTGGTTAGAATGCGTTCTACAAATACAATTAATGTTTATTCGAGAAATCAAGGGCAATGGAACGCGACTTAAGAATTCGTCTGCTGTTCTGATTCATCTTGGAATGAAACAGGTGATTGATTCAAAGCAAATTTTACAATTCTGATTCCTTTCTGGCCATAATTCAGAAAAAAACAAATTGTTCAGTAGAATACATTCTCGTGTTGCTGACCAACATAAGTAGGATAGCAGGCCACAGAAATATGCTTGCGGTTCTGATATGAAATAATTGCAATATTTATAAGATGTCAGTGCATATAATTGCAATTTACAGTTCCGGTTTCAAAGAAAACGTAAATTAAGAAAGAACAATACTGTTAGAATATTGTTTTACAATTATGTTTGTTCCAAAAGCATCTAAAGAAAAAACTAATATTTTTTTATTTACAATGAAAGTGTATTAGAAAATAATCAAATGTATAATGCTTTTTAGATTTCGAATACTTTTATAACAGGGCAAAAAAGAATGATCTTGGAAAAGTTTATGGAAGAAAATTACCAATGTAGCGAACAAGAAATTTACCAATTTAAATCAAACAGAAAATTTTGTAGAAAAACTTCATTCCAGAAATTGCTTTGTTATGAAATCTTGTTATGTTTCTTATAATGATTTATATATAAATTTAAAATACACAATCAACAAGCTAGTATATAATAGTATACAAACCCGGAAATAGTTTTTTGTATAAAAACATTTTTTTATAAAAACTATAGTGCATGATTGTAATTTAGAACCGTACTGAGTTTTTATATAATTTATGAGGACATGGCATATGTTTCATGCAAATATGCAACTTTTTTTTGGATATTATTTCAACAAAAGTTTTTTATTTTTGTTAATGATGTTTTTAGAAATAAATATTCAGTACATGGATGAGAGAAAAGTTTTATACATAATTTCATTGATTTAGTTTAGCAAAAGACCCAGAAAATAATATGCTTTTAAATGAAATAGAAAATAATAGGCTTTTAAATGAAACAGATACCAATTCGTTTTATTTTTCTTATATTTTCAATGAATATTTAAGGAATAGTTAAAGCTTTTCCTTATTCTGTAGTTATAGATAAAGGAGATCTGATTAATTCTGACAAACTAGGAAGGAGAAACCCTAAAATTATGCCAAAGACACTTAAAATTTATCGAGAACTTGGAAACAGTGTAAAATGTTATTTAATGATATATTGAGTTCTTTTGCATTTTCATTAAGCAATTTCATTTGTTTAAACGATATATAGAATTTGAATATGCATGGAATTAAACTATAAACATACTTAATAAAAAAAGAAAAAAAACATTTTTTTCTTTTTTTCATCATCAGGAATAAAAACAAAATAAATAGCTTCTTCTTTAAAAAAAATTAAAGAATTTTTATGAAATTATTCAAATTTTTAAGCATTTGTATATCAAATATTTTACTCAAATTAATTTACATAATGATTTTAAACGTCTGGAAAGAAGTACTACATTATATGCAACTTTATTCAGGATCATTTAAAGCGATGCTAAGCATTCTGTATATAAAATATATGTATTTTGTTTAAAATATTCCATCAAGAAGTTTTCGAGTCATTTCTTAACTTTAATTTTTATTTAATTTATTAAATATATAAATTAGTTAATATTTATAGAATTTTTGTGAAAATTTATTTTATTTTTCCATTTTACACTATTTTGATTTAAGAAAATGACTGGATGTTTGTAACATTGAAGAACGTAAATGTGTTTGAACGTATAAGAATGTAATTTGATACTATGATGGTTTGTAAATACTGTAAATTATGTGTGTAAAAATTAAATACAAAAACCTGTGGAAAAAAAACACTTTATTGTTGTTTTATCTATTTTTCATACTCCTTCTCTCTTTTATATTTTAATTCATAATAAACATACACAATAATGAAAAATATTCTTTTCTTAGCTAAATTTAATACAATATTTTTAATAAATATGATCTTAAAATGTATGATCTTAAAATATTAATGTATTTTTCCAAGAAATATAAAATGAGAATATATTTTTCATGGAACTTTTTATATTCCTAGTAAAATTTAAAGTGAATTAATGTGTGTAAGAAAAGTTAATACTTTATCATTCAAAAATTCATATTTTCAAGTATTTATAGTTGTCTATTAATTATGTTGGATTTGAATTGTGCTGTGACAATACACACACATACATATATAAGATATATATATATATATATAACTAAATTCCATGGCACGACAGCCCATGTGGGCCAAGGCCTACAGTGCCCATAACTGTTTTCATGACCGAGTGCCCTAGGGTGCGAAGCATATGTCCCAGTTAGGTAGTCAGCCTAACGTAAGACTCCCAGTGTTTAGTTCCCAGGCATGCTTGGTACTCAGTTACTCGACCCACTGAAGGGATGAAAGGCTGAGTCAATCTTGCTCAGCCCGAGGATATATATATATATATATATATATATATATATATATATATATATATATATATATATATATATATATATATATATATATATATATATATATGTATATGTATGTGTATGTGTATATATATGATATATATATGTGTGTGTATGTGTATGTATTGTCACAGTGTCACAGCACAATTAAAATCCAACATAAGTAATAGACTACTATAAATACACAAAAAAGAATTTAAATGTGTGTAATACAAACATACACACACACACACATATATATATATCTATATATAAATATATCTATACATAAATATATCTATCTATCTATCTATCTATCTATCTATCTATCTATCTATCTATATATCTATCTATCTATCTATATATATATATATATATATATATATATCTATATATATATATATATATATATATATATATATATATATATATATATATATATATATATATATCACCATTCACTATCAAGGTAGTTATCTTTACTTCATTTTTGCATAACAGAGGATTATTTTTGAAATTTGGATAGCTTTAAAATACAAATGTAAAACATATAGCATAAATCAATTGCAATGTTAATGTTGTTCGTAATATTAGAGATATTAAATATAGGGACAGTAAAATTTTTCTTGCAAAATATCATATTATGAAATTCATAGAGGACCTGAATCTAGCCCTAAGAGCCTTCATTTTTAAATCTGAATAATTTTTTAATTTGTAATAAAATGAAGCATGATTTATAAATAAAGGAAAAACTTGGCACACGCATGATCACAATTTAAATTACAATCAGAAACAATAACACTCGGAGACTTGTTTTTTCCTTCACCAATAATTTAATCATTCTTAAATTTCATCGTTAATTTATCAACATTTTTAATAAGCAATAAGGATAATTATAACTTTTTAATAATGAGAGTTAGGTTTTTCATAAAGCAAGAGTAATTCTTCATGATATGCCGTAAGAAATCCACCGAACGTTCGCTCAAGGCAAAACATTCAGCACAAAATATTGTTTATGGACTTTTGATTATCTAGTTCTGAATTAATTTACTTTCATACTGATAACAGAAACAGCAGTTTGAAGAATTTATGTAAAATTTGGCTATATTAAAGTATATAAACTTGGTTCGAATGATTACTCAATATATTCTATTGAAGTTCGTAGGTAACAGTCCTCAGCAATTTGTTCTATATTATCCTATGGATACACTTTTCACCGAAAAATACGTTTTAAATAATTGATATTAAAATTATCTATATAAACACCGGCCAGATTTTAAGCATACTTTTTATTTCGAAAGACAGAAGAAATGAGAGAGTTAAATCAACAATGAACTTGCAGAGAAATCAATTATTTTAGAACTTGTTATCAAACTGATAGTAGATAAATTTTCAACTTATAAACACAGGACTATAAAATGACGAATATTAATCCAATATTCTTTCAGAGCAAATCAGGTAAAGATCTAATATACACCATATGCAGAAATCGGCATATGACAAATAGATATTAATTTCAAAATGCTGTTTGACGGATTGATATATCGATGAATAATGCTGGATTTATTGTATTATAAACTTTAAATACATTATAATCATCATAATTCTTTATTCAGAATCAAAGTTAATCAAAAATAGAAATTTCAGCTTTTATTTGTTCATGTCTAAGTTCAATAGGTCTCTGCAGTTATAAAAATTTGTGATGTTTAGAAGTTATAGAAATTTGTGTGTTTAAAGGCAATCAGAATGATAATTTTTCAAGAATTCTTCAAACGGATCTGTATAAGAATATCTAATGGCGC